>CM033276.1:25565641-26165641 GCA_019343175.1 Oedothorax gibbosus | reverse complement strand
ACTTTTGGCACTGTCTGTGACGTAAGCACGTAAAGTGTCATGTTCGCAACGATTTATGAATGAATAAGATATAAAAAAGTGAACTTTTTTGAACGTTGTTATAAAAATAACTATTATGCAACTAGTGTGAAAAGTAAGGCTTTTTTTAAACGAGTTGAATAAATTATTTCACGAGCGAGTGAAATAAATTCACGAGTTTAAAAAGACTATTTTCGACGTGTTGTCATACACTATTTATTATAATAACGAGCAAAAAAAGTATTTATTAAATTGGCATTTATTGATTGGCTTATTAATTATTTTATTTTCACATTCAAATGATTTGAAGGTGATTATTTATATTAATGACTATTTTAAAATCACCTGCAAAAAGTATTTCTTAGATTGGCATTCGAAATAAGACGCCAAATAAAGAATCACGTTCAAATAAAGAATTTTACACCAATCACAAAGCCGCCGAATAAATTATCACGCTCAAATAAAGAATTTTAAACCAATCGGAAACTCTTATTTACTTTGTCGCACTAGTGCGTAAAAGTAACTTTGAAACGCGATTTCGTTAAAAGCATCACTTTTGCCACGATTATTGATTTGAAAAAGTTAGTTTTTTTTAATCGATATTATAAAAATGTATTTTTGAAATCGTGTTTCAAAGTTGCTTTTACGCACTAGTGCGAAAAAGTAAATAAGAGCATCCGATTGGTGTAAAATTCTTTATTTGAGCATATTTTATTCGACGGCTTTGTGATTAGTCTAAAATTCTTTATTTGAACGTGATTCTTTATTTGGGGTCTTATTTCCGATGCAAAACTAAAAAATATTTTTTTCAGGTGATTTTAAAACAATCATTAATATAAATAACCACGTTCAAATCATTTGAACGTGATAATAAAATAATTAATAAGCAGCCTTTTCTATATCAAATGGAGAGAAGTTCATAATTATCGCATAACATTTCTAATTTTAAATCCATATTTAAAAGAGTAACTTCAAACATGTGAGAGAATCAGAACGTTTATTCGCAGTGGTGGTATATATACAAAAGCTGCTTGCAAAAGCTCGCCAGCTTGGCGAGTTGGCAACATAATGAGGATATTACACTTTTCCCCCTCTTTAAAATAAAGTTAAACAATATTTAGGCAATGCAAAAGTCTGTTAAAAGTTCACTGATACATCAGTCGATCAGGCGGTCGTCTGATACGCGTGGAACGTCTGGGCTCGGGACGCTCTGGCTGCGTCGGACTGGGTGATCGGACTGGCGTGGAACGTCTGGGCTCGTTCTGGGGACGCTCCGGCTGCATCGGACCGGGTGATTGGACCGGGCTGCTTTCGACTGGGACTGAAGACTCACTCTGATGGGTTCCTTCAATCTCCAGAGGGGGCATCCGTGGTGGATCACTGGGTGCATCCACGGGTTCCGGCGGGCCCCGGGAGGAAGACACAGGCGCTGCAGGGCGTTCCGGGTTCGGCGACGGCGGGCGTTCTGGGCTCGGCAACGGCGGGCGTTCCGGGATCGGCGGGTCTACCTCCGGGTGCGTCCATACCTCATCTGTCGCAGGGTTCCTTCGGAGATGATCCGCATGGCAAAACCCGAGTTGCCCACCGACCTGAACATCGTATGTCACTTCACTCCTCCGGTGGATGATTCTTCCAGGGAACCATTTCACCTTTTCTCCTCGGACGCTTCTGACGTAGACTGTCTCTCCGGGAGTGAAAGAGCGACGCTGCTTCAGGTCCATGGTTTCTACATTTTCCGCCATGTTGGGCAGAATCAGGGACAGTCTGGTGCGCAGCCTCCTGCCCAAGAACATCTCGGCTGGGGATTTCTTGGTGATTGCGTGTGGCGTATTTCTGTAGGATAACAAAAAATTATCAATTTTATGTTGGATACTAAGTTTGTTTTTATTTTTCAGATCCTCCAGAACTTGTTTGATCAGGGAATTCTTAACCGTTTGGACGGTCTTTTCGGCCGCACCATTTGAAGCAGGATGATAGGGAGGGATTAAAGCTTGACGAATCCCGTTTCGTTTCAAGAAATCAGAAAACTCTTCACACGCAAATTAGGGTCCATTATCTGAAACAACTAGTTCTGGTAATCCGTAACTTGAAAATAAAGTTCTTAGCTTGGTGATCGTATGTTCCGCGGTAGTTTTGTTCATCAAAAATACTTCGACCCACTTGGAATAACTATCAATAACACATAATAGGTACTGTCCTGTACTCGTTGTTAGTAAACAATCACTAGTATCTTTAGCATAGTCAATATGAATACGCTGCCATTTTCGCTTAGCTTCTGGTCAAGGTTTAAGTTCAACTTTAACAGCAGAATTTAACATACTTTGACAAATTAAACAGTCTTTACTCTTGGCTTCTATTTCACTATCAAGGTTTGGCCACCACAAGTAATTCCTAGCTAACATTTTTGTACGGGTTATGCCAGCGTGACTTCCATGCAATACTTCTAACATATGAGATTTATACTTTTCAGGTATAATCACTCTGTTTCCCCAAGTTAAACAATTGCTATCTATAGAAATTTCAAGCTTTCTTACCTCATAAGGTTTCAACTCGGGATTTTAACAACTTACTTCCGGCCAACCATTGAGAGTGAAGTGCAGAACTTGTCTTAATACTGGATCTTCTTGAGTGGCTACCGCAATTTCTTTAGCTGTCAGTGGTGCACTTTCCACTGTCGAAAAAAAAAGTAGATAAAATGGTTAAATTCGTCACACATTGAAAAACAGGAAACTTCTTCAACTGTTTCTGGCAGTGGGATGCGTGAAAGTGCATCAGCATGTGAGATGCTGTTGCCCTTAACAAATTGTATTTCATACTGGTAAGCTGATAGGATGATCGCCCATCTTTGCATTCGGGCTGCTGCGATTGGCGGAATGCCTCGCTTTTCGCCAAATATGGCAGTGAGGGGTTTGTGGTCAGTCTGTAACACAAACTTGTGGCCCATGAGAAATTTATGAAATTTTTTTACTGCAAATATAATTGCGATGGCTTCGCGCTCGATTTGGCTATAATTCCTCTCCGAGGAGTTAAGTGTTCGAGACGCGAACATCACCGGTTTTACGTCACCGTTTTCCATGACGTAAGACAACACTCCTGCAATCCCGTATTGGGAGGCATCACAAGTAACTATGATTGGTTTGGTAGAATCGAAGTGCGCCAAGACTGATTCCGACGTCAGCCAAGTCTTGCTTACCGCGAACAGCTTGGCGTGTTCTTTCGACCAAATCCAAGGAACGTCTATTAACAAGCTGTAAAATATTTGAAGCTTAGTAGACAACTTCGGGATGAATTTTCCATAAAAATTTAACAATCCTAGATAGGCTCTAAGTTCGTCAACATTTTTAGGTTCTGGAGCTTGTTTAATTGCTCTTAATAACTCATTCGTTGGAGAAATACACTGTTAAATATTTTGTGCTAGGTTTCACCATGATATTGGTTGGTTTCGCCATGATATTGGTTCCTAGTAGCTGCAACGGCTGAATGGTGAAATGTTTCACCTTTTTTTCGGTGTTTGGTTGAACCATTTTTCTGGATTTGGAAACAAAAACCTGAGAAATGGTTCAACCGAATACCAAAAATATGGTGGAACGTTTCACCATTCAGCCGTTGCAGCTACTAGGAACCAATATCATGGTGAAACCAAGCACAAAATTTTTAACAGTGTACCACTGCGGTGGATTTTGTATCCTAGGTAGCTTGTTTCAGTGGTCAGAAATTTACACTTGGGAAAATTAACAGTTATTCCCGCTTTTTCGATTCTTTCCAGAACTTGATGTAACAGTCTTACGGCTTCCTCTCGCGTTCTACTGATCAACAAAACATCGTCAAGGAAACATACCACCCTGGGAATCCCTTCTAAAATTTGATCCATAACTTCTTGGAAGAGAGAAGGAGCTGTTGAAATCCCGAAGGGTAATCTACGGTAGACGTAGAGACCTCTGTGCGTGTTGATCGTAAGAAGATTTTGCGATTTCGGGCTCACTTTGAGTTGTTGACAAGCGCTGGCCAAATCCAAATGCGAGAAAAAATTTCCTTTCGCGAGATGACTAAACAGTTCCTCTGTAGTGGAAAGCTTGTAGTGTTCCGTTTCTAGAACTGGATTGAGGGTCACTTTATAATCCGCACACATTCAGATCGCGTTTGAGGATTTTCGGACTACGACGATTGGCGTTGCCCAGTCAGAATAGGGAACTCTAGCAATTATTACCGCTTTCTCCAACACGTCCAGTTCCTTATCCACCAACGTCGGCCTGATGGCATAGGGAAGGGGTCGGGCTTTGCAGAATTTAGGCATAGTATTGGGCTTTAGATGCAAATTTACTTCTTTACCTTTGATTTCACCGATTTGTGGACTAAACACTTTTGCGTACTTCTTTTTGAGCTTCTGGATGTCAAGATCATTTTCTGGTCTATTTCCCGCAATCACGTTAATGTCAAAAATTTTATTCCAGTCTAACTTTAGAACTTCTAGCCAGTTTCTTCCTATTAATGCGAAAGCTAAACTTTTAGCGCCTTTTACGATTACGAGAGGTAATTGAAACATATTACCTTGATCTTGAACGTTGACCTTAATTTTACCCAAAACATCCAGTGGCTCTCCTTGGTAGGTAGTTAGGGAAACTTTGTCTCCGATTAGCGGCTTCCTCTTTAGCTCGGGTATACTCCTGTAAAAATACTCAGGCAAAATTGAGACACATGCTACACAACAAAAGCTGTGTCTCAGCGATCGCATTATTAGCGATATCGATTTGCATTTTCAAATCCACCCCTTCAATATTTACAACACCTTTACCTTTCTTCCCTGTTTGAATTTCGCGTACTGTTGAAACCTCCAAGTTTCCACTGTAATCATCGGCTTCGAAACCATCGAAATTTCCAATTTCTTGTACACGTTTTTTAGGATTACGCGTTCTACATGCTTTGGCTAGATGACCTTTTAAATTGCATTTCCTGCAAACATAAGATTTAAACCTACAGCTTCCTGAACTGTGGGTATTACTGTTGCACCTTGTGCACGAATACTGAGCTTCTCTAGAAACTGAACGCTGTACCTGATTTTTCTTAATTTTAGTTTTATTCATAGCGTTTACATTCGGAACCGCTGCGGATGTTTGACCAAAAGAAAACTTTTGTTTTTCAGCTTCTTCAAATTTTCTTGCTTGTTCACAAGCCTGTTGAAAAGTTAATTCCTCAGAAATAAGTTTTTGTCTCAGTTCCTGATCCGCGACACCGCTGATTAATCTATCTCTCAAAGCATCTGTTAGAAATAATCTAAAATTACAGTTGCTTGCAAGATGTTTAATCACGACGATATAGTCCGAAATCGTTTCATTTGGTTGTTGAATCCGAGTATAAAACTTATTTCGCTCACCTACAGTTAATTTTGCTGGTTTGTAGTGGCTTTTAAACTTTTCAATTATTTCGTCACAAGTTTTTGAATCTAAATCATCCGGAGAAAATAGATCAATTAAAGTTGATACCGCTTTTGTACCAAAAATAGTGATCAAAGTCGAAACTTTTAAATCTTCACCGACTCGGTTAGCTCTCAAGAAATGTTTAATTCTCAGAATGTAAGTATCAACATCATCGACCTCTGGATCAAAGTCCGAAATCTTCGATAAATTCATATTTATAATCTGCTGATCCAAGAAGAAAAAACAAACTTACGACCTTTTCTACGCCGCAAACCGATTCCGACTTCAGGATAACAGCATCCACGTCGCCACGTAGAGAAACTACAAGCATGTGAGAGAATCAGAACGTTTATTCGCAGTGCTGGTATATATACAAAAGCTGCTTGCAAAAGCTCGCCAGCTTGGCGAGTTGGCAACATAATGAGGATATTACATTTAACAGCACCAACGTTTTCGGGTTTTTTCTTCAATAGAGAATTTACTTTTTGCCTGGTTAATTTTCAATGCCAATGAGCTTATTTTAACACTTTGTTAAAGAAAACAAAACAACCAATGAAATCGCAGTATGAAGATTGTGACGTTATAAGAAATATTTCCATTCAATACCTACTTTTTTGCACGTTATTATAAAAAAATAGTGTATGACAACACGTCGAAAATAGCCTTTTTTTTTAAACTCGTGAATTTATTTCACTCGCTTGTACCACGCTCGTGAAATAATTTATTCAAATCATTGTTAAAAAAAACCCTTACTTTTCACACTAGTTGCATAAATAACTATTTAACCACGAGCTAGAGCGTATATTGTAAGTGGAATAAATTTTTTAAGGCTAATTACAAAGAGACCCTGTTGAGTCGGGGAGAAATGCGAAAAGCCACGCCCTTTTAATACCTTCAGTCATGGTCATACTCTCGAAACAGAATCAGACGTAAAATCATGGTCAGGGAACGAAGAAGCTATAGGATGATGTAATTAAAAAACAGCTAACCTTCCATATCTCTTTCTTCAAGTATTAAGATGGGGTTAAACTCCGAAAGAGAGGTTTTGGGTTTTATGCTCGTTTTGATGGATACTGATTCTAAAAAAAGGTTTTCGAGTATTGGTCCGTCTGTCTGTCGTAACGACTTTACAGCTCAAATCTGTGATGGTTCTGATTCAGTTGGATTTTTGAAATATTGATCAGAAAAGGTTTTCGAATAAGAATTGATGTTGAAATTAGAATTTCAGAAATTTTAAGAAAGATAATAGGTTTTTTTTTAATTTTTAAATTTATTACTTTAGTTCCATTATAAACTATTTAGGAAATTAACAACCATTAATCATTGCTAATTAAAAACATAATATTTTTTGTGGACTTTAATAACTATAACTAATGAATACTTATAAACCAAATAATATATTGAAATAAAACTTTTACTTTTTTTATGTATAATTCCAGAAATTGTGCTCATTAAAATAATTGTTTTTTCGTAATTTAAGCTTTTTTAGTATTACTAATGCTTGCGCAAAAAAGCCTTTTAAATTGCTTTTGAAAAACAATCTTTTTGAAAATAATTACAGAAAAGAGACTTGATAATCAACAAAAGCAAACTGCAATTTAACAGTAATTTATTTAAAGTATACCTGCATGTTGTTAAATAAGAGTAATGGTGAAATGAAAGCAATTACATATAAATCGCCAAATGCACAAATGGGTTCAAGTCCTTTGGCAAATTTGCCACTAGGCTCCTTTTCTCAACATTTTAGTGGCAGACAAAGCCCGTACGGAAATCTCTCTGGCTATTTGACTATCTTTTTACATTTGCTGCTTGCATATTCATATAATTTCGGTACTTTTATAGACGGTTAAATTGCGCAGTTCCACATTTAATAAGCATCATTTATATTTTAATGAACCGAATTCAATTATGCTTAAAACTAAATAGTCTATCTTCTTGCCGTAAAATTCTTTTTTGCTCATTAATATGGTTCGTTAAAATTAATTTCGAAAAAATTTAACCTTTATGGACATTTTAAAACGTTAAATATTTCTTAAATTATGTGTACAATTTAGTTTGTATACTGAAATCGTAGAGTAAGCTCTAAAAATCTACCAAATATCCACCAATCCACCATAATTTAAATCCACCAAAATGTGTGATTCTCAATTTTACTTTTACGAAATGTAAGAGATTAAGACAAAATGGTTACATTACGAAAATTAAGATATTTTTATGATTTTTCTGTTTTAAAATTATTAATGAAAGAAAAACAGCCTACGAATGAAATACTTCTATTCAGCAAATATTTGTGATTATATAAAAATTAATTTTTCGTGTCATTTGATGATATTAAGGGCAGGGTAGGGTTTTAAATTTTTTTCTCTTTCGAAAAGATTCTTTAGACAACCTGGATGACAGCAACATCCTTTATGGATCTGGCATCGATGATTCAGTGTGAGGTAAGCCGATAAAACTCACTTACGAACGTTTCATCTCAAATTTTTTAGTGTTCAAAACTTTAAAGCGTTTTACCCACAACTGACATTTTCAAAGTCGATGCCCATCATATCTTCAAAACTACTGCACCGATTCTTTTGAAATTTTTCACACTATTTCTGTTCATAAGTTACGAGGTACGATGGTGAGTTTTTTTTTCAAATTTGCTTATAATTTTCCCTTTATAACAACAAATTAACGATTTTTTTTCGCTCAAAATCGCGTTTTTTCCCTATTAAAGTGATCCCAAAATTTGAAACATTTAATTTTCGACCCCCCCCCCCCCGCGTTACCTGGGGAAAGTCCTTATTCTAACGATATAACTTTGGCTTGTTGATTTCAGATCATCCAGCACGGAGTTATGATGCGCAACGCAATTCAACTTTTTTCCGAGACGCTTGAAAAAAATTGCTGCCATCGCCGTATTTTTTAAAATTTCTTCGGGAAAATTGGACACAATATTCTTCGAATGACACATTTTAATGTACCATTGGTTTAAATTAAAAAAAAATAACAGTTTCGTCAAAAAATCATAAAAATGTGCCTTATTTCACACGAATTAACCCCTACCTAGCCCTTAAGTTAATCGCGATGTTAGGGATAGGTGAAAATGACACTAAAAAATTTACGATATGCGATTATTTTTTATCCCATGGTTTTTATTCAAATGTTGCTAATTACTTATTTAAGCAAATTTAAATTAACAAAGATATTAATTAAATAATGGTAACTGAATTATCATAGATTTTTGACACATTTCAACGTTATCCAAGTTATGGAGTGTATATAGTAAATTTGCAATGGCTAAGGGTGCGTCCATTAATTTTGACGATTTTAAGACCCCCCCTCCTTGATGAGATTTCACGATATTTCACTCGACCCCCTCCCTCCCCCGTTAAATAACGTTATATTTTTCAAAATTCATATTTTTTATTTGATTTCTTTTTTGGTGAATTTTAAATAGTATTTTAAAGCTCCAATATTTTGAAATATGGTTTCGGAAGCCACGATAAATACTATCATGTAAAATTTTGCCAAATTAATATTGAGAAACAGATTTTAATGGAATTTAACGATATTTTCTCGCAATTTTACGTTGATTTTTTTTGCGGCGAATTATTAGGTGACGTTGGACGAGACCCCCTCCCCCTCCTGCGTGAGACTCGACTTCCTGCCCCCCCCCCCAAACTCATTACCTAATGTATTGATGCCCCCTTAGTTAAGGACTAGATAGGTGGAGGTGTGGCAAGATGGGTCGAAATCCAATGCCACAGACATTATTTTTGTAGGATTTGGCATCGACTTAGAGATGCTTTAAAATGATTGTGCTGGACAAAAAAATTCCTCCAATAAATAACACCGTCTATATAGGATTGGTTCAAATCAAATCTGTCGTTTCCAAATTACTTAGGCTACACACATTTTGTTATAATGTTGTTTTGAGGTGCAGCTCAGGCGTTGGCCTTATCTCTTTGACCGATGTTTAAAATTAAGAACTTTTTCACTAATAGCAAACCTGTAGCTTTAGAACAAATCTCAGTGGAAATTGACCTCTGGGAAGCAGTCTTTATAACACATATATATGCTGAAACAATAGTACATAAATAAATAGTAAAGTATTGAATATTCATAACGTATTAATTCCTTTTTAGTATCACACGAGTAAAGTTGTCTAAAATGTAATAACATAATTAGCGTTATTCAAGAAATTTATTTAATAAAATAGTTTTCTGAATTGCTCAACCACGATAGATACGCTTTAACTATTAATATAAATACTCCAGATATGCCTGGGCTCTATCATCCAACTTCTCCGATTATTAGCGTACCTGATTAATGGTGAGTAAATAATGGACCGCGACATAATTGAATCTGCATTATACTGTCCAGGATGCGTAGCTTTATTAAGTAGTCTTAGGATCATGTGGTTGCATTATTTGAAATAGTAGACAGCGACAACGTTTTGTTTACAATAGATAGGGTTACTCGACGGATATATGCATCAATTGATAATTCTGGCCTAGTTTGGAATTTATGAAGTAAAGTTTAGTATTGAATGAGGTTGAATGTTCAGAACAATGTAGTGAGTTTTTGACAAGCAGTATATTTTTATGACCCTTCGGAGAGCTCATTTAGAACTCAGACTACTGTGATGAAGCTAAGCTGTAATGAAGCTAATTTTATAATCAGCTGATAAAATACTGATGTATGAATCCTTAATGTAAACTTCGTATAAGACGATAAACTTTATAAAATTAAAATTAGCGGCTACAAACTCAAAAAATTTACAATATTCTCGACATGCTTAAAAGCGAAATAAGTGTGTAAACTTACTTTCATTACTCGAATTTTCATTAGAAAAAGTTCTCAAACGGTCCTAAAATTCTTAAGACACATTTTGTAACCTAAAAATGATCAATTGTACACATAGTTTTTTAAAACTTAATTCAGTCTTCGAGTAGACATTTCCCTTAAAGAACCACCAGAACTTACTGTAGTGGCCGATGCTGAGATTCAATAAACTTGGAAAAAAACTTATATATTTTCATCTACTACTTCATCTTATAAAAACAATTATACACTTCTTTAAAACCAGCCGTGTCTCGCTTCAATGGCAACGGATCTCAAAAAAACGCGTCCAGTGTTTTTGGTCCAGCACTTGCGCAGTAAAGAAAAATTACGTCATTTGGCGGTTTTTATAAACTTGACCGCCAAAGTAATTTTTTTAAATTTAAATTTAATATTCGAACTAAATATTGGTGAGCATGCGCAGAAATCATTCGTCGAATATATTAATTTTCGTATCTACATTTATTATCGTTTGCTAATAAAATTCGAATCAGTAGTTTTAATTTTACACTTCCATTCAAAGAAATACCTTGGAATCGCATTCATCATGTACGGGAAAGTAAGTTAAACATTTTTTATTGCTATGTTATTTACGATTAAATAATTATGAACTTTTAGAATAATTGTGTTCTTTTTTAAAAGTTTCATTCTATCAGAAAAAATTTCTTGGAAATGATCAAATTTCAAAAGTTTTTTTTATTCGTAAAAATCTTTTATTTCTCTTCATAGAACAAAAGATGATGCACAACGTTCAAATTTTCTTATGATTAAATTTCTTATAGACGACTCGAAAGTTATTATTTTAATTAATTGGATTTGTAGCGGCCTCAGTAACCCACAGTCTACCAAAAGGATCCTCAAGGTGGAGATGAGTTACCTAGGCTTTTATTCTACTGCTATCGTTGTTATTTAGAATAGTGGTAGGAACGCAGAGATAAATCTGCGCCCTCTAGCGTGAGGATGATATATTTGGGTTGCGCGTGTGGTAATCGCCACACCACTCCCCTCCTAGAAACAACGAGGTAAGGAACCGTGCGCAGGTTGCTTCGGTGTGCGTTGTGCTGCGGTTGAGTTGAAAGCCAGCATTGGCCGTTGAGTTGCGGGGAGCGTTGAGCTGTGTGCCGCGTTGAGTGCATTAGCAGCGAGCAGCAACCGGGGTTAAGCGCATCGTAGCAGGAGCTTCATTGGGGTGGGTGACGATGACGTCCTCGTGTCATTACTGTAGCGGCCTCAGTAACCCACAGTCTACCAAAAGGATCTTCAAGGTGGAGATGAGTTACCTAGGCTTTTATTCTACTGCTATCGTTGTTATTTAGAATAGTGGTAGGAACGCAGAGATAAATCTGCGCCCTCTAGCGTGAGGATGATATATTTGGGTTGCGCGTGTGGTAATCGCCACACCACTCCTCTCCTAGAAACAACGAGGTAAGGAACCATGCGCAGGTTGCTTCGCTGTGCGTTGTGCTGCGGTTGAGTTGAAAGCCAGCATTGGCCGTTGAGTTGCGGGGAGCGTTGAGCTGTGTGCAGCGTTGAGTGCATTAGCAGCGAGCAGAAACCGGGGTTAAGCGCATCGTAGCAGGAGCTTCGTTGGGGTGGGTGACGATGACGTCCTCGTGTCACCACTGTAGCGGCCTCAGTAACCCACAGTCTGCCAAAAGGATCCTCAAGGTGGAGATAAGTTACCTAGGCTTTTATACTACTGCTATCGTTGTTATTTAGAATAGTGGTAGGAACGACGAGATAAATCTGCGCCCTCTAGCGTGAGGATGATATATTTGGGTTGCGCGTGTGGTAATCGCCAACGATTATTTTTAAGTTCTATAGTAATTTAAATTTGTGTTTTATCATAGTAACAGAACATAACATACTACGTATCATAGTAACAGTGAGAAAATAGTCAATTCGTGTGTTTTGTGCCGACGAACTTCACGGACAAATGAAACGTTAACTAAGAAATTGTCATTATTATTTATGAAGAAGGATTTTTTTATTACAATATTGTAAATAATTTTTTTTAAAAAAGGATTCATTTTATTTTTCATTTAAAACTAAATGATTCCCCTTCTCCAAACACCCTCAATAACAACGTGAATAAATACTAATGATATAAGTGCATTTTCGAAGGAGGATACAAAATTGTATACCAAATACCTTTTTATTCCTAAAAATAGTACTAAAATTTCATATTGTTTACATTCGTTCTTCCAAACAAAAGAAAGAATAGAAACCAAAACAATCGTTAGCAAAGATCTAATAGTGGCTTCATTTTCTTAAGTTTTTTGGTCTATTTAGTAAAATTTATAGGTCGATGAAATCGCTGGAAGAATTGGAGTCAAATAAAAGCGCCAATATACAAAAGAAGCCAAATAGTTTTGGCTCCAGGTGTTGGCAACGGCCGCGTTTTCTTAACATTGAGTAGTACATCCATTATTATACATCGTTGTTTAACCTCTTAAGACCCCAGAAAAAAATCCTACACATATAATTCTTAATCTAAACATACTTTTCATACAAATATATACTCAAGAGTATGTTTTGCAAAATAATTTTAACAAAAAATATTTTTAATAGTTACTGAGAGACACGCCTTAAAATCTAAAAACACACACATTTTTTTGTGTGATATAAATGCAAAAAATGCCGTATCGCTTATTTGTAGTTTACATTTCATTTAAAATTGTTTTTAATGTAAAATGGCCTTTAAAATTAATTATTAAAAGAACACGTATAAAGAAAGTACTAGTTTAAAGTTATTTTTTAAAGAACTCTAATATCGTATTGACCCTCGTTCAACTTCATTTTTTATTGAAATAAATTACTGATACCTGTAATCAAAGGCTGAAAACTGATTTTCGGATCTTCTTCTATCGGACCAGGTCAATTTTGAAACTAATTAATATGTTAATTGTTTTGTGGGGAAGTTTTAAAAAATGTCCGCAAATGGGGACGCTAAGTCGCAAGAGGTTATAACTTACAAATTCGAAAAAACATCCTTTCCATTTTCTACGAACTGATGCCACCGCAACTATGCTTAATACACAATCGTTTGCACGTTTTTTCAATTATGCTATTAATATGAGCGTGACCCTTACACTCAGGGCCTGTTCTAGGAAATCTCAGACTATAGGCACAACCTATTTTGGGGGCCCCTTTACGGAAAATGTTGTGTATGATTTTCAGTAATGATGATGCTATATGACCTATGTATCAAATATTTGCTACAATTTTATGGGCTTCCTTATAAAAATCAATCAAAACAATCACGTTAGGTCAATTTCTCAGTCAAATTGAGCAAAAACAAAGTGGAGTACCAGAATTTTTTTTTAGTTTACTGATATTTTGGGGATTTACAGCATTTAGCATAATAGAAACTGAAATTTAGGGGCCCCTAAAATTTGGGATCTAAAAGGAGAAAAAAAAGATGGCGAAATATTTTTGGAAAACAGAAGTATATATACTAATGAACAAGCTTTCGAAATGTAACTGAGAGAACAATGACGCGATTTTAATTGAGGAAACTGTAGTAATAAATTCATAAAAAAGAATTCATTGATGAGTTATGCAATCTATATACAGGGTAGTTATAAAATAACGCTCGCTATTCGGAGAGGTCTGTAGCTTGAATGAATAATCCGAATGCAAAAAACTTCGAGACACTTACTAATCAAGAAGGGGGGAAAAGGAAGAAGAGTACTTTCTCTCTCTGTGTCAGTAAAAATTCTGTGTCTGTCTTACTTGACTAAGGTTTATAAGCGGGTCTCTGATGAAGCACATAAACCGAAAAATACATGTACCATATACTGAGCAGTTTATGTACGATAAATTAAGTCACATTAAAATGAATCCTAAAAACTTTGCTATTTAGTAAGAAAGGTATTCATGCACTTCTGAAATGGGTCTTAAATTTGTCACGGTGGAAATTGGAGCATTAGTTTACTTTTTATAATGTCAGATGGATTTATAAAAATTATCCCTCTGATAAGTCAGACATTTCAACTACACGATAATTGGAACATTTATTGGACAATGCTCAATTAGACCTACAGATTACCGAAACATCATTGATGTATTTTGTTTTTGTGATACTGTAAATTACTATCGAGTATCGGGTTTAAATTGTTTTTAGCTTCCTTACCGTGTTTATAACGTAAAATCTATTAGTTTTTATAAAGGTTATATCCGTCCATTTTTCCGTCTGTCTATCCGTCAACCACTTTCGTATCCCAAGCTACAAATGCTCAGAAAAAATCAAATACGAAGTACTGCAATTTGTTTAAAAACAAGTAGGTTTGTAACAGAATCTGTCACTTAACTCGCTTCCACATATTTGTGTTTAACAGGAAAAAACGCGCCAAACACAACATTAATTCTATATTTAACATTTACAAGCTAAATTTGGCTAGTTTCATTTATTTTATTTCGAAAATTCAATAATTATTACTTATCGTTTGCAAAATTTAATTTATATTTTAAAGAATAAATATGTCATATTCCTCGCTTTTAAATAGAATGAAAACATTTCATATCACCATACAAGGATTCCGTAGTGAAATATATTTGACGTCATTTCAAACTGATCGATGTTGCAAAAAAAATTTTATTTTAATTTATTGTCTAAAAGAATTAAAGTTTCTCGAGCGATTGTTGCGAATGGCAAATGTGATTTAATTCTAATAAAAACAGGGCCTTTAGCTATTTGTAATTCAAACTTTTAAACGCCAAAATTAACTATTTTCATTAATCTTCTTTCTCAGATTTAATAATTAGACTTTATCGTTTGCTAAATTTGTTTGAATTTCGATGAATAATGATGTAATCTTTTTTAATAAATATTTTTGTCGCCACAATTTCCCATTTACATTTCTTTCGAAAATTCACTTATTTATAATTTGTTAAATTAATTTACAGTTCAAAAAATTTATAATTTGTACAATTGATGCTTTAAAAATAAAAGCGAAACTTAGCATATTTTTTTTATGTTAAGTTAGAATTCTCTATGCATCTTTCTACATACATATATATAGAACCATTAAAAGAACTCTATTGTGATAATACAACAATCCAAACCGAATTATATCACATAAATAAATATTTTTTCAAAAGTGTATTTTTATTTTAACAAAAGTTTCTCGTACGTTTAACGAAATGGCAACAGTGAAAATATTGAATAAAAATGGAATGCGCATGTTATTTCAATGTAGATTAAATTTTTAGTTATTTAAATTTTAAATAAGCTTCTAGTTTAAATTTTTTAATGAAATTTGGCATGTAGCCAAATCTGATTTTTTGCTTCAAAATGACGTATCCCACTTGTCTGTGGGACGTGTGGATGACAACAGTGAAAATATGAATAAAAATAGAATTTGCATGTTATTTCAATGTAGATAAAAAAAATTTAGTTATTTAAATTTTAAATAATTTCTAATTTAAATTTTTTAATGAAATTTGGAATGTAGCCTAATCTGATTTTTTGCTTTAAAATGACGTATCCCACTTGTCTGTGGGACTTGTGGTTCTTTCTGTGAAAGTGGGTGACAGACAGACAGACAGACGGACGGACAGACAGACGGACTGAACGATTATAAAACCTTCCACTTTTTACGTTATAAACGTAGTGTGGAAGCTAAAAAACAAAATTTGCAATTCTTTTAAAATACATAAGACGACACTCTTTAAAGGAAAAAAAAATCACCATTGCCGCTCTTTAATAATCGCGTGAGAAACTATATTTCATCTATAATAATAAAAGAAAGAGTCTGTCTGTGTGTCTGTTATCGGATCGTAAAAGACCTACTTATACTGCCCACAGGAATTCGAAATTTTAAAGATAGATTCCCTTTAATACTAACGTGTGCACCTGATGCTTAGTTTTTTCATATTTGTTTCATTTTTAGAGAAAATTCGAATTTTCTGAAAAAAATACACCACTTTCGCTCAAATCCGGTCATTTTTTTCTCTTTCCTGATGCCATCGGCTGAAAAAATTAAATAAAACTTTTAACGAAAACATTTAAAATTCAAAATGTTTATTTTATTCTTTTGCCATTACTTTCAGAAACTTAATTCATTATTTGAAAAATAATTGACACGTTTCGAGTGACGTAATTCCGCCAGTCTTCATTCCCGGATTTTATTGTGGGTTTATTTGATGATTTTTTCATTGATTTTTCTGTTGACTGCATGTATGCATATTTTAAGCAATAACTGTATAGTTAAGCTATTACTGAACTATGATGGTTAATAAAGGCCATCGCACTAGAGCTATTAGTGTGTTATGTCTTTATTTTTTCGCCAAATACGTTGCCAAACTCGCCAAATTATTAACTAAAATTCGCCAAATAGGCAATTTCTTTTATGAATAATTTATAAGCTGGTCGGTTGTTCGAAGGTCATTGTGTTTGAGCTGTATAATGGGTGTGGGTAGCTATATCTATTTTCTCGCCAAATTATTGCCCAAAACGCGCCAAATGAGCTAAAAGGTTTTATGTATTTATGAGGGAATTGTGATGGCATTTATGAGTGCATTTTACAGCGTATTTTTCATTTTGGAATTTTAAGGCAATGAAACGGGATTTTATAATTTATAACGAGCGGAAAAAATAATAAGTTTATGATCCTATAACAGGTTATATGGTAAACATATTTGGAACGATCTGATATTTTTTTTAATCCGTGCGAAGAACGGGTATAAATTTGCTAGTCTATAATAATAAAAGAAAGAGTCTGTGTGTGTGTCTGTTTTCGGATCGTAAAAGACCTACTTATACTGCCCTCAGAAATTCGAAATTTTTAAGATAGATTCCCTTTAATACCAACGTGTGCACCTGAGGCTTAGATTGTTCATATTTGTTTCATTTTTAGAGAAAATTCGAATTTTCTGAAAAAAATACACCACTTTCGCTCAAATCCGATAATTTTTTCTTTTTCCTGATGCCATCGGCTGAAAAAAATAAATAAAACTTTTAACGAAAACATTTAAAATTCAAAATGTTTATTTTATTCTTTTGCCATTACTTTCAGAAACTAAATTCATTATTTGAAAAATAATTGACATGTTTCAAGTGACGTAATTCCGGCAGTCTTCATTCCCGGATTTTATTGTAGGTTTATTTGATGATTTTTTCATTGATTTTTCTGTTGACTGCATGTATGCATATTTAAGCAATAAATGTACAGTTAAGCTATTACTGAACCATGATGGTTAATATAGGCCATCACACTAGAGCTATTAGTGTTTTTTGTCTTTATTTTTTCGCCAAATACGTTGTCAAGTTCGCCAAATTATTAACTAAAATTCGCCAAATAGGCAATTTCTTTTATAAATAATTTATAAGCTGGTCGGTTGTTCGAAGGTCAATGTGTTAGAGCTGTATAATGGGTGTGGGTAGCTATATCTATTTTCTCGCCAAATTATCTCCCAAAACGCGCCAAATGAGCTAAAAGGTTTTATGTATTTATGAGGGAATTGTGATGACATTTATGAGTGCATTTTATAGCGTATTTTTCATTTTGGAATTTTAAGGCAATGAAACGGGATTTTATAACTTATAACGAGCGGAAACAATAATAAGTTTATGATCCTATAACAGGTTATATGGTACACATATTTGGAATCTTTTTTTTTATTCCGTGCGAAGAACGGGTATAAATTTGCTAGTACTAAATAAAAATTCAAAGGAAATTTATTTTTGTGTATAAATTAGTTTAGAAAATGACGTCTTAATATACGTCACAATAAGATTAATTGTTTAGAAATAGGAACAAGACCGTTTTATTTATTTTTTATTTCAAACTACTACAGTATTTAAACGTTCAATGATTTATTAAACAATCTCTAGCAAGATTTTTTTGGGATACTAGTAAAACATTAGCTAATTATAACTAGTTTTTTCAGTTGTTAAATTATTTTTATAAAGGACTTAACTAGCATTTTATTTTCTTATAAAGTACTTCAAACGAAAGTCTTTTAATTTAAATCCAGTAATAAATAATTAATTAATTCATAATTTTTTATAAGACGTTATATTAATTTGCCATATTATTGATAAGCGATAATATATTAAATAATTTTGGAGAATTTTTTTGCTTTAAATTTCAATAAACTAAGAATTTTTTATTAATGAAACTATATCTTTTTAAAAAAGTTTTCCAGAAGTCTCTATTGTTTAAAAATGATAGATTTCATAAAGCAAGGCCTGCAGCTCTTCTTAACAAAATCAATTAAGTTAGCTGATTCAATGGAATCGATAGCTTTACTTGATATTCTGCAGCAATGTAAATTATGGGATAAAACTTTAATAAATTTTTTAAAGTTTAATAATTCACTATCAGTAATAATAGTAATAGTAATTTTATAATAGAAATAATTAATAAAAAAATAATATTTTTAAGGTACACAAGAAAATACACGTCAATTTTACGGTTTGATACTGGCAACTGCTTTGCCAGAATAAAACCGTAAAATTATATGAAACCTTTCTGCAATAAATACGAAAAATTACATTTAAACATATTTTTGTTCCGTAGAATACACAGAAACATTTTTTTTGAGAAATGGTTTTGAGTCAAGCGCAACTCGAATATGCAACCTTTAAGTTACGCGTGAAGCTTCATATCAACTCGGCCATCGAGTTCCTCAACAGATCGAGTGAAAAGAAGCAATCTATTTGAATTTAATTTATCCTCGAAGTGACGTTTTTCAAAACAACTTCTGAAGAAAATTGTTGTAAATTGTAACTGTGTTTAAGAATATGGTTTAAGACAGTTAAGTAGGTTTTAAATTACCGAGTAACGAGACATTTCATTAAAAGTAACGCCTTTTTAAAAGCGTTTTAAGCCAATATTTTTTTACAGCTATTTCCTATTGAATAAAATAAATAAAGTAGAAACAAAATAAAAATTCTCTGTAACATCAAAGCAAAAGTTGAGAAACTATTTCTTTTATAAACTTTTTTACTAATTTTATTTATTGATGAAAAAAATTATATTTTTGCAAAAAAAAGTCAAGTAAAAAAATATTTTAAACCTTTTTTTCTTTGAAGCCTATAAATTTAGAAAGAAGGAAAACATAATTCTTTTTTTGAAGATCTAAGAGCTTTTTATTATTTAAACGATTTTCCAGGAATTAATTTTTAAAAACTAATTTTTTAAAAAAATATTGAACTAAATAAGATTTATTTTTTGTTTCGAACAAACTATAATATTTCACTTACTATTAGTGGAATACATTTTAAAATAAGTGTTTTGTAAAAATATCATTTAATCTTTATACAAAAAATACGGCTCTGTGTTAAATACGCTATAAGCTTTGATAAAATTTTTACTGGATATACAGTGGAATTTTTAAGTGGATAATCCTATACAGTGGAATTTTCGGTGTTTTTAACGAATTTGCAGACACCTATTTGATATTAAAATAAAAATCACGAATCTGTTAAATCAAGTCTAAAGGGAGTAGCTGTTGTTGAGGGTTTAATGCCAAAGAGTTTATCTCAGTAGGTTTTTTCTTACTCCAACCTTTTTTATAAACGTATCGTGCAGGAGAAAATGAAAGTCCCTGAAATAAATAAAGCCATGTATGAAAACCAGTGCACATTGAATTTGTTTCGATCCTACTTATGTTGCTATAAAGTTGCGTTGGGTACAATTCAGATATTAGCCTCTTCGAGTGATCGCTGCTCAAAATAAAAAGGCCCGTTGTCGATAGCCCTAGTGCAGCTTTGGTGCAAAGTTAAGGGCGAATGATCCCGATCAACCGCGGGTCTCCAAACCAAAGGGCCTTCGTGTTGATTCAATGGAAAACAATTATTTTCCAAGCCATTTCCTCATCTATATTAAATACTATTACAGTTTTTTTTATATGATAAATGTAGCTGACTTACAGGTCTCTATAATCCCACTATTTAAAATTGGCTCTAATATTTCGTGTAAAATTATTTATTGAAAATTTCAACAAAAAAATCGAAAGTGGTTCGAAAATTTCAAAAAATGGGATTATAGAGACCTGTAAGTCAGCTACATTTATCAAAAAACCATTTGTAAAAATATTCAAAACAGCTGGAAAAATGTGGCTTAGAAAATAATTTTTGTTAAATTGGATTAACACAGAGGCACTTTAGTTTGGAGACCCGCGGTTGATCGGGATCATTAGCCCTTAATTTTACCAAAACCTATCAATTGGATATACAAATTTTTGAACCATAAAACTTTTTTTTTTAAAAATAAAATTTAAAGTTCATTTACAATAATAAGTTACAATTTAAATAAAATTGGTCCATCCGTATTAAGAAATCATTAATCTGAAAGTTTTCCAAAGTATTTTGACGAACCCTTTAAAAGATTCGCTTGCGGCATCCATAGCAAATTGTTTGCAAATTAATTTAATTCTTTATTCATTGACTTTGAAGTTTATCGTATCAATGGCATTCAATTGGTAACAATTTTGGAGTTTGGCACATTAATACCAGGAATTTTTAGTTGTGATTTCATTTAATAATTTCCTTACGGGTCAAAGAATATTTTACCTATTCCAAATAAAGCAAACAATGTGATAATATTGAGCATTCATAATATTAAATGTAATATTACGTTTCACATTGTAACATACTTGCCGAGTGGGAAGCTGAATGGTCAGGGAGCTGGCAAGGCAGTCTAAAAGGTCCCGAGCCCGAATCCCGGCATTTGTTCCGCGAAACACTGCTTACCGCTAAACACTTGTTAAATCAATGAAATAAAAATTCCTAACTTCCTAGGTCGCTCAAAGCTTGCTTTGGTTGTCCGCTCAGGAGTTAACCTCATCACTTGATCAGGGTTCTAAATTACGAGTTGTAATTGGGACTAGGGCCATTGTTTCAATAGGACAGGTTTTCCCCAACTACCTAGCATTATTTAAAAAAGACTGTTTAATGACTCAAGTGGTTGAACTAGCAGGTGTAACATGCACATATTACGAAAGTTGGAGTTAAAGAAAAAACTGTCGTATTGTTAGAATTGCCATTTTTGAAATTGATTATTAGTCCATGCAACGAAGTGTTATAGAGGGCAAATTTGAAACACAATTTTTGACTTCGTAACTTTGTTTGGACTAGTTAGGAGGTAAACATATCAAAAGTCCCCGCCCCTAGCCCCTGAGCCGAAGGGGGGAGGGGGGATTGAAAGTTCAATTTTTCGGTTTTTTTGCTTATATCTCGAAACCTATGCGTCTTACCGCTATACTTGAATTACACAAAATGAAAGCTGATTCAATTTGCTACAAGTTTCACCCTTCACAAGTGTTTTAATATCTTGTAGAGAGTTCTCGCGATATCCGCTCTTAAAAGTCTGTAATTTTGGAGAAAACATTTTTTTTTCCACATTTTTCCTCTTTTTTTGACCGGATAACTCTTCAATGATGCTCCGAAAAACTAAATGTTGACCCTAGAGTGGTAAAAAATTTAATTCTTTTCAATAATGTATTTTACTATTTTATCTATTTTCCTTCAAATTTTAAAGCAGTTTGAGTATTGAGCGAAGAGGGACTGTCAGTCCCATAGAGCTAATGCATTAGTCTTGAAATCACAACTTTTGCAAAAGATTTACTTTGACACATTATCCCATTTTCACCAGGTATGGGAATCATCATAATATCAATTTAAAACAAAATTGAAAAGAAAATGACTTCCGGCTATTTAATTATTAATTGATAAAGTTTAAAATAGTGTCGCCATCTGCTGTGTATTTTTGGCATTTTAAAACTTCAAATATATATAATTAAATAACTAGATAACATTTTCGTTTCAAATTTGTTTCATTTCGATGTTATGTTGATTCCCGTATCTGGAGAAAAAGGGCTAACATGGCAAAGCTATACTTCTGCGATAGTTGTGATTCCAAAACTAATGCATTAGATCTTTGGGGATGACAATCCCTTTTATGTACACTTATTCTGTACTGAACATCTAAGTAACACAAATGGTCATTTTGTAGGCACGCTGTTACTTTAATATTCTATCTATTTTCATATTCTATTTTATCTATTTTGTTCGTTGGACCCCCGAAGGTAAACGGTCAGATGATCCCCCTGTTCTACTTCAGCTTCGGAGTCAACTAGAGGGACCCTATTGAGGCAGTTCTAATAGCAATTTTGGCATGCTGGGGAACCTTTGAGACTTGTTTTTTTGTGGCTACACTTTGAGCTGCTACAGTCTTTCATGCATCGGCAGAAAATTATTTTCAGAATATCGTTAGGTACTGCTGCTAACTCAGTGTGCACCGGGACCAGGTAGTTGTTCTCATTCTTCCACCCATACATCTGAGGAGGCAGGTCATTTCCCAGCCACACCTGAACTTGGTGGAATGTTCGGAGGAAATGCTGTTTTACTTCTCCCTCGGTTGGAGGAAGACACGAGATATCAGGCTTGTGATGGTGGCCACTGATTCCAAGAATGACTTTTACCTGTGGGCATCGAGGGAGGCCTCTTTCGTTGGAGCCCCATACCACCTCAAGATGCAGGTTTTGCCCGCCTTTTGTTCCTGATCGGTGGTTAAAGGAAGGGTCTGAAAAGACCGCTGCTGCTTTCTGGACATCTGGCGACTTCATTTACAACTTCGCAAATGCGACCTTGCCTTTTTGAAATGCGGAAGATGTTGTGTCACATCCAGTTAATGTGTGCAAAAATAGCACGTCCTTTGAACCCAGTTGCTGAAGCTCTTGGGGCGAGAATAAAAAATCATTTGCCTTCCCAAGTCCAGGCTTTATGAAAGTAATGTCCTTATGCGCATCAGAGCTTTAGCCATCAGCAGCAATTAGCAGCTATGAGGTCGACATAAAATATTAAAGTAACAGCGTGCCTACAAAATGGGTATCTGTGTTGTTTTCGACATTACCACAGCCGTATATATCCACAATCAGAACCTCCAAATCACTTTCGGCCAAAGAGTTCTATAGTAGGATAGAGACTGTACCTGGCAACAGCACCATGGACCAACACGGAGACAATATAGGGTGACATGTGGGTCCCGATGGCCTAGTGGTTTGGATTGCAGGCCATAATGCTAGCAGTCCGCGCGCTGTAACAGGTGCGGGTTCGATTCCCGCGTTTGCCCTGGGTGTACTTCCTTTATCAGTTTCAAAATTATAAATTAACTAGCACTTTTGCCACTCTATTCGGGCTCCGTAATGAGCCATGGCTGCCAATGGCAGCTTAGTACGAGTCGTTCCTCTACCCTACTATAGAACTCTTTGCTTTCGGCTTGAAGGGTCTTGATCCAATTTTCCTCAAACTACACCTTAAGTATGTTGATGAGCCTACTTTTATTGAAATTGTTCGAAAGAAAATCTTCTTGTTTGACATTTATCTCGGTATCTTCGGTGAAATGGATATCAACAAACTTTCTGAGTCGATAGCGCTTCTGCTGGTCCCAGTGCACATTGAGTTAGCAGTAGCACCTGACGTTATTCTGGAAATAATTTTCTGCCGATGCATGAAAGACTGTGCCAGCTCAAAGTGTAGCTCCAAAAAAAGAAAGTCTCAAATGTTCCAGAGCATGCCAAAATTGCCATTGGAACTGCCTCAATGGGGTCCCTCAAGTTGACTCCGAAGATGAAGAAGAACAGGAGGATCATCTGACCGTTTCCCTACGGGCGGGGGTCCAACGAATAAAATAAAATATATAAAATAGAATATGAAAAAAGATAAAATATTAAAGTAGCAGCGTGCTAACAAAATGAGTATCTGTGTTCGGACGTTCAGTACAGATTAAGTGTACATAAAAGGGATTATCATTTCCATAGAGCTAATGCATTTGTTTTGGAATCACAACTTCCGCAGAAGTATTGCTTTGCCATGTTAGCCATTTTTTCCAGATACGGAAATCAACATAACATCGAAATGAAACAATTTGAAATGAAAATATTATCTAGTTATTTAATTATATATTTTTGAAGTTTTAAAATGCCAAAAATACACAGCAGATGGCGACACTATTTAAAACTTTATCAGTTAATAATTAAATAGCCGGAAGTCATTTTCTTTTCAATTTTGTTTTAAAATGATATTATGATGATTCCCATACCTGGTGAAAATGGGATAATGTGTCAAAGTAAATCTTTTGCAAAAGTTGTGATTTCAAGACTAATGCATTAGCTCTATGGGACTGACAGTCCCTCTTCGCTCAATACTCAAACTGCTTTAAAATTTGAAGGAAAATAGATAAAATAGTAAAATACATTATTGAAAAGAATTAAATTTTTTACCACTCTAGGGTCAACATTTAGTTTTTCGGAGCATCATTGAAGAGTTATCCGGTCAAAAAAAGAGGAAAAATGTGGAAAAAAAATGTTTTCTCCAAAATTACAGACTTTTAAGAGCGGATATCGCGAGAACTCTCTACAAGATATCCAAGATAGAATTTTTATATCCTCTCTACAAGATAGTATTTTTACGATATTTTTTTTTGTACTTTTAGAATTTATTTTAGGTTTAGGTTTGTGAAGGTGTTTTTGAATTTTTGTCTTTGATAAGGAGCGTACCAAAGGGCATACTGTGGACACAGCTGCGTCGTATTGTTAGAACACCCCAGTACAAAGGTTGCACGAGAAATGTTTTTCAGAAATTTTCTAAAATTACAGAAAAACTACTGTTTAATAAAAATACTAGCTGCATTTTAGAATACTTTTTATTTTTGACTTTAAAAAATTGTTGATAAAGTTTCGCTTAGAAATTTTTTGAAATTTTTTGTAAATTTTTATAATTAAAACATCATTTGTTTCGTATTTTTCATAACCTAAAATTGGTGCAATACTTTTTGGAGTACACCAAAATAGACATGCAAACAAAAACAGACATAGTCTTATTGCCAGATCCTCCATGAAACAACCCCATTACAACTAGCTAAAGGCTCTGTTTGCCGAATTTCTTTCTGAGGTGTATAAATAGTTTGTTTCCTGTTGAGCACAAATGTTGTGTGGAAGCGGTTTAAGTTACAGATTCTGTAACAAACCTACTTGTTTTCTATTATAAAGAAAATTTTCACCAGGTTATTTTAAGATAGTATTTTTTATGTTCTGAAGTTAACAGGTTTTTTTTGCTTTAAAAAAGTTGTTCTGCAGGTATTAAATTTCCTTAAAAAAACTTTAAATATTAAATTTACTTTTGTAAAGAATATTTTTTTTTATTTAATTAAAACCATCATTCTAAAGTTTAAGTATACACATGCAATCATGGAAATGCCGTAAAAATGTGTATAATAATCTTAAACAATTTTTTGCAGCTTAACACTTTCAAAGTATTTATGATTTTAAATTTCATTTTAAAACTTATGTAATGCATTTTTCTTAATGCATCAACCAAATGAGATTTTTAATGGCTACATTATTTTATAAGTTTTTATTAAGTATTTATAAGTTTTATTTATCACAAAAATACTTGTTATTACTCGAAAATAGTGTACTTTTTTCTTTGATGTTAATGATTGTGGTAGATTTTACAAAAGCCCATAAAAAACTTTTATGGTAATGATTAAACTAAAAAGGTATATTTTTACTTTAAAGAAATTAAAAAACGATTTTGCCGATATTTTTATCTTGATTTTAATATGAAAACCGGCATATTATTTTGTTAATTAAATAATTACTAAATTTGTAACACAAACAACCACATAGAACCGTTTGAACACAAAATTTCAGTCACCCTGTAGCAGAATTACCTAAAAACAATTCATAAAAATATTTGTAAAGCCTTTATCCTTAACAATTAAATATAGAGTAATTACTTAAGCAAATTACAAAAAGCAAAAAGTTTTGGAAATATATCCACCGATTAATCAGCAATGTAGCGACTAACATTTAATGTTATATCTGTATTCCCTCAGGGTTAAAAATTGGATTGAGGCTATCATTTCTGACACATATGAAGTCACATAAATGGCAAAGTAATTTTAATTTATTTTATTTACTAAACCGCTTAAACTTTGAAAGGTCCATCTTATCTATTCCCGTCTCTAAGGCTTGCGCTGGCTTAGTTTTTTTTCCGATGCGTTTTGGTTAAATGCTAAACCTAATGAAACTATAAATTCTTACCCTTGGAAATACGACAAAACAGTTTATTGCCTTATTAAATATGAAGTAACCGGTAATCCGTAACCCGGTGTAATCAGAATAAATTGCTTGCTAGTAACCCGATGAAATAGAACTAGTAAGGTATTAAAAATCAGTTTTTAGTAATTCGTCAAAATATTAAGTAAATTTTTACTAGTAAGTAACCCTTTGAAATGGGACGCAATCTATCGCAGAACGTTGAAATATAAGTAACGTGTTGTCAGTAAGCTATTGAAATATGACAAATCAGTTTTTAGTAAACCCGTTAAAATATGTTTGTTATAGCCAGTTACCCGTTAAATAGGACATAATTTATAGCACGTCATTGTTAAATATGACTATCAGGTTGTCAGTATAAACTATTGAAGTATGACTAAACCGTTGCCAGTATGAGCTATTGAAATCTGACAAACCGGTTGGTAGCAACCCGTTGAAATATGATATATGCAGTACGTAACCTGTTGAAAAAGAACACAATCAAATTCCAGTATCCTGTCAAATTAATTATGATATAACCAGGTGAAACACACACATTTTATCTTTTAAAATAATTTTAAAGTTTTTTTGTGCTTAAAACTATCCTGAAGATTAAATTTCAAAAAGGATTAAATATGGTTCTTAATTAAAGCGAAACAGTGTAAGAGTTCCATTACTTTGTAACAAGTTTACGAAATTTCATTAATTTCACTTTTAATTTATACTGTTTAGAAATTAACAGTCTTTTGTGCACAGTTTCAGGAATGTGTTTGACATTGCTTAAACCTCTTGTATGGAGCTTAATCTCCTAAACGAATTAGCAGAACTTTAAATTAGCTAGTGGATTAATAAGATCTTGGCCTAAATCTTATCTTATTTTGGTATATTGGAAACTAATTTTTGTTTTCGTTTGTTTAAAAATTCTATTAAAGACAATTTTATTATTTTATCATTATTATTATGACTACTACTTTATAAAGTTTATGTAAATATATTATATTCTTAAGTTATAGATAAATTATGTAAATAGTTTATATTCTTATGTTCCTTAGAAACAACGTATGCTATAAAAAAAAATTCAAAATACTTTTAGGAAAAAAAATTGAATTGAAACTTTGTATTTTTTGTAGGCAACTAGACAAGTTCTGACACTTACATACTCACATTGGCATTTATAAGGTGGGAATACCAGAGTAGATTGTGAAGGAGAGAAACATATATGTTTTTTCTAATATTTAAGGTAACACTTTAGCGACACATTTTGTGAATACCATTAACACCTTTATTTCCGAATAAAAAAGTTAATTTTTAAGTTTTTTTAAATTCGCTTTTCGTGCAACGTAATTTGGCTTATATAATTTCTTTAGTTCTATGGTATTTATTTGTGTTATATTTTGTTTATTGAGATAAAATTAAGCAGAAGAATCATTTTTACGCTGCAAAAATCAAGTTTTAGCTCCTTAATCCAAAAATAGGCAGACATTTCGAATTAAAATTTCAGAAATATTATTACTTTCTACTACTTTAGAACTGAAAATGTTTCCCAATCATACTCAAATAAATAATTGTTCCAAAATTTATCTTTAAAATTAATTTTTTTTTGCTTTTAGCTTCTCATTGGCTTGTTTTAGGTGTTACGAAATTCCTTCCAGTTTTCATTCCTGATGTTCCTTCAATTTGTGCACCGATTGGTGCTCTTTTCTTTCGTGACATTGATCCACCAATAGAGGCTCTGGAAAAATTTGGTTTCATTCGTTGTTACTCAAGATCTGAAACTTGCCTAATTCATAAGTTAAAACTTTATATAACAACGATTTTTAAATCATTGAAATAGAAAAATGAGCACAAATATATGAATAAGTAATTTTGTAATATTTAAGAAGACTTACATGCACCAGACTCATATACACGGCGTCATTTATTGGTTACATATTTTTTCTCTCCTGCACGACCCGTTTGCAGCATAAAAATATATCAATTTTTCAGATGATTTAACGCTCTTGTTTTCATACTTCTCTTATACTGCAATTACATTGGTTGATTCGGTTTCACTCTCAAAATGAACGGTATAGATGAAAATAATTTTTTCTTTCGATGCAAGCTTTCTTTCACAAAGGAAGAGCTTAGTGGAAGAACGTGCTAAGTGACATTTTTGAAAAAATTGAGATTTTTGTTTTAATGAACATATTACTAACTTCTTTATCGATAACAAGTTTCCCTTTTTTCATAAACTTTAAGATTAGTATATTTTCTACGGTTTGCAAGTATCGTTTTCAACAGGTCTGAGTGCAAACGAAAACTTTGATGCTCATTTTCTCGTTTTCACCTTAGCACGTTCTTCCACTAAGCTCTTCAAATGTTCTGAACAATCATCAGAACAGCAAGAAGTTGTCATTAAAAAATTTAATAAGTAAAATATTCTTAGAAAATTCATTTTCGAATACCAAAACAAAAGCAATTCTAGACAACAAATGAAAACAAGACAGCTGGAGCTGTTGCCATCTACGACGTGAAACTACTCCATTCTGTCAATATTTTGCCTAACAATTCTACTTATATGTTTAAAAATATTCTTTGTCGCCTACAGTAATAACGACTCTAAAGTTTCGAGCCTAACAGTAAATGCTCAGAACGGCGGGAAGACAATCACAGTAATGGAATCAATTGAAGCTTTAAAAATCACAAGGCTAAATCGCCTCGAAACAGGAAGCAGTTTCAAAATTACTTTAAGGTTTTTATTGCCACAATCAAGAGAACGAAATCATGTTCAAGCCTAGAAGACATTTTGAATAGAAACTTATTCAGAGTGGTTTGTGAATATGCATTGAAGGGTTATGAGCTACCCAAAAATATATGAGGATGGTGTTTTTTTTTTATTTATAAAATGTACACTATTCAGGAAATTTCAGTATATAATTTGTTATTAAGACAGAACCAAAACAAATTACACCGAGTTTTTTTTTAAAGCTGTTAAGTCACAAACTATGCATTTGCAAATTGCGAATTGTTATTTTCTATTATTCGAAGTATAAATAGGTGAAATGGATAATTAAATTTAAGTATTATTTTATAGTAATGCATATTTTTAGCCTACTTTTCTTTTTTTAATTCGAAAGAATTAAAAAAATGAAAAAGTAGGTATTGACATGCGGTCGATGTCCGTCTGTCCGTCTGTCTGTCTGTCTGTCCGTCTGTCCGTCTGTCCGTCCGTACCCCCCTTCCAAAATCGGTTCTAATCATCGGATCTTAAAAATTCTTTTTTTGTTAGAAAGCTATGACCTCAGATACCCAACTTTCATACTTTTTGCCCGTCTGTCTGTACGTACGGACGGACATAAATCTACTATATGTCGGCGAATTTCCCATTGAATTAGCATTGAAATTCAATTTTGAGTAATTTAAATCACTGTAGGTATTGAAATGCGGTTGATGTCCAACTGTCTGTCTGTCTGTTCGTATGTCTGTCCGTCTGTCTGTCCGCCTGTCTGTCCGTTTGTCTGTCCGTTTGTCTGTCTGTCTGTCTGTACCTCCCTTCCAAAATCGGTTCTAATCATCGGATCTTAAAAATTCTTTTTTTGTTAGAAAGCTATGACCTCAGATACCCAACTTTCATACTTTTTGTCCGTCTGTCTGTACGTCCGGACGGACATAAATCTACTATCTGTTGGCGAATTTCCCATTGAATTAGCATTGAAATTCAATTTTGAGTCATTTAAATCACTGTAGGTATTGAAATGCGGTTGATGTCCATCTGTCTGTCTGTTCTTATGTCTGTCTGTCTTTCCGTCTGTCTGTCTGTCCGTCTGTCTGTCTGTCTGTACCCCCCCTTCCAAAATCGGTTCTATCCATCGGATCTTAAAAATTCTTTTTTTGTTAGAAAGCTATGACCTCAGATACCCAACTTTCATACTTTTTGTCCGTCTGTCTATCTGTACGTCCGGACGGACATAAATCTACTATCTGTCGGCGAATTTCCCATTGAATTAGCATTGAAATTCAATTTTGAGTCATTTAAATCACTGTTGCCAAATCAATAATGGCATGAGAAACTTTATTTATTTAAACATATTTGAAGCAAAATAATATTTTCATGAATCAGTTTGGAATGACGTCATAAAATGTAGCACAATTTGATTCTTTGATTATTCATTAATTATCTAACAAGAAAGCGGCAAGGCATACTTTTGCATGCAATTATGCTAAGTTTTAATTTACATTTCTTATTTTTTTAATGCAGTATGGAGTTTCATTACTTTTGTTATTAATAAATATTTAATTATTCCTCGAACTACAAATAAATCGCGAGCAGGCGATAAATAATGTTTAATTGATTTGCGAAATAATAATAAGGAAAATAGTTGATTTTGGCTTTTAGAAGTTTAAATTATTAGCTGGATGCTGTGTTTCGATTTTTTTTCTAATATGTATAAATCTAGTGTAGAAACGGCTGTTGATGATATTTACTGTTAGAAACCTAGTTTTTTCCCGATTAGAACTTCAGTAAGTATTTAAGTAACAGGAAAGTAGGCTATTTTAGTTCTTTATGAACTTCTTGTTATTTTAAACGACCGCTAAAAACTAATATGAAGCTGTAAGATATTCTGTTTTAATGAAATTAATAAAAATAGATGTAGTTAAACTGGACTCTCGGTATGAGGCCGATGGTCTGAATACTGGGCTACGGAGACCCCAATTGGCATGTTTCACGTGACACGTAGACCTGCCAGCTTCCAATCCAGGATTTTATTGATGGTTTAGAATTAGATGATGGATTTCTGCTGACGGCACATATGCGTGTTTAGTCTAATACTGTGTGAATTGTAACTATTTCAAAAGCCATCGCACTAGAGCTGCGTATAAGGATTTATGGCTCCATTTTATTGCCAACTACGTTTGCCAAGTACGACAAATTTTCATTAAAAACACGACAAATGAGCAAAATATGTTTATTTAATATTGCCCCACATAGCAGATTAGCTGGTTGGGGACCGGATAGCCTGGTCGGTAAGGTCTTGGACTGACATCCCTAAGGTTGCGAATTCGAGTCCCACTGCCTTTCGAAGACCCCCCCGTGTACGCTAATTGTGGCTGGTGCACGTTAAATCCGTCGTGGTCACAAAGTCCTCCAAGTTCCCATACCAAATCAATACCCGGGGATGACAAGCCAATTCTGGGTATCCTCTAGTTGGCCTCTGTCTCTAAAAATTTGATCGATCCACTTATGTGTGTGTGTGTGTGTTGTGTCTGTCTTACAAGGTGTCCCAAAATGGACTACCTGTTTTTAAAAACTAATAAAAAAATAAATGGATAGAGATATTAACACAATTCTTGCAGAAAACGAATGAGTCATGTCTGGAATTTGATATGGAACACTTTATTATGTTAGTTATGATTATTACGTTATTAAACTTTATTATGTTCAAATTAACCGACAGATAGCGCTGCAATACCATGTGTTGGATTCCACGCAATAATTATTGCTGCTTTCCCTGAACTGAAAGCTACTGAACATTTCTGACCACGTGTCCTTCTTTTCGGTATATACGCATGCCTAGTTCTTTCATACAGCCAACACACGGTATTGCCGCGCCATCTGTCGGTTAAGTTGAATATAATAAAGTGTAATAACATAATAACGTAATAAACATAACTAACATAATAAAGTGTTCCATATCAAATCCAGATATGACTCATTCGTTTTCTGCAAGAATTGTGTTAATATCTCTATCCATTTCTTTTTTTATTAATTTTTAAAAACAGGTAGTCTATTTTGGGACACCCTGTGCTTGACGAAGGTTTATAAGCGGGTCTCTAACCAAAGCACACAAACCTGAATATATATGTCTACCATCCAACCATTAACTGGTACGAATAGTTGGATATTGCTTTGATATTTTTTAAGTCTATGCTAGAAACTGGTATTTATTTGCTAGTAAAACATAAGTATGAATCAAAATTTATAACTTTATGCTTTTACTGATTATTTAGTAATAATATAGTTTCGATCAGAAACCAACATATTTGTTTCAGTCAATCGATATACGACAGGCAATGTCATAGTTTCTTTCCTACGTGACAAGATTCTGAAACGTTTTCTTGACGTTTCTACTGAATCGTCAAAAACAAATGTCAAACTAATACATGGAGCGATGTAAATATTTATATACAAATATAACACTTTTCGACACAACGCTTGCAATATATTTGTACCTGAAGAGTTACGCCTCACATTATGTGTGTGGTAAGGTATAAAATATCTATGGGGTGGATGCTAGATGAGTGAGATCATATTGCACTATTTTCTATTCAAGAAAGTATATATACAAATAAATACATAAACAAATATAAGTACCAAATTTGTAAACTTGTTTAGTTTGAGCTGTAGAGCAGTTGCAGACAGACAGACGGACCAATGTTTGAAAACCACTTTTTTTAGAATCAACACCTTTCAAAACGTGTAGAAGACACAAAATCTCTATACCGATTTCCGACACCATCGCAATACTTTCATTCATATTTCATATGGGCAAATAAAAGTGAAAATTTAATAAATGAATTAAAAAAGATATTAATAATAAGCAACTTTTATTCAAAATTGTCCTAACTGGCGGTAACTCAGAACTAAACACTTATAAAGATATAACTCCAAATTTACAGACGAGCATAAACACTAAAGTGGATCTAATATGATTCTTTATGAACTTTTATTTGTATTCATTGTTCTAATTTCAATATATCTCTTCATTTCAATATCTAATGTTACTCAGAATTGAGTAACGTTAGAAATTGAATTGTTGGATCTTTGATTTCACGTCCCTGAATGAAACTAGCCAAAATTCTTCATTAAAATTCTATTAGATAAAAAAAAACTGTATAAATACGTACTTATTCAGAACATTCATTGCAAAAGAAAAATGACTCCCTGAAACAGCGAAAAAGAACCTAACTAAATCATATCTTCCATGCCCTATCCATGCAAGGACGAAACCCTATGACTAATTTACTGCATACACCATCATTTTTACCAAGAAAGACCTTACATCTTACGATTGTATCATACATTATGTATTACCTTGTTAGACTATCAGATGTGGTGTAAGAGGTTTTATAGTCCCATAAAGAAGGAAGCTACTGCTGAGATTGTCAGAGGTACAATCGATTTTGGTGTCCTAAGAATGCGCGAATTTCTGTTAAGCCTAAATAGAATTTGTTGGCATGGATAATGCTTGATGTTTTTCATTTTATTGAAGAGTATTGTTTATAATGATTGGAGTGAAAATGACATTTGCCTCTAAAAATTATCGAGTGAAACTTAAAATAACTTCACAAAATGAGAAAGAAACAATTTTTAAACTTTAAGCATAACTATGGTACTTAGTAATTTAACCAACTTTTTAATATCATAAACAGTTGTAAAATGTAGCAACGTAAAATAATTATTGCTTGTCGAAGAGAGGTAAACCATATACAGAACTGACGTAAATAAACTTACTCCCCCCCTACCGCCATTCCTATTCTATGACTTTAATTCTTCCAATTTCAATGAATTTGGAATAGAAACGTTGTATTTAAATTTAATATTTAATGATGTAAATATAAACAGAAACTAAAATTTAATTTAAAACATTCATCTTTACATTTTAATGTATGCTATGAAACTTCCAATTGAAATACTAAGAAAATAATTAAGATCTTTTGTTATATTTATACACATCCTTACTAGACGATAACTCCTTGCTAGACCTAAAACCACTCAAATCTTTCTTTTGAATTTGTCTTTTTTTAACCTTTTAAGTAAATACAAACCTTAAAGTGTGTTTTTAAATCTCACAAAGAGGTGGTTCTATTTTAAATTAAATTCCGTTTCGGTTATAAATACTTCAATTTTCAGTGCGAAACGTTTATTAATAAGGAACAGAGAGAATAAATTAAGAATATTCTTTCGCCTGGAATTTTAATTGAAATGCCATACTGTTGAGAAATAAAACATAAAAATATGTAAATCTGTTTTTTAGTGCTTTTTTTTTTTGGTTTGACACAACAGCAATTTGCCCAAGAATGACTTTAACCGAATTTTATTCTGCTATGTATAAGTAATTATATGACACACAGTCTGATACATTTATATACGACTAGCACATTTATACCCGTTCTTCGCACGGAATACAAAAATATCAAATAGATTCCAAATATGTGCATCATATAACCTGTTATAGGATCATACTCTTATTATTGTTTCCGCTCGTTATAAATTATAAAATCACGTTTCATTGCCTTAAAATTCCAAAATGAAAAATACGCTATAAAATGCACTCATAAATGTCATCACAATTCCCTCATAAATACATTAAACCTTTTAGCTCATTTGGCTCTTTTGGGAAATAATTTGGCGAGAAAATAGACATAGCTACCCACAGCCATTATACAGCTCTAACACAATGACCTTCGAACAACCGACCAGCTTATAAATTATTTATAAAAGAAATTGCCTATTTGGCGAATTTTAGTTAATAATTTGGCGAGTTTGGCAACGTATTTGGCGAAAAATAAAGACATAAAACACTAATAGCTCTAGTGCGATGGCCTTTATTAACCATCATAGTTCCAGTAATAGCTTAACTATATATTATTGCTAAATATGCATACATGCAGTCAACAGAAAAATCAATGAAAATATCATCAAATAAACCCACAATAAAATCCGGGAATGAAGACTGGCAGAATTACGTCACTTGAAACATGTCAATTATTTTTCAAATAATGAATTTAGTTTCTGAAAGTAATGGCAAAAGAATAAAATAAACATTTTGAATTTTAAAAGTTTTCGTTAAAAGTTTTATTTAATTTTTTCAGCCGATGGCATCAGGAAAGAGAAAAAATGATCGGATTTGAGCGAAAGTGGTGTATTTTTTTCAGAAAATTCGAATTTTCTCTAAAAATGGAACAAATATGAAAAAACTAAGCCTCAGGTGCACACGTTAGTATTAAAGGGAATCTATCTTTAAAATTTCGAATTCCTGTGGGCAGTATAAGTAGGTCTTTTACGATCCGATAACAGACACACAGACAGACAGACTCTTTCTTTTATTATTATAGACTAGCAAATTTATACCCGTTCTTCGCACGGAATAAAAAATATCAAATAGATTCCAATATGTGTACCATATATCCTGTTACAGGATCATAAACTTATTGTTTCCACTCGTTATAATTATAAAATCCCGTTTCATTGCCTTAAATTCCAAAATGAAAAACACGCTATAAAGTGCACTCATAAATGTCATCACATTCCCTCATAAATACATAAAACCTTTTAGCTCATTTGGCGCATTTTGGAAAATAATTTGGCGAGAAAATAGATATAGCTACCCACACCCATTATACAGCTCTAACACAATGACCTTCAAACAACCGACCAGCTTATAAATTATTTATAAAAGAAAATGCCTATTTGGCGAATTTTAATTAATAATTTGGCGAGTTTGGCAACGTATTTGGCGAAAAATAAAGACATAACACACTAATAGCTCTAGTGCGCTGGCCTTTATTAACCATCATAGTTCAGTAATAGCTTAACTATACATTTATTGCTTAAATATGCATACATGCAGTCAACAGAAAAATCATAAAAAAATCATCAAATAAACCCACAATAAAATCCGGGAATGAAGACTGGCGGAATTACGTCACTTGAAACGTGTCAATTATTTTTCAAATAATGAATTTAGTTTCTGAAAGTAATGGCAAAAGAATAAAATAAACATTTTGAATTTTAAATGTTTTTGTTAAAAGTTTTATTTAATTTTTTCAGCCGATGGCATCAGGAAAGAGAAAAAATGATCGGATTTGAGCGAAAGTGGTGTATTTTTTTCAGAAAATTCGAATTTTCTCTAAAAATGGAACAAATATGAAAAAACTAAGCCTCAGGTGCACACGTTAGTATTAAAGGGAATCTATCTTTAAAATTTCGAATTCCTGTGGGCAGTATAAGTAGGTCTTTTACGATCCGATAACAGACACACACACAGACAGACAGACTCTTTCTTTTATTATTATAGATTACAATACTCAGATACACTTGTAAAAATAATGTCTACAAAACAAAGTGGCAGCTGGTGTGCCAGAAAAATACTGTAAAATTTACAGGGTCAATCTGTATTTTATACAAGCAAATTGTAATTTTAACGCAAAATCTGTTTTTTAAGCAAACGAATTATAAAAAAATCTACCTTCCCCTGGCGAGAAATCAAACCCCTGTCACCCCACTGGGGAATACTAACCCCATTACTAAAGAGGAATAATAATCTGTCAACACCGAGCTCGAACCACGGACCTTAAAATATCCAGTCCAACGCTCTTTGAACTGAGATATTTCGTAACACAGACTTCCAAGAAATAGTTAAATTTTGTTCGGTTGCAGTCTAGTACTCTTTACAAGTAAGAAAACAGAAAAAAATGCCTCTACTTTAAACCATACTTTTACAACAAAAATAATTTAAAGAAAATAAGAGTATATATCTCTCAATATTAAAAAAGTAAGCTCTTTTAAAATGTCCGGAGCCATAACAACATGAAATATTCATCTTAGAACTCCATTCTTTTTCTGGAATGTGTGTCTCCTTTATACCTCAATGGCTTTTTTTAAAATTTCCAATTAGTTTTTTAATTAAAAATAAAAATTAGTCTCTCTATTTGTTAAAGTAGCTCTCTAGTTCTGTAAATATTTGTTTTTCTGTAAAATTAACTTACTTTTTTAGGTGTAGATACAGTTTATAAACGAGTATTACCCGGGAGTCGAACCCAGATCCCAGCGCTGTCCTTAAGAGCTATAACCTCTACACCACAGAGCGACGATACTAATGCTAAGATTCATTTTTAACGTAAATAAACTAAAAGTTACAGCTCTTTTAAATTAGCGTTACAAAATTGCTGTTTCTCTATTCTTAGCTCCAGATCACAGAACCACACGAAAAGCTAATTTTTCTCAACGGAATGGTAAAGCTGATCTTTTAACGCTGGAATTCTACGACTTTCTGAGTTATGTCATAACAAAGGAAAATTTAATGGGCTAAAGTTATCTTCCCGGTTGCGTATAAATAGCTTGTCTTCGAACGATAACATTTGTGTGCAATGAAATAAATTATTTTATGAGCAAATACTTTTTTATGGATAATTATGTTGTTTATAGGAGCTATTGTTAAAACTGACGAAGTCGAAGTTAAAATTATGCATATGACATCTAATTAAATTTGTTTAATTAAATTTGAGACAATATAGATAATGCAATATACGAAATTTATGCGGTTTTGGAACTTAAACAATTGATACAGTAAATTAAATTTTACCTTTTGAAACAAAATTAAGTTTGAAAGAACGGAAAATTAAATGAAAAGTTTATTCTATTTAATTAAAATTGCCATTCTGGAATAAAATTTTATCGTGAGTAAAGTAGCTAAAATAAAAAAAAATTCACTGAATAGAGGTATTTATATAGGAAGTGGCAATGCCCAAAAACTTTATTTTTAAGAAAACAAAAATTAACTTTGTATCTATGCTTTTTCTGACTCCAATGCAACAAAGAAATTAATGAATTATGATTGCAATAGATATTGAAATCAAAATAGTAACAATTTTAATAAAAGAATGTATATCCTTATTTTCAGTTATTTCCAATTACTTGCTTTCTTCAAAAGAAAAGGAAATTTTAATTGCGTTCATTAAAGTTTTAAAAGTGCATAATATAGATTTCTGTCAATTTTAAAGTTGAAGCTGTAAAATAAAATAAGATCAAAAATGAATGAAACCAACCACTTCCAAATAATTCCCCAAAACTTAAATTATCACCCATATTTTACTACCATTGAAAGCTCACTTTCCTTTGAAGAAATACGACCGATGTCCTAAACTAAAACATTTCACATCGTCCCTTATTATACCAATGCAAACACCCACGTACGCTCAAATCACTTCATTTGCACAGACAAAACTTTGATGGAAAAATAGTGCTCAAAGGTTTTGACTGCAACCGTATTTACCAAACTAGTCCGGAGGAAAGTTAAACAGAATGACGACTTCCCCAAATTGGATTTTTGCTGCAAAAAACGGTTAAAATACACACTGGAAAAACGCGGAGTAGAAAGAAAATAGGAGTCTATGATGTAAAGTTTCAAATTGAAAATTGCGAATTTTTTTTTAGCTTTAAACGAGTCATGGAAAGAGTGTTGTGTTACAATCGGCAGGGGATATATTTCAAAATGAAACTGAATATATTAAAATATGGGGCTGTTTATATATGCTGAGATTGAGATAGACTTGAGTTCGGATTATATTTTTAAAAAGTTTTTAGTGCTGTAAGTTTATAATAATTTTCAATTATATTGTCACTTTTAGCTACCAAATTTTAGGAAAATATTCTTTTTATATCGTAGGCGTCATTTAAGAAGTGATTTTTTGAAATTCGAACCCAAACGGGTGTAGGAGTGCAAAACGTGAGCCGATTTCTAAATAGGAATAGCATTATGCATTGTGCTTTTTTTTCAATTTTTTTATTTTTAATTTGAAAAAAGAAATTCACTGCGAGGAAAATTAAGTAAGTGAAAGAAATATCAACGCGTGCGAAAATTAAGTATAAAAAAAACGCGAGAGTTTAATATGAAAGATAGGAATATTTCTTTTTCATTGGTTGTTTTGTTTTTTGTGGCAAAGTGTAGAAACAAGCTCATTGGTTTTTTATTCCTTCACGCGCTCTGAACTGAGATTTCATTGGTTGTTTTGTTTTTTGTGACTAAGTGTTGAAACAAACCCATTACAGGATTTCTTAGAAATTAATTATTTAAATTACTTTTTTTAAATGATACTTCGTCAGATATCAGATATGGGTAGATGGGTAGGGTACATATATATGGGCAATTCTACCATAATTTTTAATTTTATGTCCCTTGAGCATAATCATAGGATCTTTAAAAAAAATTAATATTTCTTTTCAATTTTTTCTTATTATACTAATAGACTGGTCCTTATATAACTGAATTTTAAAGTGAACTGCAAAACTGAATTTTAAAGCAAAGAAACTCTAAAAAAATTTTAGGACACAAAACAATGCAGAAAATTCCTTACCTTCCCATGTCCCGAATGTTAAATTTTAGTTTAGGGCTCAAACTAACACATTTTTGAGCTAAAAATTACATCCATTTGATTTTAAATTGAACTAATACTATATCTTAACAAATTCCTTCCATAAAATTTTGGCTTTTAATATTTATAATGGGTATTTCTCTTCTCCTAACTTTGTCCCTGGGTTTTGGTACATTCACTGACCTCATTACAAAAGTGGCGAAGAGAGGCACTGGATGGAGCTACAGTGATTCTTCAATCATGAAAACTGTATTGCAGAAAACTCATATTTCAGTTAGTAGCCGCATTTTTTTGCTATACTTCACCAATAAGTACAAAAGTTAAAAACCTCAGTAAAATGAGCTACGTGGCTTATATTACTTTCCTTACAATCCCCCCTGGTTAAGGTTAATTTTTGCTTAATAATTGGATTTTTTTTCTATAAATATGTTTAAGTGGAGTATAAGGAGTAAAAAAATCCATTTTTATTAAACTGGAGTTAGTTTCAACACAAAAAAAAGAACCGAAAACATCGTGAATTTCCTCACCGTCCGTTCCTTACCTTCCGTTCCTAACCGTCACAATGATCTAGGGATGGAAAACCGAAACCTGTTTTAAGACTAACCGGTTTGTTCGTGACTTCGGTTTTTTTGAAAATTAGTTATTTTCATAAGGCCAGTTTAAACCGGTTTCTTTGAAACCGTTTTTTTTTTTTTAAACTGCCATCCCTAAATTTTTTGTAAAAAAAAATTCAAATGAGCCTTGCTGAACTTTTTTTTGTAATTCTAGAACTTTTATAAACCTTTTAACAAATATTTAAAGGGATTTTAAAAAAATAATTTTCACAAGTTTTTAATACCTCCAATTAAAAATTATGGTAGAACTGCCCATATTCCGGCTTGTGCGCTTGATCAGAGACCTGCGTATAAGCCTTCGTCAAGTAAGACAGACACAGAAAGAATTTTTACTGTCACAGAGAAAGGAAAGTACACCCAGGGCGAAGGCGGGAATCAAACGCGCACCCGTTACAGCGCGCAGACTGCTAGCTTAATGGTCCAAACCACTCGGCCATCCGGGCCCCATATCAGATATACTCAACTCGATTCCAATTATATTTTCGAATTCAATTCAGTTTGGCAGTTTCGAAAAAGATGGACTATTATAAACTTTTTTATTTCTAAATTCTATTCAGTTATGTGGTTTACAAATAGAAATAAAGGTTCAGCTATGATATGGTAGCCAGTATATTGATTGGCGATTTTCGGTGATCTAGAAAATTTAACGTTGGGTTTCTATATTTAACAAGTTGCATCGTAAGCAAAGACTTTCAAACAGAAATAAAAGTTCAGCTATGATATGGTAGCCGGTATTGTTATTTGAAAATCCTTATTTTATTTATTGATTATCTTTTGAAATTGTAATACTGGACCAGGCTTTTCTTTGTTTATGAAACTGTCGATTTAATACAGCTATGATATAAAGGCCGTTTGACTTTTGGGATTGGCGCCTTTTGGCGAAGTTGAAAATTTAAGGTAGGGTAGCTATACCCATCCAGTTGTATGGGTTAGGATTAGTTTGAAATTTCGCCGTACTAGAGCTACCCATGAGGGCTATTGGTCATAGTTAAGTGACGAGCCGACACCTGAGTTGGCACCCAACGCAAATTTTAAGGGCGTGATCGTACGGAGAGTCGGGACTTTGAAGGATATTTAACGTAAACTCCTTCCACACAGGGTGTTATTCTTCGGCATTTTTTGGCTGTACGCTTTTAGGTCGGCAGCTATTTAGGCGATGCCCGGACCTGAACCTGGGACCTTTCGCATGCAAGGCGAACACCAGGGCCTATGGGAAACCCCTCTACCTTATGGTAGGGCCTGGGTACAATCGGACAGGGCGAATCAGAATGGGAGGCACCAACTGGCATAAAATAAAAGTTTACATAGAAATCAGTTATTAATAAGGGTCTACCTCACCCGTGCAACGCCGGGTTTATAAAGCTAGTATATATATAAAAGGCAAAGTCCTGACTGACTCACTCACTCATCTATTCATTCATTCATTCACGTATCAACGCCCAGCCCAAACTACTGGAAGTAGAGCTACCATATTTTAGAAAAATATTCTTTTTATATTGTAGGCATCATTTAAGAAGCGATTTTTCAAAATTCGAACCCGAACGGGTGTAGGAAGGCAAAACGTGAGCCCATTTTTCTATAGGAATAGTATTGTTATGAACTTTTAATTTTTAACTTTCGTTTTCTAATTTGAAATAAATTTCAGCGCGTTCAGCGTGAGCAAAAATTAAGTATATACACGTCAGAGCACGTGAGTTTAATTTGTAGGATTGTTATTTGAATATCATTATTTTATTTTATTTATAGAATTTAAATCTTTTGATTTTTTTGTTACCGAATTTAATTTAATTGATGTTTATCAATGGTAAGAAATCAAGATATTGTTACAATGTCTCATGACAGTAAAGGCGATAACTATTTTAGATATAATAAATACTTCGAAGAAATGTCGATTCTCTCTGCGTATAGCGCATGTATTTTATGTATATGAAACTGGAAATTTGGTACAGATGATATAATAGCCGATTGAATTTTGGCATTGTGGTTTTTGGCGAAGTTGAAAAATTAACGTAAGGTAGCTATTTGCATCTAGTTGTATGGGTTACGGTTAGTTTGAATTATCGTCTCACTAGAGCTATACTCGAGGGCTATTGGCCACCGACGTCGTTGGTTGGTTGGTTGGTAGACATATATATTCAGGTTTGTGTGCTTGGTCAGAGACCCGCTTATAAACCTTCGTCAAGTAAGACAGACACAACAGACACCACACACATAAGTGGATCCATCTAATTTTTAGAGACAGAGGCCAACTAGAGGATCCCCAGAATTGGCTTGTCACCCCCAGAGGTATTGATTTGGTATGGGAACTTAGAGAACTTTCGGACCCAACAGATTTAACGAGCACGTACTCCGCATATACTCGGTAGGTCTTCAGTGGTACCGAGACTCGATCGCAGGACCTTCCGATCCCGAGACCGAGACGCTGACCACTAGGCTCACTACGGCCCCACCGACGTCTTAATTTAGAACCACAGTCAGGTGACGGCCGACACCTGAGTACGCACCCAATGCAACTTTTAATACCACATGGGGTATTATGCGGGACACAGGACATTTTTGGCTGCATGGGCCGTTTATAGGTCGGCAGCTATTTTGACGATGCCTGGACCCGAATCTGGGACCTATATCGCATGCAAGGCGAACGCCTTTACCGACTGGGCTCCCCAGCCCTGTCAAGTGGTCGAATATTGAGTTTAATGGTCATCACATTTTGGGCATTTTCGGGTCTAGGAGGGCAAATAGAAACTGGCCATTATATCACACCTATTCTGGCAATTTACAATATAATATATATTATATATATATATATATATATAATATATATATAATATATAAATATATATAATATATATATATATATTATATATATATATATATATATATATATATATATATATATATATATATATATATATATATATATATAATATATATATAATATATATATATATATATATATATATATATAATATATATATATATATATATATATATATATATATATATATTATATTATATATATATATATATATATTATATATATATATATATATATAATATATATATATATATATATATATATATATTATATATATAATGTTTTATTTTCCAATCTTTTGATCTTTTGCACAACGCAAAGCCATCGTCAACAACTTTTTAGTCAGAACTAAATGCTGTATCACCTAGCAGGTCACTTAAAATCAAATAATCTTGTGTTTGGTCACACAACTCTTCTCTACCGTGGTCGTGTTTACTGTAGTAACCACAACAATGAATCGGACCTTTTTTACTCTGAAATAATTAGTCTTTTTCAGTATGTTTTCTTACAGTTCAGAGTAATTGAGTGCTTGCAACAATGGTCCAAATTACTAGGCTAGTTACTGCAGCTTACCTGCATACGACAGTCTGTCCTCTAATGATGTTTTAGATTCATCAAATGAATACAATTCTTCCGCCAGCATTGATAGCTTTTAGATATTCATCTTCATTGATTTCGCTTAAATTTATCTTTAATTGCTATATATTTGGAAATCATAGTGGAAACTTAAAAATGAAGAAAGAATAAAAGTAAAAGTTTTTAAAAATTAGTACTTTTATAGTACACAATAATGGAGCAAATTTACAAAAATAAAAACTAATATTTTTTGTTGGAATGTTGTTGGATTAAAGAGAGTGTAATAAAAGTGAGAATAAAAGGGAATTGTAGTAATGTAGGGTTAGGCCGCGTAATATAGATATATTTAGCAAAAGAGATAATTTTCGAAAAGTACGCTTTTAAAAATGTAATCTATATTATTTTGGTTAGCATTTCTTTTTTGTACTTCACTTACAAACTAAGCTAGGTTTTTAACTCATTTTTTCCGTAGGTAAGTATTTTTGTATGGAGTAGCAATAATTGTGTCTTCATGTCTGACTTTGTCTTTATAACACCAATTTTTATTTTCCTCCACTTTTTTTTGCCTACGAACGATAATAAAACTGATGATATTTAAGCTGTTCTGGTTTCTAAGAAACATCTTTTTTGCAATTGGAAATATTTCAGATATTAAATTTTTGTTTTATAGTAGTTTAGTAAATTGGGCAAAAGGGTTAACGGGTGATAATCTGAAAACGAACCATTCTTGTCCCTGCCAGTTTTAAAAGTAATATATCATTTTAATTGCATATAGTAACTTAGGTAAAAATGATAATACAGTTCATAGAGTATAGGACAGAAAGAATTATACAAGATTTCCTATTTTATTATAGATTTTTTTAGTCCTCAGAGCGTGACATGTCATGTCCTTGGTGTGTCCCAGCGTCACGTCCGTGGAGTTTGGCAGTTTATATCTAACTTATAAGATATGAATTCACTTTTTAAATTAAAGAATTGAAGTAAAGAGCATTTTGAGAATATAATGATGCAATTTTTATGTTTATTTTTTAATTTGTATTTATTTTAATGAGTATTAAAGGCTTATCCCCAATGACTGAAGTCACGTCCGTGGACATGAACAAAAACTTGTATTGAATTCAATAGGTGACAGTACAACGCAGTGTCTATGTCATATTAACTTCATCAGCAGCCATATTATATAACAAAATCAAAAAATCAGTTTGTTTTTACTAGATTTAAGTCATTTTTTTTGTTCATTAAACATAAGATTTAGTTATTTCTCTCTCTGTGTCAGTAAAAATTCTGTCTGTGCATGTCTTACTTGACGAAGGTTTATAAGCGGGTCTCTAATCAAGCACACTAACCTGAATATATGTACCAAACAACCAACTATAGATTTAGTGAAAGGTCAAGATGGGTGCATCACGTCTGTGGCTAATAAATAACTTAGGTAAGCTAATCATATGTCTGTTCTTACTTAATTATGTGTAGCATTAGATACAAAGAGCTTAAATTTTTAAACTCATTTTCAAATATGAACATACCATGTTTTACAAGGATGAAACATGTAATTTGTCACGTCTATGGACATCATGTCCATGGTTATGGTCCATGGTTATTTGGCCCTCGGACATGATTTTTGTGTCTACGGACATGACGTTTTAATTATATAAGAATAAATTGATTAAATATAAGTGAAGTGCATTATAGTAACACTATATTTTGCCGTGAACTACTATAACAAAGTAAAGCTGAAATTTTACTAAAGTGTAACACATTAATAAAATATTTTTATGTTAATTTTGGGAGATAAAACTTTTCTAAATGAAACTTTATTAAATTAAGACTAAATATCCGAATAATTAATATTAATTGTATGATCTGGACCGATGCTATATTTCCTATGTAGTATGTAAGTGTAACTCTAATCCAAAGTTTCAAAAACTTTCATTAATATATTTTTTTCGAGATTTTTTGCGTCAAATGTTTGTTTTCAGATTATTCACCCTAACGCAATAAAACTGGCATTTGAAATATTCTGTCATTACATTCGCAAAAGTAATAATTCACAAAAAGTGACCAAATGTCGAAAAATAAAACTTTGAATTTACCTGTGATAGTTTGCCGACTTTAAATAAATTTGCAAACTATAAATCAATTTATTAATTTTTTATTATTTTTCTCGAGGGAATTTTATTTTTAACCTTACATCGCATTCAAAGTTGGAGAAAAAATGATAATCATTTGGAACGTGTGAAATTGACTCTTACAATAACACAGCATTTTGTGAGTTGTAAAATCTTTTTAAAATAATAAATAAATATGGAATAGATTGCTATATATATATACGTATGATTTTGAAGCTGTAATAAGAATTTATCATTTTTTAATATTTTCACTTAAAACAAATTGCAGTACTTTTATGTGTTATTTCTAGTGCTGAAGCCTGGAAGTATGGGGTAACTGCTTAAAATATTCCCATATTCCTTGCTAAAACATGTTTGTAATAAATTTTAAAATCAATATGTATATTTCTGGAAAAATCGCGCGGGAATTTTAGAATAAGTTAAATTCTTTTCTAGTTTATACTTGCAAGCATTCCTATGTGACTCATTTCACGTTGGAGATGTTTTTTTTTTTAAATTTTGTATGAAAAACTGCAAATAAAAAAAGGTTTAAAATAAGTAAAATTTTATTCAAATATACGCAAATACACAGTTTTTACAGTGTATTTGCGCAAACACAGTCTAAATACAGTGAAAAAAATCATCTTATTTGATATTTGTTAAGTCTGTATGATTTTTGTAAAATTATTTTAAAACAATAACAAAATTTATGGAAGCAAAGGATATATTGTGTGTTTGAAATGTACTCAAATACTTAATTTTGTAAAAAATCAATGTCTTTGATGTGATACGAAATATAATTAAATATCATCGAAAAACAATCTGGATATTTTATTAAGTAAAAACTTTTACTAAAGTTGTTCAGTAGAATTCCATTAACAATCGTGTTAATTTTTAAATTAAAAGAAAGTTAAATAAAGCATATAGCAAAAATGAATAAATCTCTATCGAAAAAAGGGGTCCTGGTTAAGAGAGCATTATCCTTAACATAGTATTCTAAGAATCTTGGTTTAAAAATAGGTCTTCAAACATTAAGAATTAAAGATTGTAATTAAAGACGTATATGTTGTTGAAATGATTTGTGTATTCCTGGAAACCTAGAATATCTTACAGGAAGTATATAATCACATTTTTGAATGAACACTCTCTCTACAAATTAGGATGAGAAACTAAAACAAATAAACTAAGTTTACTCTTTCTTTGAAGAAATTCACGATGAGAAATAGTATCTGAAATAATTTGATGTTGTTAGTTTTAAAGACAAGTTGAAATCCTCACATAAAATAATTTAAAAATCAAGAAGCTAAAATTAAAGGGTTATTTTTGATTTTTAAAGAATCCTAAATTTATCGTAGAGATACTTTACAAATGGTAAAATGATAGGAGGTTCAGTATTTGTTAGGAACTAAAGCAGCTTAAAAAAAGCTCAAATTGTATTCAAATATTTATTTACCAATCTGCAATTAGGTAAAGCTTCTGTTATTTTCCCACTTAATTCAAGTTAAACTTTGAATTATAAGGTAGGGTAGGGGTTGGTACATATATATTCCGGCTTGTGTGCTTGATCAGAGACCCGCTTATAAACCTTCGTCAAGTAAGACATCAGACACAGAAAAAACTTTTACTGACACAGAGAGAGAAAGTACACACAGGGCAAAGGCGGGAATCGAACCCGCACCCGGTACAGTGCGCAGACTGTTAGCGTAGTCAGCTATCTTAACCACTAGGCCACCCAGGCCCCTTTGAATTATAATTGTAAAATAATGTTGAAGTAAATATTTCAATTAGGATGCAAAAACACATTTCGTTATTTGGCTGAGCTTGGCTACATATTTGGAGAGGAACACTCCAGTAAACAAACTCGTAAAAAATAAAGGTCGTAGTCAAAAACTGCGTGAACTCTCATTATAATTTTACCCATATGCAATTCCCAATGTATGCAGGCCGATCCCTAATATCTCACTTGGGTAAAAATTGACAACATTACTATATTGTGTTGTTTTCAATACGAGAATTGGTTTGTTCTAGATGACGTAATTCTTTCCAGCTTTCATTTTGGAAGTTCCGCGATTTCATTGGTTGTTTCAGTTTCACTCACAACGATAAAAAAAATATGAATTTAATTTGTGAAAGAAAATTAATGAAAACAGCCAATTTCATTTTTTTTAGAAGTTTTAATTACAATTGATTGTTGTGCTTTCTAAAGTATATAAATTTTAAAAATATAAAATCTAAATATATAAATATAATCTAATAAATATATAAATTCTAAAGTAGTAATATTTTTTCTAAAGTATATAAATTTTGTGTGGAAGCAATTCTAAAAGGCAGTCACTGTTACAAGCCTACTTGTTTTTCAATTAGAATTTCAATAAGTAGTTATGGTAAAGTAGACTATTTTAATTTTTTTGGAACTTCTTTTTTTTATTTTTAATCCAAATTCATTTTTAATCTAAATCACTGTTAATTATTTTATAGTACGATAAAACCTTCCATGTAAAGATATAAACGTTAGCATTGCTGAAGTTTTTGCATTTGATGATATAAGAAAAACACCCACATTCCATTCAAATCTGAACTAGTTTTTATTAAAGGCCTGAAATTAAAAAAAAACATTCTAAATAATTAAACGAAACGTTTTTTAGGAAATGATAAATTATGAAGATTTAATCTTAAGAGCTCTCCTGGTATTTTCCGCAATATTAAAAAAAACTAAACTTACATACTTGAAAAAAATGTCTTCAAATTTAGTTTTAAAGAAAACTGAAACCGTCAAGTGCAATACTTGAAGCCACATATTGGCATTTTAAAGAATTTCAAGTGCATAAAATGGATGAGTGCATTTTTTACTAATACTAGTCTTACCAATTATCCAACTATGCATATCGATTCCACTTAGGAAAAAAAACTAAGCATTTAAATAAATTTATTATTTATTTTCTATGCATAAAGCATAACTTTTTTTTAAATGATAAATATTCAACAAGAGCATTTTTTAATTTTAAGAGCACATTGCCCATGTTTTTTTAGAATACTTAGGCAACAAATACAAAAAGAGCAATTTTCAAAAAATTTCACTTGATTAATTCACCTGCGCTTTAAACAAGGCACTAATTAAAAAAATCCTAATTACAGAAACTCTTATTAAAATATTTTCAGATGAGTAGTTAAAAGTTTTGTATGAAATGAATATTTTTCAAATAAATTATAAAAACGAGGTTGCTTATTACTCTAAAATTCTAATGAATTATCGATGTGCATCAGGTATAATTGTGAATTAAAAAAAATTAAGATGCATTTTTTATGAACAAATTATTAAAAATTAGTTTATAAGCAGGATTTAATTACTGAACAATGAAAATAAAAAAAAATAGTCATATCCCTAAAATTTTAATTAGTCCATATTTAAAAGTATAGTTTTTTTTGCATTCTGTGAAAAATAAAAATAATTGAGGTTTTTTTTATGTCATTACTATTGGTTAGTTTATATATAACTAGCAATTTAGTACCCGTCCTTCGCACGGAACTACGGCATAAAGCTAACTTTTTAGTCAAGTAAAAAAATCTAAACTCATCGGCGAAACAGCTCATTACTGGGCCAAGGCCTGCCGTGCCCATTTCAGCTTTCGTGACCTAGAGCTCTGCGGTGCTAGGCATATGTCCCGGTAAGGTGGTCAGCCTTACGCGGAACCCCCAGTGTTTAGTTCCCAAGCATTCTTGGTACCCATTTTATCGACCCACTCAAGGGATGAAAGGATGGGTCAACCTCGCCCAATCCGGGATTCGATCCCCAGACCTGTGGCGTGGCAATGCGAAGCACTATCACTAAGCCACTGGGCTTTTTAGTCAAGTAAATGTATTTAAAGTTTACAGTAAACCTATTTGAAACCACTTTTAATCCCTTTGAGGCGGTATTGGAAGACTGGCCAGTTGATTACATATTATGTAGATTAAAAAAAATGCATACATTCTAGTCATTGAGTCAGAACCTTATTTATGGCTTGTCTTTCGATCTAGTCTGTATTATCCATGTCAACCAGTCGAAAAGAAGACTGGTAGAAAAGAATTTGGGATTTATTCACTGAATGTGCTATCACGCGAATTATTGAAGGAATTTAGATTATCTTCGTTTCACCAGTACTTGTTCGCGCTTATGATTTTATGCTTTAAGGTTGCACAATGTAATATTTCATTGAAATTTGCAGTGTGCCTCTATTCGCTCCAGCTTGATGCCTCATAAGTAATAAAAGTTCTCATGTCAAAAGTTTAATATGTAAGTTTAAAAATATTGTTCGCTTTAATAGTGTTTATAAGGTATATATGAAATAAACAGTCGAACAAACAATTTACGGTATCTCTACATTTTTTTTAAACATTTGAGATTAAATGCAATTTCTTGATAAAAGAAAAACTATGCCTGAAATTTCAATAATTTACGCATACCAATTATAATTTTTAATTAATTGAAACAATAACAATTCAAACTAAATTAAAGAGATGAATCGATTCTTATGTAGTATATGGAGGGCTCAAATGTGAACCAAGTCCATAAAAAGCTTCTTTGCTCTACAGAGGTTTAAAGTAAAACTTTATAACAAAATTACCTGCGAACATTTTTTATTGCTGTTGCATAGCGGATATTATCTGAACTAAGATTTTTTTCATTATTACGAAGAAATTCTACATATTTAATGCATGCAATCGCACTGCTAACGCGAAAAATGACAAAAAGTGGAATTGGTTTACTTGTATTCGGAACCATCCATATATCTTTAATATACTTAAGATGATATTCTCATGCCAAGTAGTATGCGCCAAGGTATCTAGTATTCTTATACTAAGTCCAATTCAGTACTATTATATACATTAATAGTTAACCTACAAGTCTAGGTAACATCACCACAATACTCTTGGAGATGGATCTTAATTTCCCACATGTCCAGCCAGGTCTCAAATTCGAGTACATAGTGTTGAGGAAACTTAAATTATATATGAAGGTGACAACTCCCTTGTGAGTACTAAAATATCCTCAACAAATATGGCTACGTTGTTTATAGTGGTCATATGAATATCTTTGATGCCCACAACTATGTAATTTTAGTCACTGCGATGTTCACAATGTTTTTAGTACAATATGACATTTTATTTGGTTATTAATAATAGTCTAAAAGAGTTAAAATAAGTTGATTTCTGTCATATTATCTAGCCTTTTTTAATGTATTTATAACTGTTCACAATAATGATAGAATTTATTAGAAAACCTTTTTTTAATGAAATATTCAATTCATTTTTAAAAATAAACTAAATTCACAAAAGCCTCTTCTTACTGAAATAATCAAAGTTTTATAAAAGAAAAATTATTCATAGTTAAAATATAATTGTAATCTGAAATTTTTTCTGAAAATCTTCTTAATAGATTATTTTAATAAAATTAGTCAACCAAACGCTAAAAATGTGGTCTTTTTTAAATAAAAGAAGTAGTTTTGAAGTCTATAGCTTTTTTAGTTCTATCTGTAGACGTAGAGTGGTTTCAGCAAACAGAATGACAGGCAGACAGTCGGACCAATGTTTAAAAACCACTTTTCAATAATAGAGTTTATTTGAAAAACCTTTTATCAATGAAATATAAATTTAAAAAACTAAATTAACTTAAACCTTATCTTACTGAAATAAACAAAGTTTTATAATCTAAAAGTTATAAATCATTAAAATATAACTATAATATGGAAAAAAATCTGAAAATAAGTCCAAACAATCTTCTTTATACACTATTTTAATAAACTTAACGTCCCCCCAACGCTAAAAATATAATCGTTATAATTAAAACGAGTGTAAAAAAACTTACCCAAGAACTGAAACATTTTTAATTACAGTATAACAAAAATGTGCTGATGACACTCAAAGAATTCCAGCACTTCTAAGCATTGGGAATTAAGACGCTCGGAACAGACGTTACAATTACAGCAGAGTATCAGAAGTTAAGTCTAAAATCAATACTGTTGCCCAAAGAGCGCCAGGAATAGTGTTTGGTTAAACAGCTTTTGTTACTGTTTTGAGACAATGTTAGAGGAATAGAGAAAAAAATAGGTATGAATGGATACAGGTGTAATGTCAGTAAAAGGGAAATAAATCTGTGTATTTAATTTTTGGAATTTTGTAAAAAGTAAAAGTTTGGAATGGTTTTGCTTTTGTAAAAGTTTGGAATTTGGCAAAAAAAAAAATCTGAAAAACACGTACATCAGAATAAGGTCACAATTTTGATATTTATTCAATTGGTATTTTTGGAACCAGTAATTATGCTTAGTTTTTTATGAATATTAAATTCGGGCCAATAACTCCTTTAACTTTATCTTTTAACATATCCTGAAAAACAAAAAATTATTATGCAGATTTAATAGCAATAAAAGGTTGAAAAACAAATAAAGTGAGATGAGATAATAGATAAAAGTTAAATAATTCATAAAACATTCTATTTTAGAGATATTAAACTATATTCACCAATGGATGTATTTTTAGACAAGCGCGCGTTTTTGATAACTAATTGTTCCAAATAAAACCGAAGAATTATTTTAAATTTAATCTATGTGCATAAAATGTTTAATATGTTTAGTAGAAGTGCGTAGTTCTGCATATATAGTGGAAGTGTTTTACATTTAAAAATTTTTATTGTATATATAATGTGATTAATCAAGGTTATGATTTTGTTATTAATTATCAAAACTAACAAATCAACTTTTATTCAATCCGCGTAATTAGGAGAAAATAAAAAAAACTAAACAAAATGTTTATGTGTATATGAAAACGTTAAATGTATAATAATAACCTTGTTATGTGTACTTAGACTACGCATGTCTATAATTTGAAACAATAAAAAACAAAAACATTTTATCATAACTATTTACTATAAATGTTAGGATATTTTGAGTTGTAAGTATACGTTAATGAAAAAGAGTCTAGCGAATCAGTAAGTATTTATGTAGCAAAAAAAAATTGAATAAAAGATTAAAGTTTCATAAATAAATAATCAAATTTTATAAACTTAATCTCCTCATTATTTTCTATACCCTTTCTTTTATTGAAACACCGATCTAAAATGTAAGTTATTTAAATGGAGGATTAATTTTAACAAGAACTCACGATTTTTATTTGAATATCGAAAGCAAGTTCAATTTTAAGGAAAAAATTTAACTCAATAAGATAATCGGCATGATTCTCATACATAGTTTTGCAACTACTCTTAAATATTTAGTAGGCAGCATAACTCTGAAAGAGGGACAAATCCTTTTTGTCGCATATAAACAAGGACGACCAACAAGGATCACCAACAAAAGCTCTTTCCAAAATACTGTTTTCAGCTCTTTCTGTCATTTTTTTAAAAAGAACTGTTCAATTGGAATGTTTCAGATGATGTAAAGCTCTTGTTTTCATTTTTCTGTATCCTGTGATTTCATTGGTTGTTTCAGTTTCACTCTCAAAATGATCATCATAGATGAAAATGAACTTTTCTTTTGATGCAAGCTTTCTTTAGCAAATGATTTGAACAACCAACAGCACAGCAAGAAGTTGGCATTTAAAAAATTTCATAAGTATACTTTTCTTAGAAAACTCATTTCCGAATATAAAAAAGAGTAATCATAGAAAAAATGAAAACAAGACCGTTGTAATTGTTGCCATTCCCGACGTAAAAAAACCCCATAACACGGATTGTCGCCCAGCAGCTTTGGTGGTTTCAACGAGTGGGCCCAGGTTCGAAAGCCGGATAAGGATGGATATTTGCGTTATGCCAGGTATACATGCGGAGAACGTGCTCGTTTAATCTATGTGTTCGAATGTCCCGTGGGCGGTCATAGGACAGCTGTCATGGATGCAGGTTTTTTTGGAGAAAAATGCCCCTCCTCTGCAGCAACTTGCTTAAATTGAGGAGGTGGCGCCCTCTCGGAGCAGAAGTCAGACTTCCACCCCCACGAATTCACAAATCCTTGTGACAACAGAAGGTACTGTACCCCTTCTGTCTCCTAGACTATACCTTGGAGGCCCATGACAACAACAATAACATGGATTTCTTGAAAAAAAAACGGTTCTAAGAAAATCTACAGTTTCAAGGAATTGTAAAGAAACAATAGGTGAGTTTCTTTAATCAATAAACCAACCTTCGCAAGATGAAGAATTAATAGTTTTTAACATAGTTTAGGTAATTGTATAGGAAAATTTAGTTTTTGATTTGTGTATAGAAGGCCCAAATGTTATTACAATCAAGAAAAAAATAATGTCTATACAGTTCAATCTTTGTACTTTAAGCTATTTAAAAATGCATATAAACTAAAGAAATTTCTTGAAATCAAGCCTCAAGGTGAAAAATAACACATATAACGGTTCGTAATCTCTAAAAATTAGGCACTACAGTAGCTGAAAGAAGTACTTCTCTTAATCGATTTAAATAATTGTAAAATAATGTAACAGAATGATGCAAACGTATCCCGATAAATATCAAAGTTTCTACAAATATAGCACAAAAGAGATAAAAACTAAACAAATTAGGTTTGTAAAGGAAACTGTCACGTAAAGTACGTGAGATGTTCAGGGAGGGAAAGGAGTTGAGATGAATCTCGCGTAATTTTTGACCCCTAGAAACAATGTGAAATTCTGAGAAATTGAATGAAATTAATGTAAAAATGTTTCTTTATTTAAATTTAGCAAAATATAAAGCGTAAATATTTATCGTAGCTATCCGAACCATAGAACGGAGTTAAGAGTGAGAAATTCTATTTTAAACCTCGCCTAAAAAGAGGTAAAAATATGAATAATTTCACGAAGAACTAAAAAGTATTAACGTCCGTTACCTAATGGGTAGTATTGTTTTGCTGTATAATTTATCCGTTTACGGAGTGATACTGTAGAATATCGATCCCAAGATTCAGGGGGTTCTGGGGGGGGGGGGGGGGAGGCTAGTTCTGCCGACGATGCCACACTGTAAAAAAACTGTTAATATTACAGATATTACAGAAAAATACTGTTGTTATTTTCTTTAAACCGTTTTTTCTGTAAAAATAAACTAATATAGAGTAAAAGCAGTTTTTCCCCTGTTTTGAATCGGGCAGAGTACTAGACTGCGACCAAAGAGGCATTTCAACTGTCTCTACGTCGTAAACTACTTGGTAGAGTGTTGAAATGAACACCTAAAAGGTCCATGGTTTGATTCGGTAGGCACTTTATTAATCATCGTTGGTAATGTGGTTGTGACTGGGGAGAGGTGAATTAACTTTTTTCTTTCTTTATATTTTGTCAAAACAAAAAAACGGATTTTGCGTTAAAATTACAAATCATTCGCATCCAATAAACAGAGTATCTTTGCTAATTTTACCGTATTTTTCTGGCACACCAGCTGAAAGGTTTTTTTTTTTTGGTAAAAAAAACAGACTTTTTCTTACAGTGAAACTTACCAACCAGGGTATTTAGAACCTTGTTTATCATCGAAGGTATCTAGGAGTATAGAGTTCGAGAACAAGTGAAAAGGATGACTGATATTGTTTCATTCACATCTAAATCCAAGTGCAAATACATCTAAAGAAGAAAACACATAATTACGTCGCATCAGAAGAAATAACCGAAAAGCTCTTTACACAGTCCCAGGAAAAATTTCCCTAAGAGGTTTATCGATGGAATACGTGACGCTTAGATCGGCTCTGGAGACATTATTCAATTTCAGGACTTAAAATGGCGGAGGAAAAGTAACTGCTTTCTGGAATTACATACCTCTGGATACATAGCTGTAGAATGTTAGGCTTAGCCGGTTTTTATTCAGTCTTTACAGGATGAAACAATAATATTTTTTCGAAACAGTTCGCTACGTTGTTAATGGAATTTACTACGATTTTCTTATGAGTACGGAAGAAAAAGTGTAGCAATTCCACCTTTATTCTACGGTATCTTGTTTTGAAATATGGAGGTTCAAGAATATGATTATCCTTTCTTAATATTTAATAATATTATTATTTTTAATTAAATATAATCCCTTGTGTGTGTGAAATAATTAATTTTACTTCCATTAAGCTCTTCCAAATCTTATGTTTGGGATATAAAAAGTATTTAATACAAGAAACATAAAAATAATATGAAAATAGAATTTTCTGTTCTGTCAACTTCATTAAGTTTTCTTAAAAAATTATTTTAACAATAACAAAATGCTACTGAGGAATACTTGTGTAACTTTTTTTTAATTAATTCAAGTTGCCATCGAGACTGGTTGGGGTATTCTTGCCCACCACTGGGGCATTCGCATGTGTGGATTGTTAGATAGAATTTTTGTTTTCTTTACAATTTATCTGCTAAGAAAGAAGTTTTTGAATTAAAATTGCAAATTGTTCGTATAAAATAAACAGATTTCTCTGTAAAATATACGGTATTTTCCTGACACACCAACTGACAGTTTTTACTGTAAAAACAAGATACTTTTTTACAATGTATGATGTACTCAGAAGGCCCCGTAAGTCATCTAACTAGGCCCAACGTGACGGATTAGTTGGGTTAAGGACGACAGAAACCTTTATAAGCTATGGGGAGTTAGCGTGTGGCATATGGTCTGTTTGTATGCTCCTACTGCATGTGTCCTCCATAGCCAACGTTAACATAACCACTGATGTTCACTTTGTAGATATTTTCACAGTACAAAACGACGTCTTCAAAGGCAATCTTCAGTTGCAAAATTTGTGGTTGTACTTTACGGTTGAAAGTATACATAAAGCTGTGTAAGCGGAATGGCATAATAGCCTATACTGTGCGATGGACAGGTAAACTGCAGTAACCATAGATATCATAGTTAAAGTATTAGATTGGCAGATCACGTGACCTCCAATGCTAACGACGTACGTGTGGCAGAATTACGATTTAGCTGGCAAAAAATCAAACAATGAAATGAAGCATTCAGCTGCGAATCGTTTATAAATATAAACAATATAGTTCGGAGCACCTGGTGTTATGACTTATTCTCGGTTTGAGCGCTTCCCCCCTCTCCCCCCCCCCCACACCACCACGAACAAAGCATTTTGTGTTGAGTTTTAATCAAGTGAAGTACTTTCGCAAATTGGTCTCTACTTTTTCAGCTTGTTTTGCGATAAAAATAGTCTTCCTAAATTAAAAAAAAAAAAAGAGAGATGGATCCTGAACCCAAAGATACGATATTGCCAATATAAACTGTTTTTCTAAAGTTTCTGTAAGTTAAAATTATATTAAAAAAGTTTTAATTGTAGCTAAGAAAATTTAATTTTTGTTAATTTATTTTCTCTTAGTGTAAAAGTAAACTTCCCCGCACTTCCCCGCGGCGATTTTTGCAGGAACTTGTAGTGCATACTTCATATATTGATATCCAACAAGAATATGATGCGCATGTTTGCGCCATTTTGATTTATCCACTTTTTTATATGGATCCAAAAATAAAAAAAAAACGCATTTAAATAGCTTTTTCTTTGAAATACATTAAACTGGAAATTTCTTTTGCAAAAATTCTGGTAAAATATTTTTAATTATAAAATATAATATCAGGAAAACCTCATGCAACTTGATTTTTGTCCGTAACTAGTGTAAAAATAGGAGTTGTGACGATGTCTCAGAAACTGTCTCACCATTCTCAAAAAAGCTTGGATCTAGTAGGAAATCTATAGTGAATTTTTTTACTTGATAATTGTAAAATTAGTTCAGCAGGCTTTCTTTCAACTTATACGATATATATGTATATATGTCTTCAAAATGTTAGAATGAAAGCATGATGTAACTTCTTGAGGTTTTTTTTTGTTTCTTAGGCGAGTCTCGAAGATTGATGTATTGTATATTTTATTGCAGAATTACGTTCAAAAGAACTTGTTTTAAAAAGAATGGAATTATATAATTTAATGAGAGAGAATCTTTGTATAAAACACCACACTGTGCGATGGGACGCTCATGGAGACCAGAATAAGAGGGCAAATGGGCTAGTGTTGCCACCACATTAAGTAGAAAAATACTACGAAAAAATATCGTTTAATTCTAAAATTACAAAAAATACCATAAAAAATACTAGCTGCATTTTGGAATCTTTTTAGTGACTTTAAAAAAAATCGTGAAACGCTCTTTTAGTATTTTTATGGTATTTTTTGTAATTTTAGAATTAAACGATATTTTTTCGTAGTATTTTTCTACTTAATGTGGTGGCAACACTGGCCCATTTGCCCTCTTATTCTGGTGTCCATGTGCGTCCCATCGTTAGCATTGGAGGTCACGTGATCTGCCAATCTAATACTTTAACTATGATATCTATGGCAGTAACCACAACAATGAACTGGACCATTTTTGCTCTGAAAATTATCCTTCTTTCAGTATACTTTCTTATCGGTTAGAGTTATTGAATGCTTGCAACAGGTCAAAGTTATTCGTCTAGATATTGCAGTTTACCTGCCCACGGCAGTATTGGCGATTGTACTCGGAAGATTATTTGGTTGATTCCTGTGTAGCATTGGCTCTGTTCAACAGATTTCCTTTTAAACCAACTGAGGAATACAGAAGTATACACTCGTCTAATGACTGTCAAGTTTTTCAGCAATACACTTAATTTCTAAAATTAAATAATTTAAAAAAATATATATAAATTTTAAAATTTAAAGTATTTCTGAGAGTTTAAAAAAATTTAATCTCTTTTAAAATTTGAATCTCGCGCAGAGAAAACAAGTTTACACTTGGCTCATTCTTCAGAGGGATAATTTAACCATTTCAGTCCCAATGACAATTTGGCATCATCATTTTAGAAATTATTTTTTGATCGTCTATAGCCATTTATGATATCAAAAAGCACATCACTCGATTCTTCAAACTTTTTTCGATTAGAAAATATTTTTTATTAATCCCAATAGATGTCAGCCCTGTTATTTTTTTAAATTAAGATCAGAAACATGATGATGCCAAATGGCATCACTGGGACTGAAAGGGTTAAGGGTTCTTTCTGGCTTCAACTAAGAACAATCATAAAAACAAACAGACCTAATAATAAATGTTACTTAACATAACTCAGTAACAAATACAAATACAAATACAAAAATTGTCGACCAACAACAGGCCAGAGACCCAGCAAGGTTGGTCCAAAATAAATCTAATACATTACCAGTTTCCAATGTCCGTCAAGTTTCTTCTTAAAATCTTCTACTCTCTTCGAATGCACAACATAATCTGGTAAAGCATTCCACTCATTGACAACTCTATTGTAAAAATAATGTTTTCTTACCTCCCTTCTAAAGCTCGATTTATTCAATTTCTGATCATGACCTCTGGTCCGGCTATTTAAAGTAAAATCTAAGCCCTCCATGTCTCCCTGTTTTATGAACTTGAATAACTGTATTAAATCACCCCTAGCTCTCCTGTTTTCCAGGGAATACATCTTTAAAGATCTTAATCTGTTATCATAATCAATACCAGATAGACCCTTAATCATTTTTGTAGCCCTATGCTGAACTTTTTCAAGCAACTCTATATCTTTTCTGAGGAAGGGAGACCAAAACTGAACAGCATGTTCCAGATGTGGCCTTACCAATCCCCTATACAATGGCAAAATAATCTCCTTAGATTTAGAAGTGATACTTTTTCTAATATATCCCAACATTCGATTGGCTTTCTTACTAGCCTCAACACACTGCTTACTCATTTTGAAATCATTGCTCACCAAAACTCCTAAATCTCTAACGAACTCACTATCTTGGATACTTTCTTCCTGTAAAACATAAGAATGATTAACATTGTTCTTACCCAAATGCAAGGTTTGACATTTGTTAACACTGAACGACATGCCCCAGCGTGAAGCCCATTCAGTAATTTTCGTAAGATCATTTTGTAACTGCTCAATATGCTAAACAGAATTTACTGTACTCGTCACTTTTAAGTCATCTGCAAAAATACTTAACTTGCTATTCAACTCCCAGCTGATATCATCAATAAACATAATAAATAAAATTGGTCCTAGTACAGAGCCCTGAGGCACTCCACCTACAACCTCATTCCAATCACAGTACTTACCATTAATGTGAACCCGTTGTTTTCTATTGGTCAACCAATTTTTAATCCAACGGACCACAGCAGTCCCCAAATGTCATTGATATACTTTAGATAAACATTATATAATATATAAACCTTTATGATGATGATCACTGATCGTTATAAACTTTAAAAAAATCAATCAAATACTCAGTCACTTAAACTCAAATTCTCTAACATTCTGCGACAAAAGTAGATTAATAATACAAGTAAAATAAAGTTGTCGCATACAAGTTTCCGTTTAAAAATGTTGAATAGTTAAAGGTGAACATTACCTATATTAAAATCTGAGCTATTACCCTAATAGTAATATGTAAAGAATAAAAATCCCCAAATAGATACTGAGTATCTATATAATAATATCTATTTTGGGACATAATTTACTCTATAGAAATTTCGATCACCCACGCTCTACTTAGAGAAGTTTTTCCATTATTATATAAACGACTGGGGTTGGTTAGGAGAAGTCGTAGTTTAGAGTGTTTTTCTCTTGCCATAATTATTTCTTACACAAAACTTCAATATGTTAAATTTAGAAAGTGGTTATACATTTTATAAACCTTATTATTATAAATTTGACCCGGTCGTTATGAACACATAAAAAAATTTCTTTGCGTTTTTTTTTTCCTGATTACGATTTTGAATAAAAGTTAATTCTTTGTTAGTTAACGAAATCGTAACCTTCATTACTTACACTATGTATGGATACACTATGTGGGACCATACTGTCTATAAACAGACAAATTTCAAGAATTAAAATAGTTGAATGTGGATTAGAATTACTTGTTATTTGAATATACTATTTTGAAAGAACTATACTTTAACCCTTTCAGTTCCAGTGATGCCATTTGGCATCATCATTTTTCTGATCGCAATTAAAAAAAAATAATAGGGCTGACATCTACTGGGATAAATAAAAAATATTTTCTAATAGAAATAGTTTGAAGAATCGAATGATGTGCTTTTTGATATCATAAATGGCTATAGACGATCAGAAAAAAGTTCTAAAATGATAATGCCAAATTGTCATTGGGACTGAAAGGGTTAAATAGTTTTAGAAAAAATAGTTGCTTTACAAACACCAAAATAACCAAAACACTTAAGTTTTGCAATAAAATCAGTCCTTTGTTAATGCATATGAAAGTGGCAGTTAATTCCTGAACATTCAAATAACAGTCTTTAAAAAAACCCTTAAAACTTAATAAATGCTCAAAGCAAAAGATTTTATGCATTCTTAAGCACACGTCTCTAGGACTTAATTCTAAACCACTACTGATATACTTCTTAAATAAATTAAATTTTACATCATAAGATTTAACAACATATATGTACAAAAAGTGGCGGTAAATTTAAGTGGCGAATGTGTGAAAGTGCTCTACGTGTTCTGTAATATGTTGTCATGATCAAACGAAAAATTTACTCAGTTGTAATCCTGAATTTGAAATAATTTTTGGAAAGCAATATAATATCAAGCAATATAATAATAAGCAATATAAGCAATATAATAACAATGAAAAAAACCTTAGGGTTTTAATTCATGCATATAAAGTTAAAATGAATTGCAGACTCGTGGACAAAATTCCTTTCACAACCAATTTCTTACTTAAATATTTAATTACAAGTATATACACTTGAAGAGTACAGGGGAAAAACCGCTTAATTTCGTTGAAAACTTTCCTCATCAGGCATCTTTGGCGATGATAGCGAGTAATCGCCTAAACTGGTGTAAGGAAACCAGTTTCTCAATTTTGTTGTGCATTTTCTCTCACTTCAACCCTGAAATTCAGTTCCGCGTTTTATTCAAAAGACTGTGTTTATCATCATGTTAAGCTTTAAAAATAAAGTACGATTGATTGAAAATCACGAATTTTTCTAAAACAATTAAGAGAAATTTTAAGATTCGCAAATTAATTGAAAAGTCCTAAACCACGACTTTTCTACCTACCGAGATTAACCAAGGAGACGGCCTTGGATTAACGCGATGCACGATTCCGACGCTTGGACCAAGCGAAGAAGAAAGAGAAAAACCGGTTTCCTGTCGCCAATGTCCGCCAGCAGATACAATTACGGAACTACTCCTAATAAATTAAGCGGTTCTTCCCTTGTACTCTTCACTTGTAGTAGTTAGTGAGATCTATATTAATTGTAAGACTTTTCTAGAACTATTAAGCAAGTTAACAAGCAAACAGTAACTACTACATACTTATGTCTTCATTTTGCATAACATTAGTACATATTTTGCTTTCAAATGCTAAATTTTTGTCTCATTCTCATTTCAAGACAAAATATGATATAACTTCACAGATATGGAACTTTTTTCTCTGAAATAAAATGAAACGCTCTGTTTAGACGTTAAACAGTAGAAAATACCTAAATACAAAAATCTCGTAATTTAAAGTCATTTTAAAAGCAAGACGCATCAAAATTTTAAATTTCTGTCTTGAAAGAGATTTAATTAAACAAAACAATCTTGAATGAAGAAACAAACTTGAACATAATAAAAGAAATGATTTCTAATTAAATTAAAGTATTTTCATTCAAAAAAACAAATTATTTTTTTCTTTATAAGACTCATTTAAGTTCTAAAATTTTTATGTAACCATATATTTTTTACAATTTAGGAATTTTTGCGTAGTGTTTGGTATCTCTATTTTTATTGTAGAGAATAAGAGTGGATGTATGAAAGATATTTCAGAAATTTTTTACAACCCAATTGTTTATCCACACTACAGAATTGTATCTCGCCTTTGTAAGGAAGACTTTTAAAATTGACACCTGAATTAAAAATGTCTAGCCGCTATACCTCATGACTACATTTTCGTATTCATAATCAAGAAACACAATTGTGTTAGAGTTTAAATTAAAAAGGTCGGAAGATCTGACAATTTGTTTGTAGCAAGGTTATTAAAAACGTATCATTCGCAGTACACAATAACAGCGAAAAATTAAATTCAATGAATGGCTTGTATTTTCACAACTTTGAATAGCACATAAGCTTTTTATTTTTAGTTGATGCATCAATTTTATTTTCAGTCAGATTTAGATAGTGTTTCCATAAAATGAAATCTGAAATTTTTTTTCCTCTTTTTTCGTTGTAACTTGTGTGCCAATTTTTTTGTAAGAATTTTTTTAAAAAAAATCTATTTATTTTAAACTGATTTCCACTGGGCATTTGTTTATTTTTAAATAAAAAGATTTTGATACAATATTAGACATCATTCCAACGTATTGTAACTTATAAATTTTTTTAACCCTTATACAACATACAACCAAATACGTGAATTATTAAATAAAAATGGCAGAAAACATCTTATCGTTCGCATGTTAGATGCTTACATTTTTATTATTTTTGGAAGAAAAAGGAAGAAACAACTTCAAACCGTTGACACCAGAAAAGGAATCATGTAAGTGGAAAAATGTAGCAAGAGAGCCATGTCGTCATTTTAGGAAGAAATAAAGATACATGATGGCTAAAGTAAAAATAACTACTTTTTCGATTTTCACACCTTGTTTGTAGGTTATTGTCGTAAGAAAAATATTATTTTTTAGATGTTCTCTTTTTTTGCGAGAAAAAAATCGTTGAGCAAAAAAAGGGAAGAAAATGAGATTTTTTAATTTTGACTTATCAGAATAGACTTCGGTAAAAGACGTGAATAATTTCCAAAACTTATAAATATGTTGCTATTTTATGAATCTCAATATCGTCTCATTTCTCCGGGTGTATTAAATACTTTTACAAACAGGTTTTTTATATGATAAATTAGCTGACTTACAAGTCCCTATAATCCTACTTTTTTTTAAAATTGGTTCGAATATTTTGTGCAAAATTATTTATTGAAATTTTAAAAAAATATTTGAACCAATTTCAAAAAGTTGGATTACTGGGACCTGTAAGTCAGCTACATATTTATAATACTCCCTGGATGACCAATTAGGTGTGAGAATGGTTGATGAGAAAGGTGAATAGGTCAATGTAAAATATGCGCTGAGATGACAGTTTCTGTGTTAACGATTGGTCGATTCGACAAAGCGTCGCCAACGGGGAGTTGTTGGGATTTTAAAGACATTAATAAGTAATATTAAAGATATGTGAAAAAGGTAAATAACTTCTGAAGTTTAAATTGGGGTTAAAAATTAAAAGTTTTTGAGGGTTGAAAGTGAGGATATGTCATATATTAGACCACATCACAATACTTTCATTAACTTTTGTTTAATATTAGGTAATTGAAAGTAAAAATTATTTAAACAAGTAGAGAAACTGGAGCACAACTTTAAAAACTTTGAAAACTTTACCGGCATGAAAAAACATGTAACGTTTTAACATTTTAAGTTTATACAATGAAGTTGTGGATGGATATAGGACCGAAGAACTTAAATGAAAATAAAAAATTTAATTACAGTTGCATGTATGTCAACATAAATTTATTTAATTCCATGAAAAGAATCAAAGAAAGCGCGGAAACAGTTGAGAGTGGTTTGTTTTTAATTTTTTTTTGTATATAAAAACAAATTGTTGTCGTGTAGTGACAAGAATTCTTAAATTTCAAATATCCTTGAATTTCAATACGTGATTTGAAATAAAAAAAATTTATGTCTTACTCAACATTCGATATCTTTAAAGCAACTGAGGGTGAAAGTTTTTTACTAACTTAGATTTGGCAACATTAACCTAAACGACCAGAGAAGCTCTACGTGACGTCACGCTAAAAATACTACTCGATATATCGGCTGTTCCAAAGATAAAGAAACATGTTCACGCACGGCTCTCTGTACTTTTCGGGTTCTCAAAGTTTTTTAGAGTACATTTCTTCTTCGGTATAGGCTACACTCTGAATTAGTTATGGTATAGCTATAAGTTACGGAAGGTATGGAATATTAGGTAAGAATTATATTAGGTAGGAATAATAGGTTATGGAATTATTAGGGATAGGTTACACTCTGAATAGTCTACACTGGTGAATTATCTCTTGGCATTGCTTTTTGCTTTTGTGATTGGTTATATCGGACCACTTCAACCACGTCATTATTTCCGTGCAAATGCCTTCTGTAAAGAATGTGTTGGTCTCATCCCTTTTATTTTAATAAAGTATAAAACTAGAATTTCCTAAAATGTCCAGTTTCCAAAAAGAAATCAGTGGAAACCGTTTTTCCTTTTAGCTCGAAAGATGTGGGAGAAGCAATCAATACAGTCCCTCAACCCAGCAACAGGTCTAAATTGCAACAAGTAGGTGTTACGGATAAGGCTTTTGAAATAAATGTGGGCATAGGAAAAAAAGTTAAATATTTTTTTTGCTTAATAATTTTAGGCTTTTGGGTTTTTATTTGTTTATTAATAGAACGCTTGGAATTTAAATGGTATACAATGTATAAGAAAATCCCGTCAATTTTTATTTACGTTTTATTTTATTTTTATGTTTTTTTTTAAATTTCAAATCTACGAATTCAGTTTTTTGTATACATTTTTTGTTGGTTTTAAATTGACAATTAAGTTTCCAGACCATATTCTTTAAAAATACTGTAACTTCCTGCATTAAATACTGTTAATTACATTTAAAAACAGTTTTTTACCGTAAAATATTCGTACATTTTTAAATTGAGAAAAATATTTAGCATTATTAAATACTCGAACCTGCAATCTTTAAGTAAAGCGTCAATCCAACTCGAAAACCAAGTCTCTTGACAGAATAAAGCCAATATGTTGTTGACGTTTAACACGTGTATCGTCATTGAAAACAAGATTTGGAGGAAACGTTTTTAAACTGTAAACGAGTTCAATAAAACGGTTTTAGACTCGTGAAGTAAGCGAAACGTTTTTAAACCATCGGAAGTATGGGTGAGTTTCGTAAAAAGGCACATTTTTGTGCTATTTACGTTTAAAAAAAGAACGAGTAAAAAATTTAGGAAACTCGGTTTACATCAGATCTAAGTAGGAGGAATCGGGGAACATTGATATGAGGTTGTTTTTTTTCATCTATAATAATAAAAGAAAGAGTCTGTCTGTGTGTCTGTTTGTCTTCGGATCGTAAAAGACCTACTTATACTACCCTCAGAAATTCGAAATTTTTAAGATAGATTCCCTTTAATACCAACGTGTGCACCTGAGGCTTAGATTTTTTATATTTGTTCCATTTTTAGAGAAAATTCGAATTTTCTGAAAAAAATACACCACTTTCGCTCAAATCCGATCATTTTTTCCCTTTCCTGATGCCATCGGCTGAAAAATTAAATAAAACTTTTAACGAAAACATTTAAAATTTAACGAAAACATTTTTATTTTTTTGCCATTATTTTCAGAAACTAAATTCATAACTTGAAAAGTAATTGACATGTTTCAAGTGACGTAATTCCACCAGTCTTCATTCCCGGATTTTATTGTGGGTTTATTTGATGATTTTTTCATTGATTTTTCTGTTGACTGCATGTATGCATATTTAAGCAACAAATGTATAGTTAAGCTAATACTGAACTATGATTTTTAATAAAGGCCATCGCACTAGAGCTATTAGTGTTTTATGTCTTTATTTTTTCGCCAAATACGTTGCCAAACTCGCCACATTATTACTAAAATTCGCCAAATAGGCAATTTCTTTTATAAATAACTAGCTTTATAAACACGGCGTTGCACGGGTGCACCCTTAATAACCCTAATTAGTAGGATTTTTGTATGTAAACTTTTATTTTATACCAATTGATCCCCCCACTGTGGTCCACTCCATCAGGATATTATAATCTCCTCCCATTCTGATATGAGGGGTTGATTTTATCCAGGCCCTTCCGGAGTTTGACGGCTTTCCCATAGGCCCCTATTCAAATTGCCAGAACAGCTATATGATATAATGGCCTGTTTCTATCTCACAATTAGCGCAAAACGAAACTTCCCAAATGTGGTAAACATTCCACTTCATATTTCATACAACTCGATAGGGTTGGGGGACCCATTCGGTAAAGACTTTCGTCTTGCATGCAGTAGGTCCCAGGTTCAGGTCCGGGCATCGACAAAATAACTGCAGACCTATGAACGGCTCGTGCAGCCAAAAAATGTCCGACGAATAATACCCCGTATAGAGGAAGGGCACTTTAAATATCCTCCAAATTCCCAACGCGGCGTACGATGTCGCCCTTAAAAGTTGCATTGGGTACCTACTCACGTGTCGGCTCGTAACGTGACTGTGGTTCTAAATTACGACTCCCGTTTCCAATAGCACTCATGTGTAGCTTTAATGCGACGATAATTCAAACTAACCCTACAACTGGATGGGATTAGCTAGCCTACGTTAAATTTTCAACTTCGCCAAAAGCCGCCAATGCCAAAATTCAATCAACCATTACGCCATCTTAACATCAGAAAAAAAACAGATATTCATCCTCTTGTATGGTTGGAAAAGTTTTATAAAGTACAAATTCCTTATTTATGCCGAATATATTCCGGTTAACCTAAAGAATCGCGGCCGGCAATTTTACGCCAAATCTGGTAACCCCGATGGCAACCTTTGGCGAAATTAGCAATTGCATTAACAATTTCTAAATGTTAATCTATTTAAATCTTAAACGCATATAATTTATTCTGAAGTTTTCTTATACTAATATTTTATTAATTAGATGCTTAATGATTTTAAATAATTATTTACTTTTTAAAATCAATTCTTCGGCATTTTAAAGTTTAACTTTTTTTTATAAATCTATTCTACAATTTAATGAATTTTTCCGCTGTTTTAAGTCGGCCATTTTGAAATTAGGTAGTATTTTTGGTCATTTCGAGATGGTAACCATCTCGACAAGTGCCGGAGTTTGTTATTACTTCGACTTGGCGACATTTTTGAACATCAATTATATTAAATTCGGAAACGTAATTAAAATCTAGTTGAGGAAATCTGATCCACCATAAAAAAAATGAAAAGATTTAAAATCAAGAAATAAAATAAAATACTGATATTCAAATAACAATCCAGAAAATTAAACCCACGCGCTCTTTTTTTTCTTTTCTTAATTTTCGTTCACGCTGAACGCGCTGGAATTTCTTTAAATTGAATTAAAAAGTATAAATTCTAATCTTACAATGCTATTCCTATGGGGAAATCGGCTCACGTTTTGCACCCATACACCCTTTTGGGTTCGAATAAAAAGTATCCTATAGCCTATTTCTGATTCTAAGCTACCTTCCACCATTTTCAGCCAATCATATAAATATATTATATATATATATATATAATATATATATATATATATATGATATATATATATATATATATATATATATATATATATATATATATATATATATATATTATATATATATATATATTATATATATATATATATATATATATATATATATATATATATATATATATATATATATAATATATATATATATATATATATATATATATATATATAAAATATATATATATATATATATATATATATATATATATATATATATATATATATATATAATTTATAATTGATCGGTTGTTCGAAGGTAATTGTGTATGGACTGTATAATGGGTGTGGATTGCTATATCTATTTTCTCGCCAAATTATTTCCCAAAACGCGCCAAATGAGCTAAAAGGTTTTATGTATTTATGAGGGAATTGTGATGACATTTATGAGTGCATTTTATAGCGTATTTTTCACTTTGGAATTTTAAGGCAATGAAACGGGATTTTTATAATTTATAACGGAGCGGAAACAACAATAAGTTTATGATCCTATAACAGGGTATATGGTACACATATTTGGAATCTATTTGATATTTTTTTATTCCGTGCGAAGAACGGGTATAAATTTGCTAGTATATATATATATATTTGGTGACAAGAAAATAAATAATTCAAGTTTTTTCGCAAATAATTTAAGGGAAATTAGTTTATTTTATTATTTACAATCAAGACTGCTTCATCTTTTAATAATATTTTTGAATGTATTTAAAATAGAAATTCGAAAGTCAGTTGTTAAAAATGTGTCTTATTTCTTGGGCAGCTAAATACACTTCGTGTTGAAACTTTTTGAAAAAGTAGGTAAATATCATTATCATTGCACGTTTTTAATATATATTCGACCCCCGTTAGCACGAACTCGAAGGGAGCATCTAAACATTTCGTGTTAACCGAATTTCATGTTAACCGTCAGGAATTTTTTTTCTTTGAACCCTTGAATAGTTTTTAAAAAAACAACATCTAAATATTATTCCAACTTTATAATGTAATACAACAATTTTACATGTATACAATAAACAATTAGTACTTTAATTAATAAAGTTCATTTGGAGAAAAATTAGGAAAATTTTAAAGAACACCAATTAAGAACAGCAATCGAATTTAAACTGACGAATCATGAGAGATCTCCGGATTTTATCAGAAGTAGAAGACAATTTATTCTTATAATGTTCGATCGCTGCATTTTTTAAATATTTTGTTTAATTTATTCTTCGAATTACTAAGGAAACAAAAGTCAAATTCTGAATTTTTTGTTCGGGTTAAGCGGGATTTCGCCAAAAACGATTTCACGGTAAATGAAATTTTAGCATTAGCTCAAAGCTTTTTAGGCCGGGAAATTGCTTTCAGTTTGTCTTAAGCGAAATTTCGTGTTAAGCGAGTACGCGTTAACGAGGTTAAACTGCAACATGAATATGTTAACCATTTTATATGCATGTATACAGAGAAATTCGATTTATCCATAATTTATTTTTAAGAATGAACAAGCTATTAGAAATACATTTTTAGCATTTTTTTTCAAAAAAAAATATAGTTTTTGACAGCAAATGATTCGGTCAAAAATTTGTGTGTGTGTGATTTGGGAAAGCCTATAAAATTTTAAATCAACTAAAAATGTACCCAGCATTTGTGTATGTGTTTAGTGATCTTGGGGCTTTTTTTTATGGCACCACAAAAGTTTTCAATTAATAAACTTGTTATTACAATTACTTTATGAGTATTATACGAGTTTCCTATTTTTGCTGACGATTTCGAATCATTAACAATACTTTTTGGAATAATACACTAAATTTATTCTTCATTAGCAGATTTTACTGCATAAAAATACATTTCTTATACGATAACATTAACTGATTTAGGTCGAGACAAATTTTTCAAGTGGAAAAGTGCTGGAATGCGTGTCCCAAATTGGTTTGGGAAAAACTGCCTCGTCACCACATAAGAACTTTAACACTACCTCAACGAGTAGCTTTGAAAATTTATTGCAAAATAAAAGTATCATTATTTTAAGGAAGCACTATTTATATTACTAGAATTAGAACTAAATGTACTTTAAGAGTACATTTAAATTTAGTACGTTTATTTTAGGTTTAAACAAGAAGTTCATAAAGAACTAAAATAGCCTACTTTCCTGTTACTTAAATACTTACTGAAGTTCTAATCGGGAAAAAAAACTAGGTTCCTAAAGTAAATATCATCAACAGCCGTTTCTACACTAGATTTATACACATTAGAAAAAAAAATCGAAACACAGCACCCAGCTATAATTTAAACTTCTAAAAGCCAAAATCAACTATTTTCCTTAATATTCTTTCGCAAATTAATTAAATATTATTTATCATCTGCTCGTGATTTATTTGTAGTTCGAAGAATAATTAAATATTTATTGATAACAAAAGTAATGAAACTACTCCGAACTGCATTAAAAAATAAGAAATGTAAATTAAAACTAAGCATAATTGCATGCAAAAGTATGCCTTGCCGCTTTCTTGGTAGATAATTAATGAATAATCAAAGAATCAAATTGTGCTACATTTTATGACGTCATTCCAAACTGATTCATGAAAATATTATTTTGCTTCAAATATGTTTAAATAAATAAAGTTTCTCATGCCATTGTTGATTTGGCAACAGTGATTTAAATGACTCAAAATTGAATTTCAATGCTAATTCAATGGGAAATTCGCCGACAGATAGTAGATTTATGTCCGTCCGGACGTACAGACAGACGGACAAAAAGTATGAAAGTTGGGTATCTGAGGTCATAACTTTCTAACAAAAAAAGAATTTTTAAGATCCGATGGATAGAACCGATTTTGGAAGGGGTGTACGGACAGACAGACAGACAGACGGACAGACAGACAGACGGAAAGACAGACAGACGGAAAGATAGACAGACATACGAACAGACAGACAGATGGACATCAACCGCATTTCTATACCTACAGTGATTTAAATGACTCAAAATTGAATTTCAATGCGAATTCAATGGGAAATTCGCCGACAGATAGTAGATTTATGTCCGTCCGGACGTACAGACAGACGGAAAAAAAGTATGAAAGTTGGGTATCTGAGGTCATAGCTTTCTAACAAAAAGAGAATTTTTAAGATCCGATGGATAGAACCGATTTTGGAAGGGGTGTACGGACAGACAGACAGACAGACGGACAGACAGACAGACGGAAAGACAGACAGACGGAAAGATAGACAGACATACGAGCAGACAGACACATGGACATCAACCGCATTTCTATACCTACAGTGATTTAAATGACTCAAAATTGAATTTCAATGCTAATTCAATGGGAAATTCGCCGACAGATAGTAGATTTATGTCCGTCCGGACGTACAGACAGACGGACAAAAAGTATGAAAGTTGGGTATCTGAGGTCATAGCTTTCTAACAAAAAAAGAATTTTTAAGATCCGATGGATAGAACCGATTTTGGAAGGGGGGTACGGACAGACAGACAGACAGACGGACATCGACCGCATGTCAATACCTACTTTTTCATTTTTTTAATTCTTTCGAATTAAAAAAAGAAAAGTAGGCTAAAAAGACTTGAAATTTACTGATAGTTGAAAATAATTTGAAAATCATATCCTTCGAAAATATTACAGCTTCTATTAAACTAAAAAATTGTCGTTGATGACCTATGGAGGGTTGCTACTTCAGCCAGTTCAACATTTAAAGTCATTTAACATTTTTTTTTTTTTTTTAAATCAAGCTATTTGAGAAACGCGCCCCAATAGGAAACAATTCCCAGTCTCCCTTACTTATGCATTAAAAACGTAATAGTAGTTTAAAAAAATTTATTGGAAAAATGTCTGGTATTTAATGAGGGTTTTCTCTTACTATCATGCCCAGGGGAAGGATACAAAAAATGAGACATTCCATCTTTAAATATTTTTTAATAAAGGTATTTGAAAAGCCTGAGCCAATAGAAAACAATACCCGTTCTCCCCTTACTTATGTGATAAAAACGCAATCATAGTTTTAAAAATTTTATTTAGAATAAAATGTCTGGTATCTTTTGAGTTTTCTTCCTTTTTACTTAATTACCAATACTAGATTTAAAAAATTTATTTAGAAAAATGTCTGCTGTTTCTTTAGTTTTTTTTTACCATCAATATATTGCTCAGGGGGGGGGGGGGGGGAAGGGATACTAAAAAGGAGACACTCCATTCTCCAGCTATAAAATTACCGAATACTATACATTATTATTATTGGATACTTTAAATTTACTAGACATATTTATGCAAGTAAATCTTATTTTTTTTAAAAAAGAAAATTAGTTAATAATATTAGTTTTGCGAACAGAAAAACCAATTAAAAAAGATGCTTCTAATTTTTTTTTGTGTGAGGTAAGCTGTTATTTTCAATATTTTATTTATTTATTTTTGAGGGGGAGGGGGGGGGGGAGAGATGGGAGACTATTTTGCGGTATTGTGCAACAGAAAATTAATAATACATTTCATTATTATTTATTATTAACGACCGAGAGCTTTACACTGAGCCACAGGTCAGGGGTTCGAATCCCGGCTCTGTTGTCATGCTCTTGAAACATGCCCACTAAATTATTATTTTGCAATTTAGTTTCCCAATAAAGAATTTTATAATGTGAACAAAAATAATACATTTATAATTGCAATTCGATTCAATACTTAATTTTATAACATCCTTCATCTTACTTGAACGCACTCCAAGACTGCAACAGAGATTCGAAACTATCCGAACGAAACGGGAAGCAGACGAACTTCACATTACAGCCAAAGTTGGTGCTGCCACCGCGCAGGTTTTAATTTTCCGCCCGCCAATGCCCAATGAGAAGCGACACGACTACGCTCCCACCAGATCTGGAATGGTCAGGTGGTTGCGAGGACCGTCAAATCGAACTCTCTGAAAAACTCAAGAATGCATGGTGGTAGAACATCAGATGCTCAGAAGTAAGTGGTCATAGTTGCCCTAAATTTAAATCTTGTTAAAACACATCACATATCAGTAAAGCAGTTATTTTAATTTTTTGGAACACTAGCGATAAAGCCGCTACGAGAAAAGTCGTATTTTCGATAAACAAACGATAATTCCAGGAAGTTGAGTGGTAAAATTTACGGTTTAAATAGATTTAGCACATGTGTGAACTGAAATGCAAATGTAAGATGTGATTGTTGTGAAAGCTGTCTGCTACTGTCGACGGTTATTTTTTATTTTTAAATAAGTTATTTATTTTATAATTTACTACTTTATACTATATTTGTAATAGAAACAAGTTGTTTTTATTACGCTATGAAAATTAAATATTAAGTTTTCACTTTAGCAATTTCTTTTTCGGTAGCTTTTCTTTCTAAGATATTTTTGGTGATGAAAAATCACCTGTTGTTAGTTTTTATTTAGTAATGTTTTTTTTAATTAACATAGAGAATAAATTTGTTGTTTATAACATAATTGAACAAATGATTTATGTGTTATACTTTTGGAAGTCTATTAGAAAATTATCAAATAATTAAAGAAAGTTAATAAAAGTGATTAAAGATAAATATTTGTTTTCATGTGTATTTTAAAAATGTTCTTCAAAAATATATATATTTTTTTACAAGAAAACTTATTGTTTTCAAAATAGCATAATCATTCATATAAAAAGAAATATATCTTATTTTCAAAAAAAGTTAGGAAAGTTTAATGGGATATATTTTATTATACTATATATACAATAATTCTAATGAAATTTAAAAATACTATTAAGCCTTCAACTTAATTACTTTATTTTTATGTTTCACTATATTATTTTACCACTTTTAAGTTGAGTGGATTTATTTTATTTTGAAATTGACTTTTTGCAAGGTTATTAAAAAAAAACTTGCAACTATTACTGAGCTATATAAAATCTTCATTTCACCAAATGTGTATTATTATAAAGTTTAGAACTTTAGCTATAGATATCTTGTATATTTTTAAGATAAAGACTATATATCTCATAATAACCAAAATTCATGTTAATACAACTGGTAGCCTGCTTGAAACTTTTACATACCATTAGTGCTAATTAGGATTAAAAATAGTATGTAGTTTCAACCTGAATGTAAAACTATTTCCAAAAAGTTAGCAGATTTGATAAATACCGTTAGAATTCATACAAAGTACAATACAAGATTCCTGTTTTTTTATTTTAATTTTAAATATTTGACTAATTTTATTTTCAACTGCTGGCAATTCAATTACAATCTTTTAAATTTTGTGTGTGGTTTTATATTAGTAATAAAAGAAATTTAAACTTTGCAGATTTCCTGTTTAGATTAAAGAATATATAATATTTAGTGCTCTGTTTTACTAACATATTTAATCTAGTCCTTTAAGACTGAAAGTAACTTAGAAACAGTAAAGATAAGATGATAGGAATTTCAAGTATCTACTTTTTTTATTTATTTTATTTTCCTTTGCTTCCTTCTTATCTGTGTTAAAGTTTCATAACAAGACAGTTGATCATCTTAGGGCAAAGTGTAGACCAGAAAGTTATTTGCTGCTTTGTACTTGTTTTTATAATTAAATCATACAAATCTTTTCTATTATAATTTTTAATAATTTTGTTTGTAATAATGGTATTTAATAGTTTATATTGTTAAGGAAATTTAAATATATTTTGTTTTATTTCTGTATTGATCGTTTGTTCATGAACTTTCTTATCCTATTTAAGTATTGGGTTGCTTCAGATGACATAAGTTTCCAGTTTTCATTCTTAAACTTACGTGATTTCATTGGTTGTTTCGATTTTATTCTCAATGCATGGTAAAAACTGCATATATTTAGGATATTTTACGTTTAGTATTTAGATTAAACTATTCTACAGATTACAGTACCATAAATTACACAAGGTAAAAAGAACAATAAAAGAACAAGGACGATGTGGAGAAATAAAATACGAAGAAATTGCCAGGAAAACATACACTGTCCAAAACTATTTTAAGCAGTTTCAATATTTTTATATTAAATTGAAACAATTTGATCAAATTATAACCAAAACATATGTTATTCTAAGTAACCAAAAATGAAAAAAATTCTGCTGGAACTGTTGCCACTCATGACATGGGCATTGTGTGGTCCAGAACAAAAATGTGTCAAGTCACAATTTGACTTGATTCAATTTTGCTCTGACTAACACAGATTTATTAAAAAATGCTCGTTACACTTTCCTTTTCATGTAATTTTTTTAATTAGTGAAGCCTTCATTATAGTTTTTATACTTATTTTATATTATGATTGATTTTATGCTTATTTTTTTAAAAAATTGCGGTTCTTTTCCGTTTTGCTTTAAAGCTGCCATTGGAAAAATTCCTTTTTGGCGTTGATTGTAAATTTTTGGGGGCAATCCGTTATGCCCCGGAAATGGAAAAGTTCCAAAACTACAATGTAACTTTTATTCTACTGTTAAATAATTAGTAATGGCTTGCTCTTTTTTTTTGTCATTTCGACTTTACAAACCTTTTTATCCTTTTTTAAAAGAATTAAGAAAACAATCTTAAATATTTTAAGTAGTTATCCTTTTAGTTTAAAAAATACATTAATTTTAAAATATAATAACTCGTTTATTTTTTAGATTTTATTTTTTATTAACAAAATTTTTTTTTTTGGTCTTTTTAGATGACAGTGCTTGACCAAAATGTGTCTAGTCCCAGTACGCCCAATTCATTTCCACGAGTTCCACTCAGCATTCATCAAAGAACTCGATACCATCATAAGTGACATGAATAACCTCTACTATACATAAAAAGTCCTATCTGATATAATGGCTATCCTGCAAAAGGTGTACGAAATATTAAAATGTGTCTTGTCATGGTCCACTTGCAAAAGATACTGAATTTAAGCGAAAAAATCATTTCTGTCATGACCACCCTATGAAAGAAACATTCTATATCATATCATGATCAGCCAACAAATGATACTGAAGTGACAAATAAAATATTTAACTACCAACACTATCATGATTGAAAAATTTCTGAACTAAAGAGAATTCATCCTCTTGCCATGGTCTTTATGCACTAAAGAAGAGCATAACCATGGCATCCACCGGTAGTTCCATCAGCGATACTTCTGGCGTCAAAGAGGGTCTTACCACCCAGCTCCGGTCCGACCACAAAACAACAATGTGGAACTGCCACAAGTTCTGCCTCAACGCATTCCGGCTTCCGCGGTTTAAAAACCTGGAGGTCGAGATCTTGTACCAAAGGTACTTCCTGCATCTAAACCAAAGGAACTTGACCGCCTTACTTGGCATAGTTTGTGCCGTCGGAGGTGTCATGCTAATCTTCAACTATGTCCTCAGCGACCACAGATCTCTAACTCATGGTATAACGTTCGGTGTACTGGTCACAATGTACCTGATCATGGCCATACTAAGTACTCAGTCCTTCTTCAACCAGATATACCTGTTTGTGTTCTCCTATGCTGTCATGGTGTCGTTTTTTGTGACGGTGGTACTGGTTGTGATTGATTCTCCGGTCCCTAGTTCCATGTCCAGTATTTGGTGTACTGTGTTCTTTATATACTTTGGGTACACGCTGCTGCCGGTACGCATGCCCGAGTGTCTCATGTGTGGGATTGTGTTGTCGGTTGTGCAGATGACGTCATATACGATTGTGAACAGTAATGATCCCTTCATTTGGAAGCAGGTAATACCATTTATAGAGATTGCTGGTTATTGTTTAAATTTAGATTTGTAGGATATTCTTATGTAATGTGACGCAACTGTGGCTGTGATAAAATGAATTAAAATTGTTCATTTTAAGTGTTTTTTTCAAACGTAGCAATATTATAAAATTGTAGTAAGTTAATAAGATTTCACTAGTTTTTCAAAAAATGGTTGGCTAAATATTTTTTTCCAATAAACTAGCATTCATTAAAATGCATATTGTAGGTATATTAAATTCAAATGAACTGATTTACAAAAAGAAAACAGATGGAGATGTATTATTATTGCAAATTCTGCATTAAATTTGAATTCGACTAAATGTTGCTCACTTTTTAGTTTTATTTCAAATTTGATGTGATTTTAAGTACAGATCATTTGTAGTTGCTTTATAACCAAAATAACTATTTTAGTTTCACAATAAAGTTTTTCAAAATACTTTTAATTATACCTTAAAGGCTATTCGGAAAACGTTTTACTCATCACTGGAAATTCTATTTGATTACATTTAGGCATAAATCACTGTAACTTTAAAAGGAAATGTTTTTATATATTTATTTATCATGTACTATTAAACAGATGCGAGTTAAAATACACCGAAACTTACATAAAGGACTAAACAAACTTTCTCAATTTCTTTTAGTTAATAGCAAGTTTACTACTTTTCCTTGCTGTGAACGTTGCTGGCATTTTTTCTCATTTTCCCAGCAAAACATCCCAAAGACAAGCTTTCATGGAAACAAGGCAGTGTGTAGAAGCACGGTTAAATATCCAACGTGAGAACCAGCAACAGGTAAGAACAAGTTTTATAACTTTTCAACATGCTTAAGCTGATGGGCAGCTCTCATGGGCAGGAAAACTGCAATAACCACAACAATGAATCGGACAATTTTTGCCCTGAAATAATCAGTAATTTAGTGTACTTTCTAATAAGTTAAAATTATTAAGTGCTTACATACAGCAATGGTCCAAGTCATTAGTTTAGATACTGCAGTTTACCTGGCCACAGCAGATTTATTAACACTTTGTGTGAGCCCGAAGTGTACTTCAGTTGCACTTTTCTGTGAAGCTGAATACAGTTGAACCTTAATAGTGTGAACTAGCTTACTGCTAAATTTTGCTTAAGATGAACTAAAAAAAACATGTTCTTAATTATATTAATTTTTACTAATGCTATAAAATTGTGTAAAATAATATCCTGTTTGAACTTTTAACCCTCTGAAGGATATAGCCGTATATACCCGTCAATTGACGAAAAGGTTTTCCAGCAACACACATAATTTTTTTTAATATATAAATTTTAAAATTTTACTAAAATTTAAAGTGTGGAGGGGTCATTAATAATAATCTGTTACAGAAATTATATTTTCAGTTAACTTTTTTAATACTAATTTCATATGGCCGTGGAAACAAGTTCACACTTTAGCCAATTTGTGTATCCCTCAGAGGGTTAAACAAAATTGTACCTCTAGTATCTGTATATTGTCAGATGTTGTCTATACAAATGATTATAGCTTGGTGTAATTTGTTTAGTATAAAGTAATGAATATATGAGAAAAAAGGTCTGATTCTTTTATATGTAGAATCAAAAGACCGCATGTGTCCTTTAAATGATACAGTTGGTATTTCTTTTGATTAACTAAAAATTTTTAGCTTTTCCCTTAGTAGACATTTAATCAGCTTATTTGTCAAATTTCATACTTTTCCAGTTTGATCAGGATGGTTAGCATGACATTTGGTAACCCTTTTAATGTTAACAAATTAATTTTGTTTAAGTATCTCTGCATCAATATTTTTCTTTAGCTATATTATTTCTCAGTCTTTTTAAATGTTTTGTGTTAAGATTTTATCAAAAAATATCGAGCAATTTAAGTGTTATTTAAATATGGCTTCCATAAGAAGCTATAAAAACTTCTAATATTTTACAAAATTAGTTCAGGCCTGATGGTAAGGAAATATTCCTTGTATAAAATAGTTTTTCTGTTGCTAAATATTTTAGAATTAAATTTTAAACTATGCCCTTCATTTTTTTTGTAATCACATTGCATAAATAAACGCCTAAAAATTGTGTCAGTTTTAATTAACTTTTATTAAACAATGTTTTATTTTTTACAATTTATGCGTTTTGCTAAGAATACTATATGTAAGCATGTGATTATTTATTATCTGTTTTTAACATTTCAATTTTAATATTGTCGTCTTCTTTAATAATAATTATCATCACATTATAATTATTGTAATTTTTTTTAGGAACGCTTGCTACTATCAGTGTTACCTCGCCATGTAGCTATGGAAATGAAAGCTGACATAGCTAAAAAACCAGAAGATACTATGTTCCATAAAATTTACATTCAAAGACATGAAAATGTTAGGTAAAAAAAATATTTAATTATTTTTATTATTGTAGCATTTTGGTCATTGTAGCATTTTTAAGTCAGATTTACCATACTTACAATGAGTCTCAAACCCAAAAAAATAATGTTTCCATAATAATTTATACTCATTTCATACATATATGCATTAAGTTTTCAATTTATGCAGCAACAATAGTTTAAATAGGTATTTTTTGAAAAAAAAAATTACATAAACTTGCTTGAATAGATTTATTTGTTCTTTTGGACTAGTTTGTATAAATAATTAAAGTTAACAAAAAGCTTTTTTTGTTCACTTTAATGAAAAGTCGGTAGTCCCAAACAAATATTGAATAAGAATTAAGCAACTAGAATTATTTTATTAATTATATTTTTTATATTAAGCATATATTTCCTGTAAAGTTAGCTGCTCTTACACCTTTATTGATCAAGTCTTCAAATGACCTTTTACTATACAATAATCATCATTACTTTCATTGATTTAATTTAATAACACAAAATTGTTCTTTTTAGTATTTTATTTGCTGATATCTGCGGCTTCACTAGTCTGTCTTCCCAGTGTACAGCAGAAGAGGTAGTCAAAATCCTAAACGAGCTTTTCGCGAGATTCGACAAACTGGCTTCAGAAAACCACTGCCTGAGGATCAAACTGCTGGGGGACTGCTACTACTGTGTGAGCGGTCTACCAGAACCCAGGCCTGATCACGCGATTTGCTGTGTGGAAATGGGGCTGGACATGATAGAGGCTATAGCGTAAGGTCTTGCATTTATTGTATATACTGCTTTTGCTTGCTTAAGCAGAAATGGGAATGGGTCTCCAAACACAAGTGTCTGTGCTAACTAATGGAGAAAAAAAATTGAAGCCAATTTACTCCGGCTGTATTGAATATTTTTACAAACTGTTTATATAGGATTAATGTAGCTTTCTTACAGTGCTTTGTAATACTACATCTTGAAATTGTTTTGAATATTTTGTTGTGAAATTATTTATTGAAAATTTTTAAATATTCAAAACAATTTCAAAAATCAATATTATAAAGCCAAGTAACCCATTTATCATATATAAAAAAAACTTTTGTAAAAATATTCAATACAGCCAGAGTAATTTGGTTTAGAAAAATATTTTTCCCATTAGATTAACACACAGAAACACTTGGGTTTTGGTCCCTCTCCCATTCCCCCTTAAATGTATTCTTTATGTTATGATTTACGATTTTTTGTACAACAATTCCCTTATACAGATATTTTAATATTTATTAGTCTATATTAAGCTTTGTGTTTTGTTTGAAAGGATTTATAATTTTTTTGCATTCACATAATTGAATAGATTGTGTACTTTTTATGACAAAATTTGTTGTAATTATTCGTTTGTAATTTCATTGTAAATTGCAATGTTAGTGATCACAAAGAGGAAATCATTTTGAAAGTCATATAACCTTATATTATTTCTGATGATAACCTGTCTTGTTTATGTGTAAAATAGCATTTAAATAATTGTTATTCTTTTTCTAATATTTATAGCTTAAAATATATAGAATTCACTTGGTAATTTTTAAGGAACAGATTGTTACGGAGGAGTTATTTGATTTATAAATTGCCTTCTTTTTATATACTGTGAAGGCCTAAAATTCTGGCTATCTATTGTCTTTCTAACTCAAAATAATTTTAAACTACCTTAAACTTTGTCAATAACAGGGACATTTTCTCGCATCAAATATTCCATAAGGTAGCTTTTAATCGGTAACAAAAGGATTAGTTCTCTGTTACTGGAAATTTTCCTTGGAACATTGAAAACTAAAAATGCTTTTTAGGAAAACTTAATCCTTAACAGTAATGTTAAGTACATAATATAATACTTTTCTTTGGGCTTAGTTTAGTTCGTGAAGTAACAGGAGTCGATGTTAACATGCGAGTGGGAATTCATACAGGAAGAGTTCATTGCGGAGTCCTGGGTCTGAGAAAGTGGCAGTTCGATGTGTGGTCAAATGATGTTACCCTGGCAAATTACATGGAAGCAGGAGGGAATTACGGGTCAAGAAGATGCTTTTAGAATTATTTAAGTATTCAAGTACATAATGTAATACTCATTTTGAAATTGTTTTCTTTACATAATTGGTATACATCTGAAGAGCTTAGTGGTAGAACATGTTAAGTGACATTTTTGAAAAAATTGAGATTTTTGTGTCAATGAACCTATAGTATTCCATCCTTTAAAGATAACAAGTTTCCTCTTTTTTATAAACTTAAAGTTAAATATCTTTCTTACCGTTTGAAAGTTAATTTTTTAAAGGATTTAAAAGCAAACAAAAATTTTTAAAACTTTCTTGTTTTCACCTTTTTGTTAGTTAGCACGTTCTTCCACTAAGCGCTTTATTTGTGATCTAGTGATCAAATTTTTATCTCAAACATAAGATATTTGAACTATCACCTCAAAAGATTCCAGAAAACCCAAAAGTTTAATCATGAATTTTTATCTCTAATTTGAAAAATATGTTGTTTTTTTTTAAATTGATCAATGAACTGCTGAATTTCAAGTATAAGTTTGTCAAAGGCAAGAAATTATTCTGTTAAACCCTAACTAGAACATGTTAAAAAGTTAATTTATTGCAATAAATACTAAAATAATAAGCGTGTACTTTTCAAATATTAGCACAAGATTGTCAGACTATATAATGCTGCCATCTATAGTACCATGTCATAAGTAAATACTCCTTTTCAAACAAAAAGTTTACATCCATGTATTAAAAATGCTAAAACTGTTTTGTTTATTCAGAATAAGTTTAATCCCAAAGATTTAAAGTTGTAGATTTATGAATAGATATTTTTAACTTTTTTCATTACGCCTATTCCTTGCTACTCTGAAAAGCATAAACAAATACAATAAAATAAAACACATAAGCAACATTAATCAAAACAGAGATAACCTAAACAAAATAAAACATATAACCAATAAGATAACTTTTGGTGAAAAGTGTTAGTCGTAAAATAATATACCCTATTTGTATATAAAAAAAATTAATACTGAATTGTTTATTAATATTATGTTCTTGCAAATTAGAAAACTAGCAAATTGTTTAAAACTTTCAAGTTTCCATTTTTTTTTGAAAAAATAAAATCCAACGTTTATTAGAACTATTAATAAAGTATTGATCATAAAAAAATTTATGAAGCATTTAATTAACTATCAAAAATTATGTTTTAATAATAATGATAAAACTATTTATTTAAAGACTTTAACAATGGACTTAATTCTATATTTTTATATTACTACCTACATAAAAACTCATCTTATTTTTGTTATTACCAGACATGTCCACATCACCAGAGAGACTTTAAAGTTTTTGAATGATGAGTATGAAGTGGACCCAGGCTGTGGGGAAGAAAGGCATAAGTACCTGCGAGACCAGAACATTGAGACATTTCTCATAATACCTGACGAAAAGAAGCGGATTAGTTCCATTCGACCACCTCAGTATACTGCTCCAAATAACATTTCGAAAGAAATGCGAATGATGGGACATACTAAATTTGATAATAATAGGTAATATTTTGCTTTTCATTTGTTTGTGTTTAATGAATTTCTAGCTACTCAAAATTAAGTGGATTGAATTCGTTGACATAGAAAAGTTATTATGCAGACAGTACTAATTTGGATGTACTGTTATACCCCTTTCTGATCACAATGCTAGCTTCAAAAACTCTTTTTCCCCTACTTCTTTGTGTGGTTTTCCGGACAGTGGTGTGCTCACTGCTGTTTTTGTTTTTAGCCCACCCTACTTGGGTTTGGGCTAGGTTCGGAGCCTCAAACAAGGTACGTTTAGAGCAGCAATGCTCATGCTATTTCCTAAGAAACCACCTGAAAAAGTAGGGACACAAAGTGTTTTTTAAGCTAGCATTGTAATCAGAAAGAGTATCAACATTAATGTTGTTTTTAATCAATATTTAAAAAAATTTAGTAATAATTACTTGAGAAATAATTGAATAATAAATAATTATCTAATCCTTAAAAGATATCAGTGTTTTGTAATTATTTTGTAATATTGTTTTTTAAAATTTGTAATCTTTTTTAAAATTTGTAATATTGGTGCTTTAATTTAGAAGAAAAAGTAATTGTTTGTGGCATTTTAAGTAGTGACTTCTCAAATTTTATTACCATTGTCTTAGTAAACTTTAAATTAATATAATATTTTATTTAAATTACTCAAAATGATTAAATTGTAGTGTTGGATAAATGTTTGTAAATTATTTTTTTCAGCTATAGGATAAGAGAGTTTCGCAATCCTCAGGAAGAAGTGAACGATTACTTATCGCGTGCGATAGATGCCAGGAGCATTGACAGACTGAGAGATGCACACTGTAGACCTTTCACAAATTCATTCCACAAAATTGAAATTGAAGAAAAAGTAAGCACATATGTTTTAGGATGTATTTTTGGAAATGTTTGAAGAAAACTTCTATTAAATTAAACAGTGCGTCCCAAAAGTTTATAGACAACGTTTTTGGTTATTATTTTTGCAATTCAAAAAAAAGTAACAACTTCAAAATAATTTTTATCATAAAAACATCAATACAATAACAAATACTATACAAAAATAATTTCATGCATTCACAGACTTTGTGATAAAAATTAAAATTTTAATTTTACAGTCCCAAAAGTTTATAGACGACTCTTTTTTGTCTCTTTAACGTTGAAATATTTGAGCCGTTTTTCCGAATCACTTCGAAAACTCAATCAGGCATACTCAAAACAAGAGTTTGAAGAATTTATGGCTTTAGATTAAACCAACTTTGTTCAATTTGCTGCTTTAAATCCTGAACTGTTGCAAATTTGACTCCCATTAGCATATATGTTTCTAGCTAATATTCCCCACAGGTTCTTCATTGCGCTCAGGTCAGGACCTAAGACTGGCCAGTCCATAACAGTTAATTGGTTTCATCTAAACCACTGCATTGTGGAGTTTGACACGTGAATGGAGCAATTGTCTTGCTGATATATCCATTTGTCCCCACCTAGCAACTTTCCAAATTGAAGTGACTACTTCGAGCGCTTCCTGGTAATCCTCGGAACACTGACGACCTTTTAAAGAAGCAATATGGGTAGTTCCATTATAAGAAAATGCTCCCCACACCATGAGTGAGCCCCCTCCTTGTTGTCTGCTGAAAAAAGTTCGGGGTTCCTTGCGAATATCGTGCCAGTAATACCCCAACCATCGGGTCCATCTAAATTAAACTTCTTTTCATCGCTGAACAGAACACTCAACCATTCATCTGTATAATTCATATGATTTCGAGCCCACTGAACAAGAGCGTCTTTATGCCGTTTTGTAAACTTTGGTGTACGACGCATTTTGAGATAATCAAGAAATTTACTTGCCTGCAGCCGTCAATGCACCGTAGATTTTGATACTGGAACGGTAATTTCTCTTGACGTTGATACAGACAGGTTCTGTGTTGAAACTAATCTCAAAATCTCTCTGTCTTGCCTTTTAGTTGTTTTCTTTGGTCGCCCAGAACGGGATTTTGTTTCAAAATCGTCACCTTTTGACAGAATTCGGTAAATGTCAACTCTGCCGCGTCTAATTTTTTTTGCGATGTGCACAACTTTCAATCTTCGAGCTTTCAAACGATAGATTTTGAAAAATTAATTTTCGAAAACTGCAAGTTGCGAGGCATCTTTGTAATCAGTCGAAAAAGGAACGACTGATTCGCTTATATTTAAGAAAACTATTGCGCCACACATACATGACCTTGGAATGTGTAAATTTTGGTTAGCAATACTCGAATCAGCTTTCAATACTTTTTGTCTATAAAATTTTGGGACAGCATTTTTTCGTTTTTATTTTTTTTAATTAAATATATGTCTGCTTAAATTTGTTTGAATATTTCATTATGGGTATTACCTCAATAGATATTTGCATAATTTAATTTGTCTTTCTTACTCGTTTAGTTAGTTCTTAAATTAAAAAAAAAACGTTGTCTATAAACTTTTGGGATACACTGTATGTTCTATTGGTATGCAAAAGTTGTGATGCTATTTTACTTGTTTAGAAAATAAAAATTGATACTTTTGTTTTGAAAAGAAAAGGTGACATGTATTTTAAAGATTTTTATGTTCTTTTAAAAAAAAAATTTTCTTATAATGTTGTAGCAATATTTGTTTTTAACAAAAAAATTATAATGTATCTGACAAGGAGTGTGCACAGCAATATAATGTTACTACAAACTTAATTGTAAACTTCTGGTATTCATATAATAAGTTTAATCTTTCGTAATCAAATGTAAATTGTCTAAACATTTCTAACAGTTATGTGAGTTATATTTCGTAATGATATTTTTCAACATTAGAAAGGTTGAAAGTGGCACTTGTAATGAAACTGTAAACATTACTTTTGTTTGCTCTTGAGCATAATTTATTTTAATGCACTATTTTTTGCACATTATACATATTTTTGTACTTGAATAGGCAAAATATGGTGTGCAAAAATCATTTTAGCATGTGGTATTTTTTTGCTTTGTGATAAAGCACTAGCAAATAAAATTTTATTTGTTTTAAAATAAGTTTTATTTACTACAAGCCACTTCAACTCACATAAAATGCTATTTTTATGCATAATTAAGTTTCTTAAAATGTTTTTATCTTTTGCAGTATATGAGAGAAGGAGATAAGATGCTTTCAACTTACTTCACATGTGCATGCTTCATGCAATTATTTATATTAATCATACAATTAGTCATACTTCCAATGTAAGTGTATTTCTATAGCTTTGCTTTCTTTCTGTTGTTCCTTAAATAAATAATAAACATGCTTTTAAAAATGTTTAATTATTATAAAAAGTAAACTTATGCATATTGGCAATTAAATTATTGAGGTTAGATTACTCTTTGTTTCTATCCAAAAATTCTGTTTTAACATATACTTGTTAATAGTTTGTGTTAGTTTGTTAATTTTGGTTTAAATTCTTTAATGCTTCTAATTTAACATTTCGTTGTGATTTTTAAGTAGTATTTTATTTGGATAGGTTTAATGTTAGCAATATATTCATAATTTCAGATACTGGTTGCAACTAATGTTTCAATTTTGTGCTGGTATTATGTTGCTTTTAATTATCATCACTATTCAAGCTCCTAAAAGCCTGGTATGTATATAAAATTATGATTTATGTTAATTTGTACATTGAATAATTCAGGAAGTTATAAATACCAATTTCATTTTGTATGAGTAGTTGACAATTTGGTATTTAGTTTTTACACTTAAAAATCATAGTCTATGTGCTAATTTGTTTTGAATTTTTACCATAAAAGTTATATTTATATAACTAAGTTGTTAGTAAATAATTACATTTTACAAAAGGACTATTTTTTTCTCCATTAACCACAAAAATAAAATGTTTTAGACATTAATTGATTGTTTCAAAAATTAGTTTCTTTTAAATATACTTTAGATGAAAACCCTTCAATGTTTCTAGATAGAACTTTTAAGAAGTGATTTGTCATAATATTTAAAAAGGAAAATTTTCAACATCGTGACACACATTTTATTTATTCTATGAAGTATACTTAGTTTTCTTAGTATTTATATATAGTCCTAATTATTATTATTTTTTTGTAGGTTGCTAAACAATTGTTTCCTTTGTCATGTTTGCAAGCAGTTGAAATGATTTCCCATAATCGTCGTAACAGCCAAATATTAGCCATGATTGTAATACTGATCACATTTACTAGTACTTTTGTGCCAATGGTAAGCTGCATTCCTTTTGCAGGTTTTGAATTAAACCAAGTAAGGCCTTTAAATAAAAAGTTTGTTAAATAAAATATTTTTCTACTTTAAATTTTACTAGTTTTAGATACTAAAGTGGATTCGTTTTCTGATATTTAGATATTCCAAGAGAATTTATTTCTTAATTTAAATGTGGTAATTTTCTTCACAAAGTTTTTTCACTTGGGTAAATAAGTTTGTTCAGTTCTCATCTCATGCAGTCTATAAACGACTAATGCAGTTGAAAGAAATTCCACCATTAAATATTTATATGTATGGGTTTATGTATTTATATGTATTGGTACACATAAACTCCATATGTGTACCAATCCTCCTGCTCTACTTTCCATATGTAGGTAGTTTTATTCTGAAACTGTATATATTTAAAAGAATTAAATATTTGTAATTATCATATAATTGATTTGATTTTTGTTTTTTTATAGGGTTAAACTCTTTTTTGTTTTTTTAGTTACCTCAATTTTACAACCCTCTAAAAGTTCACTGTATATTATATATTTTTTAATTAAGCAATATATTGTGTGATATTAAGCAATTTTAAAAGTCAACTGTATGACTACAATGCACAATAGTTATAATTATCCACTGTATATTAATTGTTAAATGATTTTTGTATAGGCAGCCCTTGATACTTCAGAAACAACACAATGCTGGCTGGCCTATCAAAACATTACTAAGAATTTTACCGTTCATCCTAACATTTGTGCAGATACGGTTTTAGATGCATTTCCATATGTAAGTAGTTTTATTCTGAAACTGTATATATTTAAAAGAATTAAATATTTCTAATTATCATATAATTGATTTGATTTTTGTTTAGTTAACATTGTATTAACTATGTGAGCTTTCATAATTATAGCAACTGTAGATTTATGAAGAAAAGCTAAGAGTTCATAAAATTTTTATTTTTAACCTTAATAACAGTTCAAATATTTTCTAATACATATTATGTACAATAACTTTTTTTCCACTATACATGTTAGTTATAACTGTTACATTAAGGTTCTAGCTCTAAACAGCTCAAACTCAAATCAACCAATCTCTAAATTTACTATTCTAATTCCTTGTTTAATTTAAATTTATTACAAAAGTAAATAACTATTAAGTAGTTAAATCTGGTTTTTTTTTGTCTTTGTAAACACATCTCACAATATATCTAGGGGCTGTGGAGCCCAGTCAGTAAAGCGCATGCCTTAGATACCATGTTTGGCTCTAGGCTTTGCCAAATTAACTGTCAACCTATTAAGCGTTCTGTGCAGTCAAAAAATCTGGCAAGTCCTGATGTAACTTTTGATATCACACTTAAAGTTACGTTGAGTGCTTATTGAGGCGTTGGCTTGTCACTTGACTGTGGTTCTATATTATGACACCTACTGCCAATAATCTTCATGCATCTCTAATGTGATGTTAAGTCAACTCTACTCACCAATATATCTAATGATTAAATATTCGTTTCAGAACATAACATTTTGTATGATGCTTGTGATGTTATCCTGTGCCGCCTTCCTCGTACTAACGACTGTGCAGAAACTCCTCACGCTGCTGTTTGCCTCTCTCGTATTTTGTGCTGTGGTCCTTCTCACTCATGTGGATCTGTTTGATCTCTTTGATCTCATTCATAGGTGAGTGTTTTTTTTACTTTTCTAATTCAAATCAAAAGTATGACTTTATGAAGTTGGAAATGACGTTTCCAGCTTTAAATGAATAGTTGCTCACTGTTTTATGGCAGTCATAAATAGAACTTCATCCTCATGTTTGGTGCAAATTTATATTCGCACATCAAAGTCGGCCAAATCTATGCATGCTGTTGAAAACAGGATATTTTTAATCCGCAATGGAGGTCCTGAACTCTAAATAATCTCTTCAAAATGATTCAAAACTATTTAAAAACGACAGACTTCTTTATTTTCGAAAACACATTCTTTGAACTGACAACATAGAACATTTTTCGTTTTAAACAATGCCAAAAACTAAAACATAAAAACAGGGTAGGCTGGAGAGTGTTGGTCAACTAACTCTACTTATTTTATTAGGCTTTAACGCAACACATGCTTTATAATGACATAGTAACTCTTCTCTGTGCTGAAACATCTGATTGTTCCAAACACTAGGTTGGATCAACCAGGTCTTGAGGTTGAAGGAACGGTCGTTGGCGATAAAGATGCTTCTGTCAACCTTAACGTCCACAGCAGACGGCACTACATACAACTTTTGAGTTTGGTATTGAAGATATGGTTGAGTTAGAAAGTTTTCACTTGTGGAAAACGATTTTAAAGACATGAAAGTCTGAGTGAACTTTGCCCAATCCGGGATTCGAATCTCATGCCTGTCGTATTCCAGTCAGCCACTGAGCTTAAATTACATCACTAATAGTACTTTAAAAATGATGTATTTTCTGATGTTTTTTAACCCTTAAAATAATTGAAATTGTTCCTCTTTCAGCCCAGACGGCAGCGGCGTACCATCCAAATACTCGATGACAATTCTCCTACTCCTTTTTGTCGGTTCCCTTGTCGTCCACGGTCACCAGGCTGAAGCTACTTCACGTTTAGATTTCCTGTGGAAATTGCAGGCACTAGAAGAAAAAGAAGACATGGAGCATCTCCAAGCATATAACAGGAAATTGCTGGCCAATATACTTCCAGCTCATGTGGCTGAATATTTTTTAACGGGGGACAGGAAAAATGAGGTGATTGTTTTTATGTGTTAATATTAGTATTGAAATAAAGTGGTATTAATATTTGATTTTAAAACTGTGAGGTTTAAAGTAAACCATCATGTATGGGTAACTGTTTTTTTTAAGAAGTTTAGCTTAAAATAAAGATTTTATAAAATTACCGATTTTTTTTTTGTTAAAAAAGCATGAAAATTATCTATTTTTGTACTTCAAATATAGTACAAAAATTCCCAACAAGAAAAACATGTATGTGCAAAGGGTAGATGCCATAAAACTTTTTTGGTTTTAAAGGTATTTCTAAAATACAAAAAGTGATGCTGATGTCAAATGGGGTACACAAGGAAGTTTCTAGTACCTGTCAGATTTCATAATGAGGTTTTTGAGAATCTTGAATGCACAAGTGATAGCTGCCATCAAACTTTTTAGGTTTTAATGTTATTGAAATTACCTTATAGGGCATATAATTACTTTTAAATATATTGATTTATTGAGTGGTAATTGAATGTAGTGTACTAATGTAACACCCTCTAGTTTTTAAAACTATTTACCCAACCAACTTTTTTAGTTTGTTTACTGTATTTTTTTAGCCTACTTTTCTTTTTTTAATTCGAAAGAATAAAAAAAAAGTAGGTATTGCTATGCTGTTGATGTCTGTCTGTCTGTCCGTACCCCCCTTCCAAAATCGGTTCTATTAATCGGATATTAAAAATTCTTTTTTTGTTAGAAAACTATGACCTCAGAGACCGAACTTTCATACTTTTTGTCTGTGTCTGTATGTCCGGACGGACATATCTATCTGTCGGCGAATTTCCCATTGAATTAGCATTGAAATTCAATTTTGAGTCATTTAAATCACTGTTGCCAAATCAACAATGGCATGAGAAAGTTTATTTAAAAATATTTGAAGCAAAATAATTTTTTCTTGAATCATTTTGGAATGACGTTATAAAATGTAGCACAATGTGATTCTTTGATTGTTGTTTACCAAGAAAGCGGCAAGGCATATTTTTTGCATACAATTCTGCTTAGTTTTAATTTACATTAATTTTTTTAATGCATTTTGGAGTAGTTTCATTATTTTTGTTATTAATAAATATTTAATTATTTTTCGAACTACAAATAAATCGAGCAGACGATAGATAATATTAATTTGTTAAAGAACATCAAGGAAAATAGTTGATTTTGGCTTTTAGAAGTTTAAATTATAGCTGGATGCTGTGTTTAGCGATTTTTTTGTGTAATATGTATAAATTTAGTGTAGAAACGGTTGTTGATGATATTTACTGTTAGGAACCTAGTTGTTTCCCGATTAGAATTTCAGTAAGTATTTAAGTAACAGGAAAGTAGGCTATTTTCGTTCTTTAAGAACTTCTTGTTTCTTTCAGGATTTGTATCATGAGCAGTGTGAGAGTGTCTGCATCATGTTTGCTTCCATTCCAAATTTTAGTGAATTTTACATGGAGCTTGAAGCCAACAATGAAGGCGTAGAATGTCTCAGGCTTCTCAATGAGATTATTGCAGATTTTGATGAAGTATGTGAACCAATTCTTTATTAGTGACTTTTAATTTGGTTAAATGTGTGTATAAATACATGGTAAGAGAGAGAGAGCCTTGTTTACAATTAAATATTGCTACCATGCGTTTTACAAGTAAGGTTTTTTTTTTAATTTGGAAGTTTTCTTTTTTGACCTATTCATCCCAATGGGGTTGTTTCACGGAGGATATGGCAATAGCTCTGCGGTTTTGTTGTCATGTCTATTTTGATGTCTTTCAACTGTGTTGCCACCAGTTTCAGGAGAAAAACTACGAAAAAATACCATTTAATTCTAAAATTACAAAAGCATACCATAAAAATACTAGCAAAGCGTTTCACGTTTTTTTAAAGTCACTAAAAAGATTCCAAAATTCAGCTAGTGTTTTTGCAATATTTTTTTGTAATTTTAGAATGGTATGTTTTTGTAATTTAAGAATTAAATGGTACTTTTCGTGGTGTTTTTCCCCTAAAACTGGTGGCAACACTGTTGAAAGACATCAAAATGGACATGAAAACAAAACCGCAGAGCTATTGCTAGATCCTCCGTGAAACAACCCCATTTCTTTGTTGCATGCACCAATTATATTAATTGAAATAAATTATTATATTTTAGGTGCATTATTTTTAGACAGTAACTTCCAATAATAATAATACAGAAATAACCATTAATTTAGGCATTCAATGTGTAAATGAAGTTATATTCTTTTTGGCAGCAAAAATTTTTAAGTGCGTTGGAGCTAGATAATATTTGGTGATAAACTTGGCAGCAGCTTTGGACATAATAGGCTCAAACATACCAAGGTAGAAAAACTAACCAAAAAAATTCGACTTTTTTTTTACTGGTTTTGTTTGAGAGCATTTTGTTTTTCACTACACATACTCAGTGTTTTACAGGTAGGGGAGAAAGGAATTTTTAAAAAAATGCAAAAAAAAGTATCCTAATGTGCTCCTCTTTCCCCAAATTATGGATAAACAAGTTCAAAAGGGAAGAATATTTTTTATTTTAAAACTAATTAGATTACAAGCCATTGTGACAGGGTTCAATTTCCTGATTTGTTATCAACAAGTAAATAGTGTTTTTTCAGAGATTTTTAGCTCGTCAATATTTCTCAGTAATTTTCATCTATGATTCCATGTTTTTAAAGTTAGACCTATAAAAAATAAATACAAGAGTTAAAATGTCAGGTTTCTGTAGTTAAAAGCAATTGCCTCTTTTTTTTTTATTAAAACCTGTTTTATGCACTTAACATTTTCCAAAGCTAAGCCAACCATATATGCTTTATACTTCGGCATTTTAATTATTTTCACGAACAATGTAAATTAATCTTTTAAAATTTGCATGCAAAGTAGTTAAAAGGTTGTTTCTAAAATAAGAATTTATTTTTTTAGATTTTAGCAGAGGACCAATTTAGCTGCATTGAGAAAATTAAAACTACTGGCTACACCTATATGGCAGCATCTGGCTTAACCGCAAATACAGTCGATTTGACCAATCATTCACATGTTACAAGAATGGCAGATTTTGCATTGAGATTAAAAGATCAGCTAGATTATGTGAATGTACATTCATTTAATAATTTCAAGATAAGAGTAGGTACGTGCTGTTGGTAATATTTATTTACATTTCTGAATCATTTATTTCAAATGAATACAGGTATGGATTTATGTTTCCTAGGGTAAGGGTATTATATTTCTAAATGTACTTCAAATAAGTAGGTAGGTTTTTATAAAAAGTAGTGAACATTTTATAGGCTGTAATTTTGAATTTAGAAGCTTAGTTTATGTAATTTTTTTTTAAAAAAATGTGATTTTTGCGTTAATTTCCTCTTTTATAGTCTTTTTCATAGCCTTTCAGTTTTGTATATAATGTACCCTCTGCCAGTACCCATTCAAAGGATCTAAAGTGCAAACTAATAAACTTTAAAGCTCATTTTCTGGTTTTCACCTTTTTGTCACATAGAATGTTTTTCCACTAAGCTCTCTATCAAACATTACTGTTTTTAAATTTATTAACATGAATACTCATGTTTTAATTAAGATGTGAAGCTTTCAAAGTTTTCCATCCGTGTTTTCAGGTTCTGGCTTAACTTGATACTTTGATTTAAAATGTCTGTTTAAGTCTATTATTTCATTAAGTTGCATGTTTTTTTCTTTAATTGAAGTCAATTAGATCTTATTTTGTTAAACCTAACATGTGTATCCGATTGGCTATTAATTATTTATGTGGCTTTGAGTTTTTTTTTTAATAATCATTAATCAAATATAAGATGTAAATGCCAGAATGGCTCTGCTAGTTGATCCAACTTTATTTCATTTTAGGTTTAAATGTGGGACCAGTTGTGGCTGGAGTGATCGGTGCTAAGAAACCTCAGTATGATATTTGGGGAAATGCTGTTAATGTTGCTAGCAGAATGGACAGTACGGGTGAATTAGGGAAAATTCAGGTATTTGCATTGACTCTTTGATAGTTAACTTATTTGAAAACCACAATAGTTATATGAAAACTAGATTGATTTCCTTTTTTAAAAGATGTTTTGTTAATTAAGAGGTTTAATGATTTTATTTGTTCAAATTGAATTTATTTTGTTATTTTAATCTGAAATGGTTTGGTTATTTAAGTTAATTGTATAAACATTATTTTATTTTTAAGTTAACACTTTAAACTGAAATCTCCTCATTAAATATAAGTAATCAAAGAATAATTTATTCCTTTCTTATTTAAGTTTTAATGGAGTTTTTTTTTATCCCAATCAACAAAAGTTATTTGAATTTATAGAAAAAAATTGTATGTTTTCTATAAAAAAAATATTCTTTTTCATCAAATACCCAGCTTTTATAAATTAGGTATTCAATATCTTAATGAATTATAAAAAATTTAATTTTATTTGTAGAACCCACAAATATAACTTAATACAAAAATACCTAGAGGTATGACTTTTAATGAACTATTCATTGCCTGGTGTTCTTGAAGTGTTTTTTTTTTGCAAGAAATTATATCACCATCAAAAATTGTTTTAAATACAAAAAGATAAAATTTTCAAAAGCAAAATTGAATTTAACAATTCCCTTTATAAACAATTGAAATTAACCCTTTTTAAAAAAAAAAAACTGTATTTCTGAGAAGATTACAGATTGATTTTTAAAAATCAATATTGGTCAAAATCAATTACTCAAAACATGATGAGTATAAAGGACACAATATTCTGAAACTAATAACTTTGACTTCATTACCAAAAATAATCTCTTTATGTATTAAAAATAATAATTCATTAAATAAAATTTTTATTCCTAATGCGCAGGTGTTGACATACTTTTCTTTTCTCCAAGGTAACTCATGATGTATATTTAATACTCAAAGACCATGGCTATCCTCTTGAGTGCCGAGGCTATATTTCCGTGAAAGGTAAAGGCGAAATGCTAACTTATTATCTCACAGACTATCAGAACAGCCAGCTTCCAAAGACTTCTACTGTTTAATAACATAGTAACCTGTCTTCCCAAGGGCATGTGAGGCACACTAGATGAACTCAGTCACACAGTTTTAACCCTCTGAGAGATGAGCAAATTGACCTATGTGTGAACTTATATTCACCGCATAATATTAATTAAAAAAATTTACGGAAAATTAGATTTCTTTAACCCTCTGAGGGATACGCAGTTTGGTTAAAGTGTAATCTTGTTTTCACTGCAAGATATTTAAATTTACAATTTTAACTTGAAATTTAAATTGTTTAAAATTTATTTTTGTAGCAGATGATTTTTTAAAAAACTGATCCATACTTTAAGTTTTATAATTTGGCAAATTTATAAAAATTATAAATATTTAAAAATTATGTGTGTTGAAAAACCTGGTAGTCAGGTGATGGGTTTATAGGTCTGTATCCATCAGGGGGTAAAAAAAATTAGATTTCTGTAGCAGTTGGTTATAAATAACTCCTACATACATCAAATTTTAAACTTAAGTTAAAATATTAAATTTTATGGATGTTGCTGAAAAATATGACAGTCAAGTGACTGGTTTATACGGGTATACTCAGAGGGCTAAGAAAGCTTACAAATTATTTTCTGTTGATATTGTATTAAAAAAAGCTAGATATTACAAATCAAATTATTTTATACTTATTTGCACAAACAAGTTAAGGGTGACTCACAAATTATGGTGTAGTCAAGGAATCTTATAATATTTGTTACTTTCTGGTACCTTGTATCTGCCTCTTACATAAATAAGCAGACCTATTTGTAACTCAAATCATCAGGGATTAAGATTGCTCTATAAAAGTATCCGTTAACTTTAGCAACTTCAAGGAAATGTTATTGAAATCTGAGTTAAACATTCCTTTCTTGCTATTAAAGAGTTAATATGTCAAATGCTTGAGAGTTTACTTTTATTTTGCATGTACTTATGTTTGCTTGAAAACAGAAAAAAAATATTTTTTCTAATAGTGTCATATGTGCCAAAAACCCTTGTTGAATATTTTATTGGAATACAACAAATAAAAAACACCAAAAATCAAAGCTTCTCAAATTTTAATTTTCTGAATAATTTTGTTATTTCCCCAAACTTACTCATTACTGACTTGACATTCGTATTTCCTGATTGAAGGTATCACTAGTGTAAAATTAAAATTAAGCCTTTTAATTTTGTAGCATGAGTTCTGAAGTACACCCTTTATTTAATAAAAAAAAATTATATTAAAAAACTTTAGATCCTATAATTCTCCTTTAAAATAATTTTTTTTTTCTTTTCTTATTTATAAGACTATTACTATATTTAATTTAAGGAACCAGGAAATTTTATTTGCAAATTCATTTTTATAGCAATTCTTGGTACACTATAATTGGTGAGTCATCCTTAATTTTTGCTTGTCATTGTAATTAACAGCCATTGTGAGTGATATCAGACAAAAAAAATTTGTCATTGTTTTTGTTCACTGGACCATAATTTTTATTTATTTTTGCATGTCTCCTGCTTACAATTTTCCTTTGAAATGCATTTTAGTGTATTTATTTTTATAATAATTTTATTTTAGTAATGATCATTTTAAGAATTATTTGTTTAGGTCATATTTTTGATACTTCCATATTCTGTAAAATTTAGAATCCGCCCTTCATTTTCTTATTAATATTATGATTGCTATTGTAGTATTAAGTGCTTACACATGCCTAAACATTTCGATATTTTGTTCTGGGCAGGTCAAAGGCAGTAGGTCAAAAATTTCTTGGACATTTTATTCTGAAGCACTCATTAATTACTATTTTTTATTGTAGATTATATTCCTTGAGCATTTCTTTGAAAATGTGGTTCTAGTCAGCTTTGTAGGTACTGCTGCAAACCTGCCTAATATAATATTTTGTTCCTACCTAAAAACAGTATATAAAAAGTATTTTAATGTTACACATCCATAAATTTTATTTTATTAAATTATCTACTTACACATGGCAGCTTCCAATTACACTTGATTAACAAATTTCCGATTGGAAGTTTGGTCATGTAAGCCAAAGGGGCTCTTCCTTTTACCCATTGTAATACTTCATTACTTATTGTGATTCACTGTCGAAGGATAGAGATCAAAAGCCTTCATGGTTCATTTCAGTCTAACTGTCGTGGGCTCGTTTCACATCGTGAGTGGCAACATTCCCAGCCGTATTGTTTTCATTTTTGGTCCATCTGAAGTTGCTTTTGTTTTGAACACAATACGAAAAATTCTGAAAAATGGGTGAAGTTGGACTTTGTTTTCGTGTTAGTGATCCTTCATTAGGACCTAAACATTTTCGCATTGAAAACTACAGTATAGTCTTTATTATTGGAAAAACAAAGGATGAAGCTTTTTCACCGATAGAGATTATGTACATAAATTTTTTTGGATAACCGGATATCATGAAATTAAGCAAGTCTGTTTCGTGAAAATGTTATGTTAGGAACTTATTACAAAGTGCTCTTTTTTATGGTATAGTGTTGCTGGCACACATTATTAAACTATGTATAATTTAAGCCTTTTCCTCTTTGTATTTCCATACCTTAATAATGTCCAATATTATTAGTACATTGCATGAGGCTGTATGACGTTTCGGCTTCTGGACTCCAAAGTTTTAAGTTGGATTATATTATAGTTGTATGCATTTAACAAAAAAAAAAAACTCTTATATATTTTTTGCATTTATTTATTTGAAAGCAAATAATGAAGACTTGAAGCACTATTTTCAAAAAAGGTTGTAATTTATTTAAATTATTGAATGTTCCTATATTACATTAATCTAGTCTGTCCCCTTGCAAAAGTTAAAGTTATTGTTTCTACATAAAAATTTTAAAGAAATTTGTTTGAGATTTTATGTACATATATATTCTTCCTCAATGAAATTTATGCTTGTAAATATGTACAGAATATGCTGTTTAAAAAAATGTTCCATTTAACATTGTTGAACACAGTTAAAATGCTTTAACACAGTAGCATATATAAATCTAGGTATTTTGTATCAATTAAGAGTTCAACAAAACAAAATTATTTATTTCCCCGAAATCAAAAAATGTTACTCCGTAAATAGATTATTTTTGACAATCAAATTATATTTATAAAATTAATATCAACATCTTAAACAATCACGGTTTTTTTAATACATATTTTTTAAACAAATTGTCCATTTTTATACCAAATATACTCAACTAGTAAATAAAGCATGTACCCAAAACTTTTTGTTATCAAAGCTTTATAATTTCTCTAGTCACTCTTTTACAGTCATATTAAATGAAAAATATAGTTTTCTTTTTATTACATTTATAAATAAAGAATATTTAACAAACTTAAATATTTAGCCAAAGACAAAATACGTTTATAAGGTTTATTGTCATTGAGCTTTAAATCTGCAACCGAGCTTTAGAAAATTCTATGAAGTGATAAATTTTAACCGCATGGTGTGTACCTTAACTTTTAATCTAACCAAAATCTGATTACCTTTCCATATTATTGCTGTGATATGTCATTTTACTTTTATCAATAAATTGGTTTACCTATTTCCATTATAGATTCCTTGATTTTGTACATTTCACTGTGCATAAAGCAAATTTCAGTGTTTATAAAATATATTAATAACTATAAAATAAAAATGCAGCATTCTTCCATATGTTTATATGACAAAAAACATTGCTTCATTTCTAAATCCCACTTGACAAAAAAAAAACATTATTGTAAATTACTGAAGCAAATATTGCTTTATAGTTGTTGTACTATATTAAATTGATTATATTGATATGACTTTTCTTGGAAATAAAATATTTTTCAATGCAAAAGGTACTAATTTTAACTGTTAAAATGTTGTACCACATATTTTATAATGTTTCTTGAGCCTTTCCAAATAATCAAGATATTTTGAACGTATGAAATCTCACCAATTTAAATTAGTCTGTGTATTTTTGGTATGCATGACAAATTTGGTTATTTTTTCATTGGCGAATTTGTCTATGTAATTTGAGGACCACATTTAATTCTAGAAAATATGTTCGCTACAGTCTGTGGCTTTTAGCATGAAATATAATGTCACAAACGGTATTTTAAAAAAATTATACATTTAACTGTAAATATCATATCACTGTATTGAAATGGATGTTGAAAAATAATGAATTTATAAATGTTTTGAAATTGTACAGTGATTATTTACTAAAAAGTCATCACCATGTTTTAATTGACTGGTTCTAATAGATTAGTTTTCTTTAATATCTTATGCAATCGTATATTTATTCTGTGTATATTTCATGAGTGTGAGGTAGGCGTATGAGTTTCTACTGTTATTGTTGATTTAATTGTTAAAATACTTAGTAATACCATTTTTTTAGTTAAACAAGAATAGATATTATTAAATAACTTCTTATTAAGGGGGAATGGGCGCGCTGGACCGGGGGTCTCCAAAGCAAAGTGCCTCAGTGTTAATCCAATGGCGAAAAAAATATTTTCTCTGCCACATTTCTCCGGCTGTGTTGAATATTTTTTCGAACGGATTTTTTTATATGATGCATGTAGCTGACTTACAGGTCCCGACAATCCCACTTTTTGAAATTGGTTCGAATATTTTTTATAATTTTTAATAAATAATTTTAAACAAAATATTCGAAGCAATTTCAAAAAGTGAGATTATAGAGACATGTAAGTTATCTGCATTTATTATTTTAAAAAAAAAGTTTGTAAAAATATTCAATACAGCCGGAGAAATGTGGCAGAGAAAATAGTTTTCTCGCCATTGGATTAACACTGATGCACTTGAGTTTGGAGACCCCCGGTCCAACGCGCCCATTCCCCCTTAACCCTTTTTACTTCTAAAACGGCCCAGGTGGCCGTACAACGAAGGATTCGTTAATGATATTCCTATCACATATTACACGGAAACAAAAATCCTGCTTAGCGAAAGAGTTAATATGTTTTGGAGTTTGGTTGAATTATACTAACGTATTCCTAATCAATTAAATAAAAAATCTTAAACAAGATTGCAAAATAAATTGTAGTACATATTTTTTTTATTTAACTATTATTTCTTGCTGTATAAAGTATATTAAAAACTTTATAATTCAAAATGGTAAGAACTGTCACTAAAGCACTTTTTTTTTTATTTAAAAGTGTTGTAGTATTAAGTGTCTTAGACAATTTTACTTTTAAACATTGAAACCAGTTTCACAGCTTGTAATTGCCTATATAAAAAAAAGTGCTGCATTTAGCCTTAAAATGAGGAATTATTTATGTGGGATTTTGTATCAAAATAATCATAAATCAAAACATATTGATTCTAGTAGTCTTTGAAGTTTCCTATGCTACTAGAATTTCAGCGTTAAATGTAATTATTCTTTTATTGATAGAAATTGATATTATTTGAGTACAATTTTTAACTGCAATTACTTTTCCTGTGTAATTGTGTGCCATAATTTTTATTGAGACACTATCACTAATTTAAAGTTTCTATGATGTATATAGTTTTTGTTTAAAAAAAAATATAGTTTTTGATTTTTCTAAAGTCAAATATCTTTCTCTTAATATTCTTGTATACTGTCTATTTGAAGCTTATTAGTGTTTATGTGAATCAAAATTTAATTTAATTACCGTACTCTACAACTCCACTTATCCTAAGTAATCGGGACCGAACCATATTCGGGTAATCAGAAATTCTGATAAATGGAGTTAATTGGAAAGAGTCTATTCAATCAATCTAGTAGTTCTAGTTTCGGTAATAGTTTTTATTTGTGTTAGAAACTTTCATCTAAGTTTATATATGCAACAGATAAAATTTTATACCCAGCCTATTTGTTACTGATTATCTCTGTTGGATGTCATGCCTAGTAACTATTTTTGGTCAGTCCAAAAAAATTACTAGGTATGACATCCAACAAACAGAAACAGATGGCCTGGTGAATTTTTTTCCTGAAATAAGGATAATCAGCAACGCTTCAGATAATTGGAGTTCTACTGTATGTTCGATTCCGACTGACCCGTATCGAAGAACTTACAAAAGAGTTTACCTTTGTACAATGTATTTAAAAATAATTCACATGTTATTAAAATTTTTAAAAATCAGACATTTATTTTATACTTTAATATTTTTATTCATGTTTCTTTTTTTTTATACTAAACCATTTTTGAAATACTAGTCAATGACATTAAAATTTCATTCTGTGCCATGAATAAATAAATGAATTATAATTTAACTAATGTAATAACATAATCAAACAAGATTAATTACATATTGAAAAATTATGTACCAGGATGACATGAGAACAAAAATATAATCAGGAAATTATTAGGTAATTTAAGTATATTAGCTATTGAAAAAACAAGAGCTTTAAAAGAATTATAAATGCCATTAATATGATATAAAAACAAATTTATTTTATTAAATTTCTTATAAATTAAAAATTACATTTGTTATTCCAAACATATACTCTGTCCTAATGAAAATGAAGTATTTAGCTTGCACTATTTTTATTCCCTCTGGTTGTCATTTGTCACACAATATAGACTTGTTACATCATATATACAGATGGTCAACGGGTCAAAGTTTATGTGAATGGGAAAATGCTTTCTTCCACCGCTGAGGGTAATTTAGTTACCGCCTGTCCCATCTAGTGCAACGTTAGTTCAACCGAAACCTATCATCTAGGCCAATAACGATAGCTTTGTATTCACAAAGTTGGTGGTACCTTAGTTAATAGAAGTTGCCATTTTGCCAAAGTTGTCACTCTATTGTCACTGTATATTAGTAGAGTGATATCTTGTGACTTTAGTTCTCAAGGAAAAAGCCTGGCAGAGAGTGTTGTCAAATAATGATTAAATGTAAACAAATGTAATAGAACTGACCTTTAGATATATATTTCTAGTAAATAGACTATAGTTAAGGTTCCATTACAAATGCCATTCCAATTTGTGTGAACCAGTTTTCCAGTGTTTTTGGTGTTGATCCTCAATTTGTATCATACGCAATCGCAGAAGTCTTGATATATGTGCATGTTGTAAATCTGTGTCACAGTATGTAAAGCATTGCACAGTGAAAATATTTGTGATAAAACTATATATTCAAAACATTCGCAAAATCCACAACTCTATTTCACTCAATGAAACTTGAAAGAATTCCTTGTTGTATTGTATATACATCCCAGAGATAATATATATACACATACTATATACATACTGAAAGCATATTTATTATCCATGTTGTCTATAATAAACTTTTTGTTGTGATTTCGTAATGTGCCTTCATTTTACTGTACAGCGCTCATTTCTCTCTTTAATCCTTTCGCTCCAGGCGTACACATACATGGACACATGCAGAATTCACTTCACAACTTCATCTTACAATTTTTCTCAAATCTAACTTTGCTATTATAAACTAAGTTCAAGATTCAAAAATACTGATACCAAAGCAGCTGATTTATTAATTGTATTAAAAAAAAATTATGAGTAAGAAGGTGAAGCAGATTTTGAAGGTTTTACAAAAAAAGTTTTTTCAACGGTAAATTTATGAAACACCCCTAAACATATTAAATATTTTGAAATGCTATAGTTGAAACATAATTGTTTGATTTGCTATAAAAAAAAATCATAAAATAAAAATTTGTATGATGCAAAAGTTTAGACACATATACGAGATTATGCTAACTTAAAGTAGATAATGGCCTAATTTCGCATTTTTATTAATGAATTGTATTTTTTTATGTGATAAATTAAAAATACACGATATCCGGTGAACTAAACATATTTATTAATGATATTGGTTCAATTTTACACCAAAAAGACAATATAGCCACTTTAAATCTTTATTCAAATCATATTTGCTTCAAATGTACAATTTAATATCTCTAAATACGAACCGAATGCCTACCAGTCCATCACATTAAAGTTTTGGCACAAATTCGTGGATTTAGAGATGCATTGACCGATTTTCTTGATGAAAAGTGCAGACTTTCCCATATAAAATCACAAAATAGCGGCATATTATTCTTTTTTGCACTTTAGTACCATGCAGAGATAGTCACCTCTTCAAATACGACAGTGGCAGTGTAGGAAGGGGCAAAATGTGAGGAGAGAGAAAAAGATCCTCCTTAAAGGATATGAAAGATGTGTCTCTTCTAAGGGGATCGTTAACACTGGATAAGATTTCGATTAAGTGTCTCAGAAAATTACTTGATCCACATTCCTACTCTCTTCCTCCTACTCCGAAACCACAAACAATTTAACCTTATAACTGCTGTGAGTCAGTTATGGGAATGATACTGCAATGTAACCCAGAAAAAATCGTAGTTCGTTAGTCGTGGTCAACCGAGAATTTCAATATTTATAAGAACGCAAATCATGTGTGATCCAATATCTAAAAATATATCTATAAGAATATGATTTTATGATTCGCTTTAATATGTATTAATAATATCAATAAGAACGCAAATCATGTGTGAACAAATTCATAGCTTTTGGTATAGTGTCAGAAAGGGGAACGAAAAATATATATGCCATTTTATTCTCAGTCCGCCATTTTTATTTCAGTTTAATGTAAATTGAGAAAAAGAAATCGAAATCTTTTTAGCTCATAAAATCAAAAACTACCTTAAACTGCTAAAACTGGTGCCTTTAAGAAGTACATTTTGACAGTTTAGGTTTTATTACAAAACAAAATATTTATAATAAAAGCCGTATTAGGTTTTATTACAAAACAAAATATTTATAATAAAAGCCGTATTAGGTTTTATTTACAACTAACAAACAAATATTTATAATAAAAGCCGTATTAGGTTTTATTACAAAACAAAATATTTATAATAAAAGCCGTATTAGGTTTTATTATCGAACAAAATATTTATAATAAAAGCCCTATTAGTGCGTCTAGTATCGATAATTATTGAGCTCCAAAAAGCGGCGTATCTCCCTTAATAACTTAATGGGAGTTACGCCATTGTTTCACGCACTTTGCAATATGAGTGCCATTTAAACAAACTTTTTGTTTTGATACTAATCCCACCCGTATAAAATAATATAAATAACGCAATACACGCACTTCAGCTACTCGGTGACAGATCTAACATAAAACCCTTTAATCTGCCATTAAGCTTTTGAAAACCGACGCAACGGAGCATTAAAGTACCCCTTGAACATCCCTTCAAATCGGCAAGTGCCGATGACAAATACGAAATAGACACATTTCTCGGACCTATGCGAGGATTTATTTTGACACACAATTGAGGTTTCACGGATATATGTTTGAGTTATTTTGTAGATAACGGTTGTTTTGCGTAAATGTTATTTTAATGGAAATATTTATTTGATAAATATCAGTTTTTAATGATGTTATAGTATATATCACAATAGAGTTTCTTTGATGGTTCATTATATATGTATGAAGAAAGATACATAGAGAGCTCTATCTTTGCATAAAACTTGCGCTTTTATTTTTAAAGCAACATAATTGTAATTATTATTATTACTACTAAATATTTATTCTTGTAAAGGGGTCTTTTAGTTTAGTTTAGTTTAGATTGAATTATCGTCGCACTAGAGCTACACGAGGGCTATTGGCAACGGGCGTCGTATTTTAGAACCACAGTCAAGTGACGAGCCGACACCTGAGTAGGCACCCAACGCAACCGTTAAGGGCGACATCGTACGCAGCGTTGGGACTTTGAAGTATATTTAACGTGCACTCCCTCTACACGGGGTATTATTCGTCGGACATTTTTGGCTGCACTGGTCTTTTAGTAATTTTCAAGACCGGGAAGTTGTAGTTACTTTCAATTGCCTAATATGAAATATAAGGTAACGAAAGTATTGTGATAGGGTCGAAAATCCGTAATGGCGATTTTGTGTTTCGACACGTTTTGGAGGGAACGGAAAAATGGTTTTTGAACATGGTCCGTCTGTCTGAAATCCCTCTATATCTCAAACTAAAAGAGCTACGGAATTCAAATTTGGTACAAGAGTTCCCAGTACCTGTTGGATCCCACCATTCTAGAAGTTTTAAAACTTTTTAAATAAGGAAGCATTTTTTTTCAGGTTCTTTTATAATAGGAAAGGCATTTTAGAATTCTTCCTTCATCGATGTCATTTAAAATTTAATTGACCATTTTATTGACTTTTTTGATGAAATTTTTCTTAAATTCTGGACCATTAAAATTGTAAATATAGCCTAGTATCTTAAGAGCACTGGGCAGAGAGTCTGAGAGCTTAAGAGCACTATCTTAAGAGAATCTGGACTTTCTAAGCAGAAAACTGCCAAGTGAGAAACTTAAATGAAGAAGAAAAATCAATTAACTAATTCCTAGGGGTGGATGAAAACCTCTCCATAGATCTAAATTTTAAAACTCAAAGTTTGTATCTCTGATCCACAAAGACCAATCTGTCTATTTGCTACTTTTGGCGATGGTGAAAGATTAACGTAGACTTACCGTGCCTATCAAAACGTGAAAATGTTCATCAAATTTGTGCAGTTTCATTTCTTGACAAAGTAACGCAAATCGCCAAATTAAGATTCATTCCAATCCCAGCTGTTTCCCTTTTTGGCCTTAAACTTTTCTTAAAATTATTTCTATTTGTGGATATTGTCATGTCACTGGATAAATTTAATTGAAATAATCACTAAATTAGGGCTAAATATTAATTCTAGCAACTGGCTGAAAAAAGATTTAAAGCATCCAGCGAAGCTGGTACTTTTAGCTAGTATAATCATAGGAAGGAGAAAAAACCATGAACAACTACACAGTAGTATAAGATTGCAACAAAATCCAGGAACTATCTAGCATCCACCACTATTTCGAGCATTAATTTACCACTTTTGCGTTGCATCAAAGCTATGGTTTTACCACAAAATTGTTAAAATCGCACTCCAAATAATAGTGAAAACTAGAAAGTTCCAGGATTCCGGTGCAATCTTGCACTAAATTTTTCAACAATATTTCTTATTCCAACTAGCAGATACAAAATACCCAATCTTTATTTTCTCAACATCTCTGCGGTCGGCTTCGGTTAAAATAAGACAGCCCCCTCCCCCCCACTAATCGTCCCCTAGTCCCCCTCTGTGGGAGTGTTAGCGGGGGGTTGGAACAATATGTTTGCGATTGTGGCGGTAACATTGGGTAATGTGCTTCCGGTTCGGCAGCCCCCAGGCCTTTTCCGGTGGTCACGTGCTCGCACACGCGCGGTAGAGTTGCGCAGTGGGAATTGCGGAAAATCGGTTTTGCTGAAAAAACATGGGTGGAGTGGGGGAGGTAAGTGTTGTAATCGGTGGCAAAGGAAGATGTGTGAGAAGTTTGTCTAGAGTTAGGTGTCAATTGCAATTTGAGTGTAGAAAGGGTGAATTTTGAAATCGTAATTGTCTTACAGTTTAATTAAAAACTATGCTGCAAATTATTTAGTTGTTAATTTTGAAGTTACAAGAGTGTATTTGAAATTTTCAGTGAATCACATTTAATAAATAAAGCATTTGATTATTTTTTATTAACAAATTATCTAAATATATTCAGCAAGTCTAAATATAAAGTACAGACTTGCTATCTTGCTAGAAACTTAAAGAACAGACTTGCAAGAAATAATTGATTTTGCTATTTCTTTATCGTGACACAATTTTATTAGTCAACATGTAAAAAAAAACCTTAACCAACATTTTCAAACATTTAACTCAAAAATTACGAGACTATAGGTGATGTATACTCTGATGTCAATAATAATTGGCCAAAATTGACACGATAATTGGCCAAGACATGTTTGCCACGTTAGTAATTCTTGACTTTACTATTTCTTTATCTTAACTCAATTTTATTAGTAAACAATGAAAAAAGCAACCTTAACCAGAATTCAAACATTTAACTTAAAAAATTATGGGTCAACCTCTCTATTTTCAAAAATAAATATTCCCACGAAGTTATCCCCCCCCCCCCCCCTTCCCATCACCAAACAGATAATGTTTCAACCTTCCCCCTTTGTAAATCCCAAACTTATCTAGTTGACTGGACTTATTCAACTGATCGGGAACCCCACTGATACAGACGCTACTGAGATTACAAGCGGGGAGTTTCACAAAGTAACTGGGTGGAAAATTGGCCATTAGGATTGACGTAGCCCCAACATTTTTATAGCAACATACTGGTTTTATGTCTCTGCTTTGCAGGATCTTCTGAAAGAAAAATATTTTTTTCTTACTCCCTTATCGTACATGGGAAAAGGTACTTTTTTGAATAAAAATGATTAAAAAATGTGCAGTATTGTAATTCTAGCAAAACTGTGAAATTTTGGCGTAGCGTTATTCCATAAAACTGGTGGAAACTATCTCTATGGAAATGGGGAACAGCCATGATATAATTACCGGTTCTATTTGCGTTACGTTGCCAAGCGACGAAAATGTCCAAATGTGGTACAAAAAGTCCCACTTCACATTTCATATAACTTGATAGGTACAGCAACCCTACGTACAATTTTCATACTCGCCTATGCGTTTTTTTAAGAGAGTAGTAATTTTTTTCTTAAACCCCTTTTGTTGCATAAAAAACTATTTTATAATATCGAGCCAAAAAAACACTTCTTCAAACCGTAATTATTAAAACAGTAATTCTTAGAAACTATTGTGCAAAAGTTACTTTTAAGTACAAGTGCATAAAATAAAAGATTTACCCAAAAACTTTTGTTAGAAGTTGTTTGAGGTCTAATGACTACTTCTCTCTATACTCTAGCTATTTTCAAAAGATAATAATTGAATATCTACTTAAAAATAACTATTTTGTCACGAGAATTTAGTTGCGTGAAAAAAAATGAAACTTTTAAAAATAAAATGTTTGCATTTTTAATCAGAACTTTATTTTTATATTGTATACATGTTAGTTTGAAGCATTTCTTTGTTGATTGTTTGGGAAAAGGTCGCTTCAAATTGAATAAAAAAGCTATTGTTGTAAAATATTTTTGGAAATGTATAAGTAAATTGTTTGAGTTGACTTAAACTCTTAAACTTAGGTTTAAATTACGAAATTAACTTGGGTAAAATAGCTTCGTAATAAATGTAGCAATGAACGTACAGAAACACGTTGACAGATGCATCTTATTTTTGCTTCCATATTATATAGACTTTCTTATAACATCGATCAAACCAAACACGTTAAGTTAATGTCTGAGTCAAAAGTCAAGCTAAAAACAAAGTAGAGGCAGAAAATTTTAAAATTTACTGAAATTTTGGCATTCAGCATAAAACAAACTAAAATTTATGACCCTTAAAATTTGGGAGTCCTATGCCTAGACTTATGGTAGATCAGGCCATCAGTGTAACCCTCATCGCGCTCATCATAAAAAAAAAGTCTGACATCATAACTCTATTAACTTGCATCTCAATCTCATTTAAATATCATTTAGCCCTGGTGTCTATTTACCTTTCATCCGTGCGTCCGCAAACTGCAACAACATTTCCTTTGGCACCCCCGTAGAGAAACACCCCTGTGTGCCACGTGTATTTCAAGCGCCTCCTGTTTAGAGAGCATCAGTTGCTGAAGGATTGGGGAAAGTGCAGTGAAGGCCCATGCTTTGTTTACCGCTGGATTGTAAGGGGCATTCATATGTAAAGTGAGCTATATGTACTTAGTACTACCGCTATATGTAGGATGAGGTAGTTATGTTTTATAATTTTCTTATAGCATTTAGAGGGTTAGGTCTTTTGTGTTAATTATATTGTAAGCTTTTGACAAAAGCGTACCTGGGAAATGATTGAAACGAAAACTTCGTCAAAACGAAAAAAGTATTTCCATCGAATATTTCTTCGGAGATTTCATCAAATGCAAACGAACTGGAGCGTTGGAACAACGAAAATTTTCATTTGTATGTCATCAACCTAACTCTATTGCATTGAAAAAAAAGAAACACAACATTGTATTTTTTATTTATTTAAAAAAAAAATCTAAAACAATTCTTGTAATTTTTATATTATATACATTATCGAAAAATACAGTATTGTAATTTTTTTATATTAAAATAAGAACGTCCCCGACAGGACTCGAACCTGCAATCTTCTGATTCGAAGTCAGACGCCTTATCCGTTAGGCCACGAGGACTTGTACTACTGAGATGGTGCTGTTATCATAAAATAGCATAGTACACTTATGCTGTTTGAATATAACTAATATAAGTTTTTTTCTGAGTGTGTATTAGTGAGGTACATATTTTGTTACGTTTTATAATTCTCCTTACAGCATTTAGAGGATTGTAGTGTGCTAATTACACAATAAGTTTATGGTAAGAAAGTATGGGAACTTACTTGAACTAAAATTTCGTCAATTCGAAAAAGCTATTTTCTTTACATAAGTGAGAATACATATTTTGTTAAAAAATAAATGTCTATTTCTTCACATATGAGTTTCGAGTGAATGGAAGAATTTGAGTTTCATGAAAATAAAAATGTATCATTGTAAGAGCATTTAAAGCCAAGTTCGTTTTTGAGCAATTTTCGTATGATTTTATTTTAATATTATTTTGTTAGCACTTATTCACAATAATAGTTTTTTTCGTTTTCTTTCACTGTCTGAACTCAGCATTTATAAAGAATATGGACATTTTAGCTTTTAATTAGTGAAAGGAGTGAGTTATAGCTTATGAAGTAAGAAAAAAGTTTCGTCATTCTACTTTTCTGCAGAAATATCTAAAAATTAATCCACAATTTTGATGTAAAGTTACTCCATAAAACTGAAAAAAACTACTGTGCTACTAATTTTAGGGCTTAAAATTATACCACCCATATTTTTGCAGCGTAAGAAGTGCTTTCTCAGCAAAGAAATGCATTGACTTGATACTATTCCATTATTCCATAGGCTAAGATGTAAAACATTTTATAAGAATATACCTGAAAGGATATTACTACAATTAAACTTTCCTTCAATATTATAAAACTATAACACTTTGTTAAAATGCCATGTTATAGCACTGAAATAAAACAGCATCAAGCGTTTTGAAGTCCACCCTTGCTGGCCTTTTACTTCTTATTTGTCATAGAATACATACATTTATTGTAAGAATCTTGAAATAAACTGAATAATAATTTTAAAGGTTGTTTTGGATTTTTGTAAGCACATAATACGTTTTGAAACAGACTATTTTACAATTTTAAAGGAAATTATTTTCTTTTTCGTATAGAAATTTAAAATAACAAGACAACAAGTTAAAACTTGGGTTCTAAAATCAAAGTATCGGTAATCATATGACATTAGTTGTTAGCTTAGCTTTTGTGGAATTATATTTTTTGATGCATTTATTTCAAATTCAAAGATTTCAAGAAATTAACCATTATCACGTAAAAACTCTATGACTAAAAAGTTTATATTTGTTCGAGAGGTTTTTTTTCTTCATAATTCTGTCCTACGTTTGCTAATCTTATTTTGTTACTTTTTGTAACATTAATGTCCGAATGTCAAATTTAACCTTAGTACCTGGAAAAACTCATTTTATATTTAAAGATTCAAATTTAAATTGAAGTGAAGTAGTTAAATGAATCACGACAGTCCCAATTTGATTCAATGAAATGGCTTACTCTATTAACCTTAATGTTAAAAAATAGGTAATTGAAAAAAGGGGGCGATCCTTAGAGAAACAATGTATGGAATTTTACTCATTTCTTTTTTCCGATAATAAATACTTTAAAGAATAAAATGTAATACTATTTGTTTTATTAAACCAAATATTCAAAATTTAATATGTTCAAGAGAAAAAAGGAAATTTTGACTATACATATTTAGAACAATTACTTGGTAAAATTGTGGTTTTGATCCAGATATGCTGTGAATTTAAAAAGTGATTTTGTTCTGTTCTACGTAATTTAATAAAAAAAAGCTACTCATTCATTTAACAACTAATTGCAAAACTATCAATTGTAAACGGGAAAACAATTTTACAGTCAAATAAATATTTTTTAAGAAAGTCATTAAAAGCATTAAACACAGACAAATTAAAACTTTTTCTTCATTTTTATCCAAACCCCACAAGAAACCCTAAAATCAATTCATCAAAATATTCTCCCCTAAACTAAGAAAAAAATCCCTCTATTGACCCACCAAACCCCGCCCACCCCCACACGAAGCCCCGCCCCCCGACCAATCCCGTCTCCCCTAGCCATCATTGGCCAGCTGCCCGTGACACGGGCCCCTATTCAAGTATAAAATGAGAAATGCCGCTCCACTGTCAACCGCAGCCAGCGTCAACCGCTCGGGGGCTCAAACGCAATTCAGCATTCAGCAGCGAGTCAGCTTGCGTTGAAAGGGGGACCCTCAAGGGTCCATCTCGAACAGTACGGCCGCGTTTATAAAAGAAAGGTTATGACGTCGCTGGCCCACCAGTCGTGGGGGAATTCCGTTAGGGACGAGTACAGCCGATTCGCAGCATCAGGGGCGGGGGAGGCCATGGCCCCCTGTCGCTATAACGAGGACAGAGACTCGCCTGAGACGAGCGGGGGAGAAGAGAGGCCGGCCTGTGACTATGCGGCTCATAATATGCCGCAGATGCATCAGTATTCCACTTGTATATCGGGTGAGTAGCTCTTTTAAAAATATTTAACTACCTCATAATTAAGAGTAACACCGTTGGTGGATTTGTCTCAATATCTCTAATCCATAAAAACTTGTATTATGAACCAGTTTATTTGCTATTATATACTATTTAGTCTATTTTTTCATATCTCGAAAGAATTAAAAAAGAAATGAAAAATGACTATATTGGCATAGTGAAGATGTCCGTTCGTTTATTAGAAAGGAATTTGAGAGTAACACCGTTGGTGAATTTGTCTCAATTATCTCTAATCCTTAAGAACTTGTATTGTGAAAACTAGTTAATTTACTTTTATATTATATACTATTTAGCCTATTTTTCTTTTTTTTTATAATTCGAAAGAGAGAAAAAATATGAAAAAGTAGGTATTGGCATTCTGAAGATGTCCGTCCGTTTTATTAGAAAGGTATGACCTCAAAGACGTTTCATACGTTTTGTTCATCTGTCTGCACTCCGGACGGACATCTGTCTGTCCAATTACCTATTGAATTAGTATTGAAATTAAATTTCTATTCGTTTAAATCGTTGTTGAAACATCAGCAATAGCATGATAAACTTTATTTATTTAGCAATAAACATAGCAATTTTTATAGAGCAAAATTTATTTTTGTCATATAAATCAGTTCAGAATGACGTCGTAAACTGTAAACAATGTGATTCTTTGAATGTTCATTATGAGTTTGCTAAAAAGGCGACAAGGCGTTTAATTTTTTTTTTATTTTTTGCACAAAAAGTCTAGTTAGTTTTAATTTACATTTCTTCATTTACATAAATATTCTTTGAACTGAAAATATAAATTAAGCTGACAGTAAACAATATTAAATTATTCAAAATTTTATTAAAATAGTCGATTTTGGCTGTTAAAAGTTTAAATTGCAACTGGATGCTGTGCATGGTTAAAGATTTTTTAATGTGTATAAATCTTTTTAGAAGCGGTTCTAAGTGACAGTTACTGTTGTAAACCAACTTGTTCTCCGATAACATTTTCAATAAGGATTAAAGTAACATTAAATTAAGGATATTTTAGTTCCATAAAAACTTTTTCTGAATTTTATTCTGAATATAAGAGCAACAAAATAAAAATAAAACTTACAATGACGAGACACACACCACGCACACAGATATATTCATTTTAATTATTATAGACTATGTGTATGTGGTACCAGTATTAATTATAATATTAATAAGTATAATCATTATTAAACCAACTAATATTTCTCCTTAATATTTTAATAGTAATTAGTAAAACTTTCTTCACTTGAATCCTCAAGTGAGATTACATTAATTACATTTTCACGTGCTTTTCTATTCTTAATTTGAAATTAACCTTTTCTCTACAAACTTTTTGAGCGATTTCTTTGATTGTTATTGATATTATGTATTTCAGTTTCTACAATTAATGCAAAACAGAAAATTTTAATTTACCTGAGTATGTATTGGATAACAATCAGGAAAGGAGGGGGGGGGGGGGAGTATAATTACTCTTAACATACACTAAATTTTAAACATGAACAAATCTTTGCAAGCACTATACTAATATATTCAGCATCTGTGGAATAAACTGTTGCAAGGATAGATATAGACATATCTGAAAGACATTTATAATACAGTACATTTTTTGTGAAATTGAGAAACGTGAATTGGAGTGGAATCAATATACAGTAATGGTATTTCAATGATATTTTATTATTTTTAATGCAGTTTTGTTACAATATTGTGACACTTAAGATGATTTTTTTTCTCTTAATCAATGGTTTGAATGAAAAACAATCTTAAATACAGTCAAATCTGTTTATCTCAAATACTTCAGGAACAAAATGTATTTCGATTTAAAGAGTTTTCTACTTTTAGAGTTTCAGAATTTTAAATTAAAAAAAGTAATAAATACTAAGTAATAATTATAACATTTTCAAATACTCATCTCTCTTTCTCATAAAATTCTTTTAAAGTAACTCTCATGCCAGTTTAAAGAAAGTTAAATTGCTGTTGACCGTTTTTCCTACTAATGAATGCAAATATTTTCATGAAAAGCATATTATAGTACTGGGATACAAAATTTGACACTTAAAGAAATAAACCAATAAATAAACATCATAAATTTTTGTAGAAATTTACATTAAAATAAACTTTTTATCAATAAAATACAAATTATCATATTTTCTGGATTTCAATCATCTCTACATAGAATATAAAATAGATTCATACCACATTTCTTTTGCAACTAGCATGTAAAAATTTCAGTTAGGAATCTCATAGAATATAATGCAAAAGAAAATCTTTTGTTTATGTGTCGTATAAGTTTGGTAAAAGAAATGTGCAATTAAGAAAGTATTGAAATTATTCCAAACGTTATTGTATACTTTAGTGTAAATTTTTAATAGAAATGCTTTAATTTGTGTGCTGTTAATTTTTTTTTTATTAAAATGAGGTATTAGAGTTTATTCAATATTTTTCTAATTTGTATACATTTTCAGGCTACTATTTTTCCATACAAATTGTAAGAAACATCAACAAGTGAACTGTTGAATTCATTAACGTCTGAAATATTTTTTTAATTATGAAATTTTAAACGATTACAAAAACACGAAAAAATCCTAGACTGGTAGTGAAATCTGTTATAAATAGTTGATAAATATTACTCAACCTACAAGAGCAAAACAGAAATGGTTTAAAATAAACGAAAACAAAAAATAAGTAACTTTTATGGTCACAGCAAATGTTTTTTCATTGTGACCAGATGGTAAAGGTAGGATTTAATGGGTTAAAAAGATTGCTAAGATGTACATTTATATTATGCAAAAAAGATTTATTCTATATAACTTCACAAAAAGTTGTACTTTTGTAAAACACATAAAAATTAATTACTTTTAAAATCATAATCAAGTTTCCTATAGTAATAACAAAAGTGCACACTTATCTTATCTGAAATTATCAATGTGCATATATCTATCCACTTTGATAATTTCGGACTCGTATTAAGGGATGTTACCAAAGCAAAGGACATTGTTTAATACAATAATAGAAATTTTTTACTGCGAATTTCAGTAAATTAAGGTTATTTTGTTTTATTAATATAAGCTTTATGAATGTCTTTGTTTGGAAACGAAATTGAAAAAATTTGACTAAAAATACATCCAAGAAACCCATAATGTGGAATAATACATGAAAATTCAATATAACCTGCGCTTAATTTAAGCTCTTTATTATTTTTTTAGTATTCCACGAAATTAGTACTAAAATGTATAAAATTCATATTTTTCTATGTTAGACAAGATTTAACTTGTTTTTGTTTGAAATTGCACTTACAAATGGGATTAACTAAAAAAAAACTCTTCTTAAAAAATTTATTAATAAAAACAAATATTGTTTAAACATAGAATACCTCTATAGTTAGAATCTATCTTTACCATAAAATAACAGGCGTAAAATCCAATATATTTTAATGTTTTTCTATTTTAGCCATTTGGACTCTTCGCCTAAAACTGCGCTTTAAAACTCTTGCTGTAAGGTTATTAAATAAAAAACTTGTGGAAGAATGCGGTACTATTCTATGATCACTTATAAACGTTTTGCTCAAATATTCGATAGAGTCAAATGTGGGGATTTAGATATCAGGAAGTCACCATTTATCATTTAAAACCTTGTAACAAAATATTTTCAATATATCAGTATGGTGGGTTAGAAAATAATTTTTTTCACCTTGGATTAAACAAGAAACTTGTTTTGTTGAAATTGCACTTACAAATGGATTAACTAAAAAAAACTCTTCTTAAAAAATTTATATAAAACAAATATTGTTTAAACATAGAATACCTCTATAGTTAGAATCTATCTTTACCATAAAATAACAGGCGTAAAATCAATATATTTTAATGTTTTTCTATTTTAGCCATTTGGACTCTTCGCCTAAAACTGCGCTTTAAAACTCTTGCTGTAAGGTTATTAAATAAAAACTTGTGGAAGAATGCGGTATATTTACTCATCTCACCGGTCACTTTTCTAAACGCTGCCTCAAATGAGCATTAGAGTAAAGATCCTCCGCTGAAAGTTCCAAGCAGTGCCAGACATGATCAGGAGAGGCCTGCTGAGTTCAACATTTCGTGCAAGAAGCATAAACCTCAGTCTGTCAAAAGACACATTCAATCTGTATACAGATATCATCTGCAACCACTGATACAGAATACATCTGTTGAAGGCAGAATTTTTCTGTTTCGATCACGAAAGAAACTTGAAATTGAATTGAACAAAGCTTCGTCTGTGGACTTGCGGGTGTAGCCGTGGTGTTGTATCCTGGCTCCTACTGTGGGGGAGAGTTCGTATACCGGTCATAGGTTCACCATTTACATTTAAAGTCCCTTGCCTAACAGAAAATATCTGTTATGCACGAATATTATCTGTAGGGTAGGGTTACGGGAAAATTCTGTCAACATATTTTTTCTGTACCTCTACGGATTTTCTATGTTAGACAAGATTTAACTTGTTTTTGTTTGAAATTGCACTTACAAATGGGATTAACTAAAAAAAACTCTTCTTAAAAATTTATTAATAAAAACAAATATTGTTTAAACATAGAATACCTCTATAGTTAGAATCTATCTTTACCATAAAATAACAGGCGTAAAATCCAATATATTTTAATGTTTTTCTATTTTAGCCATTTGGACTCTTCGCCTAAAACTGCGCTTTAAAACTCTTGCTGTAAGGTTATTAAATAAAAAACTTGTGGAAGAATGCGGTATATTTAGCTTTATGATCAGCTTAATAAATAATTTTTCATAAAATATTCGACCCCATTTCAAAAAGTGGGATTATAGATATCAGGAAGTCAGCCACATTTATCATGTAATAAAAACGTTTGTAAAAATATTCAATACAGCCTCAGAAATGTGCGGCTTAGAAAATAATTTTTTCCATTGGATTAACACAGAAGCACTTGTATTTGGAGACCAGCGGTCACTCTATATGATTTGCTTCTTCATCACTTAGATAACTCACAGATAAAAGAAGCTATCGTTTCTTTTACCTTAAGAATAGCCAATTCTTAAGCAAATTTAGTGCAGAAACTTATCAATAGCCAATTAATTCTTAAGCCCCAGAATCATATATAATTGAAATAAAATTACCTAATAAATTTTCCTCGAATAATTCGAAGCCAATTCAATCGAATACGTTGCGCGTTTGACTCATCTAACCGGTCACTTTTCTAAACGCTGCCTCAAATGAGCATTAGAGTAAAGATCCTCCGCTGAAAGTTCCAAGCAGTGCCAGACATGATCAGGAGAGGCCTGCTGATTTCAACATTTCGTGCAAGAAGCATAAACCTCAGTCTGTCAAAAGACACATTTAATCTGTATACAGATATCATCTGCAACCACTGATACAGAATACATCTGTTGAAGGCAGAATTTTTCTGTTTCGATCACGAAAGAAACTTGAAATTGAATTGAACAAAGCTTCGTCTGTGGACTTGCGGGTGTAGCCGTGGTGTTGTATCCTGGCTCCTACTGTGGGGGAGAGTTCGTATACCGGTCATAGGTTCACCATTTACATTTAAAGTCCCTTGCCTAACAGAAAATATCTGTTATGCACGAATATTATCTGTAGGGTAGGGTTACGGGAAAATTCTGTCAACATATTTTTTCTGTACCTCTACGGATTTTCTATGTTAGACAAGATTTAACTTGTTTTTGTTTGAAATTGCACTTACAAATGGGATTAACTAAAAAAAACTCTTCTTAAAAAATTTATTAATAAAAACAAATATTGTTTAAACATAGAATACCTCTATAGTTAGAATCTATCTTTACCATAAAATAACAGGCGTAAAATCCAATATATTTTAATGTTTTTCTATTTTAGCCATTTGGACTCTTCGCCTAAAACTCGCTTTAAAACTCTTGCTGTAAGGTTATTAAATAAAAAAACTTGTGGAAGAATGCGGTATATTTAGCTTTATGATCAGCTTAATAAATAATGTTTTCATAAAATATTCGAACCCATTTCAAAAAGTGGGATTATAGATATCAGGAAGTCAGCCACATTTATCATGTAAAAAAACGTTTGTAAAAATATTCAATACAGCCTCAGAAATGTGCGGCTTAGAAAATAATTTTTTCCATTGGATTAACACAGAAGCACTTATATTTGGAGACCAGCGGTCACTCTATATGATTTGCTTCTTCATCACTTAGATAACTCACAGATAAAAGAAGCTATCGTTTCTTTTACCTTAAGAATAGCCAATTCTTAAGCAAATTTAGTGCAGAAACTTATCAATAGCCAATTAATTCTTAAGCCCCAGAATCATGTATAATTGAAATAAAATTACCTAATAAATTTTCCTCGAATAATTCGAAGCCAATTCAATCGAATACGTTGCGCGTTTGACTCATCTAACCGGTCACTTTTCTAAACGCTGCCTCAAATGAGCATTAGAGTAAAGATCCTCCGCTGAAAGTTCCAAGCAGTGCCAGACATGATCAGGAGAGGCCTGCTGATTTCAACATTTCGTGCAAGAAGCATAAACCTCAGTCTGTCAAAAGACACATTTAATCTGTATACAGATATCATCTGCAACCACTGATACAGAATACATCTGTTGAAGGCAGAATTTTTCTGTTTCGATCACGAAAGAAACTTGAAATTGAATTGAACAAAGCTTCGTCTGTGGACTTGCGGGTGTAGCCGTGGTGTTGTATCCTGGCTCCTACTGTGGGGGAGAGTTCGTATACCGGTCATAGGTTCACCATTTACATTTAAAGTCCCTTGCCTAACAGAAAATATCTGTTATGCACGAATATTATCTGTAGGGTAGGGTTACGGGAAAATTCTGTCAACATATTTTTTCTGTACCTCTACGGATATTTCCTGACAACTTTGCTGCCAGAAATTTCATGCTACTAAATTGTTACGTGAATATTTGTTTTATTGTACGCTAAGTGGCAACGGTGGCTGGATAGATTTGTTGTTAGTATAGTTACTAAAGTTACAAAAAGTTGAATTCGTTGTATCGGATAGAAAGTGTTCGAAATAAAATATCTTTATTTTTAATTGTGTCACCTGCTATAAGTTTTACTAGTCTGACTGTGCTGGTAGCGCAATTTCGTACAACTCGACACACTGATCGATCTTTTTCATTCATCCTAGGTGTGCACCACGGTGGCGGGGTGTCGGACGGCAGCTACTCCGGCGGGGGTGACTTCTTCCCCGGGTCCCCGTACAAGGTGCAGCGTCACGCGGCCAACATTCGGGAACGCAAGCGCATGCTCAGCATCAACAGCGCCTTCGACGAGTTGCGCTGCCATGTGCCCACTTTCCCCTTTGAGAAGCGCCTCTCCAAGATCGACACGCTGCGCCTCGCCATCGCCTACATCGCCCTGCTGAGGGAGATACTCGTGTCCGACTACGACCCCTTGACACATATTGAGAAGTGCTTGAAAGGGGAGGTCAAGGGGGCCGGGGAGTGGAACACCAGCGGTGAGTGGCACGCCATTGTAGTATTAAAAGGTTTGATGCAGAATTGCACCGGAATCCTGGAACGTTCTAGCTGTCACCACTGTTTGGAGCGTTGATTCACCACTTTTGAGGTGCATCAAAATTATGGTCTTACCACAAAATTGGTAATTTCACGCTCCAAATAGACCCTATTGACGCTCAAAATTGTGGCAGCTGGAAAATTTCAGGATAAAAGTGCAATTTTGTGCCAAAATTTTTAACAGTGTATTCCACCTGTACTAAGTGTTGAACTTAATTAATCAACACTAAAAAAATTCACAGCAAAGGGTGATAACAGCACTGTAAAAACATTCCGTGCAATTATATCACATTATCCGACTATTCTTTACATCACATTGTCGTAATGTTTGTTTTACAGAAAATTGATGTTTTCACTAGGTACAGAGTCACATGAACAACTTACACTCCTATAGCGTTACAGCGGAGAAGAAGGATGCATCCGATCACTATACAATCACAATACTGACTCTGTATATGTGTAAGTCAAGAAAACATCCATTTGCTGTAACACAAACATCGCACACCGTGATTTAAAAAATAACAGAAAAATGTGCAGTAATTTTACAGAATTTTTTTACGAGTACATTGTGGTTGGCCATGTTTTTGGGGGAAAAATTGAAATGCTTTTGCAAATTTGCCATTGAAAGTTTTGACAATTGTGTATCTCTTCTTGCTTCAGATTTGACTGCTCGATTGTCCTGGATCAACTGGGAAAATTTAGGAGTCAATCCCAACCGCAGGAGTGTCCTGACTACGCTGTCCCTCACCACAGACACGCTGGCCGCATGCCACAACGGAAGTTAAGAGTGTTTCCCGAATAGAAACACAAATCGTCGTCGCATCTTCGCAACAGAAATGTCGTAACTTCAGGAATGGAATCAGAAATTGGGTACGAATAGTATTAGGTAATAAAATAACTACGGGCTTTGCTATCGACATTGTTTTGGTTGAATTTCATCATGAACTATATTGAAGAGCCGCGTTTTTTTTTTATAAAGTGATTTTTTTAAAAACTATTTACAGTATAAAAGTATAAATATGTTTGACTTAAAAAAATTCATAACAAAAAAAAAATTAAATGAGCAATTTTACGTTACTGTTACAGGAAAAATGCAACCTTAAAATAACAAAGAGGTAAATTATCTTAATATAGCAAATACATAACTAATATCACTTTTTTTTTAACTGAAACTTTAAAAAAAAAATATTTTTTTTAACCAACTAAGCGATCATATCATTCAAGTCATTTTTCACAGAATTTATGCTCTAATCTTATAGCCACTTACAATAACATGCCTATCCATTTCATCAGAAAGTAGTCTGTCTTAAGCATTCATTATTTAACCAATCACAAAGCTTGCACCACGCATCGTCAAACTAATGAATCATTAAAATTATCTTGTCAACATCAGTATAGATGGCGCCATAAACAATCAAAATGGTGACGTCATCGAAATTCCAATTGCCCACCTTATCGTAGACTCGTTCTCATGAACGGACATTATACTGTAAAAAAGCTACAAGCTAGTCAAATTCACTAGTCATTTTTAGTGTTAGAGTTTTACTGAAAATTGGTAGAAATGACATATGCCAGTTTTCCATTTTGTAGATATGACATATTTGATGAGTAGGTGTGATGACACTCCGCTTTCAATTTAAAGGATTCGGTTTGAAGAACAAATGGTTAACATTTCAAATTCTAGTCATGTTTGTACCTTGTTGGAAATGATAATTTACCATGTATTGACTTGAAGTATTTTTCAGATGATTAAGAATGTGAGTTTATGTAAATGTTACACTTGTGAGTGTAAATTCGTTATTATGATAATTAATTATTTTATTTTTGATTGTATTACTTTGGAATTTATTGTTTCTGAATAAGATTTCACTTTTGTTAATACAAAAAAAAATTGATAGTAAAATTACTTGAAGTTAATTTATATCAATTGTATCCGGAGACTACTAGTCATATATTATATGTTTTTTTATTAATTTTTAAGTTTTATTATTTCTTTAAATGTTTATTTGTGTATTTAAATGTACATAGAATTATTTTACACTTATGTTTCAGAAAATTATTTGTAAAAATAATTTATTGCAAATGTTTTTTTAGTTTTATGAGTGATAAAATTTGCGCACAATTTCATTGATTCATAAGTCCCTACGTTAAATATGATAAAAATTGAAACTATTTTTTTTTTAATTTAAACTTCCTTAGTGTAAAAAAAATCATCATTTAACGCATTTTATATTTTTATTTGTTATTAAAATATAATTACATTTTCCTTAGCAAGTAAATACATTTAAAAGAACAATACTTATAATTTCATAAGTTCTTCTCATTGTTTTAAAAATGAAAAGACAATTCTAAAAATATATTTTTAAACTCACACATTGTAAAACAATGAAGTTATGTGAGAATTTGTAAAAATTAATTTTTATTTTCATGCGTGGTTGATCTAGAAATTTATATATGTGTAATTACTGTTGTTTTGGATACTTTTTTGTAAATAGTGTTTGAATAATTGAAATTGTATGAATAAGTAGTTGTTATAAACTTATTATGAATAAATTTATGATTTATTGTAAATAGCATAAATAGCGATTATTCCTTTTCCATTTGTTAGTTTTTGGAGAAAAACAATTTTTTAAAAAATTTATTTATTGTTTGCTTTGTTTATTCTTGTGTGTTAAACTTAAAACATATTTTATAATTTTTTATTAAAAAAATTCTACAAAGCTCTAATGAGTAAAATTGTCAAAGATAATAAAATAATTGCGACGGGATTATTTATGTAATTTTTATTCTGTTTATTGTTTAACTAACACAAAAATCGATTATAAAAACAATAATTCAAAATTTGAGTTTCGCCTGGTTTAGCTACTAAAGAAATCATTGTCTAATAGGTAAATAAAAAAACAAAGAATGAAAGTTAATTGCAAAATATTTGCTTGGTTTTACAAATAAAGAAAAAGGAATAGTTATACAGTCCCTGGACAAATTATTAGACGCACTGCTAAATTTCATGTAAAATATTAATTACCGGGTGATATTGTACCTACATATTTGTATAAATACAAATATGTTGTCTACAATATGTAGTCTATGTAGGAGGCCCAGTGGGTTAGTGGTAGTGCTTCGCATTGCCACGCCACAGGTACGGGGATCGAATCCCGGATTGGGCGAGGTTGACCCATCCCTTGAATGGGTCGATAAAATGGGTACCAAGCATGCTTGGGAACTAAACACTGGGGGTTCCGCGTGAGGCTGACTACCTTACCGGGACATATGCCTAGCACCCCAGAGCCCTAGGTCACGAAAGCTGAAATGGGCACGGCAGGCCTTGGCCCAGTAATGGGCTGTTGCGCCGAGGAGTTTTTTTTTAGTTTTTTAGTCTACAACAATTCTTTTAAATAAAAATCAATAATATTGTAGTTTAAATATACCAAAATTGCATAAAAACTCTTAAGAAACATAAAATTACTATAAAAAAAATACAGTGCGTCTAATAATTTGTCCAGGAACTGTAACTGAGGTTGTTTTCTCAACATAGTGTCATTTACCATAGGAAAACGACATTTACAGATCACATAGTATAAGAGTCTCTCATCGTAAATTTTGCACGTCATAAATAAAGGGTTTCTTCGGGCAATTTTACGGAAGAAGACATAACTTACCTCACGCGCCGTCTATTTATTTCTTGAATTTATATTTAATTATAAATTTTAATTATTAATGAAAAAATATGCTTTCAAAGCAAAATTTTAATTTTACTTATGCATCTGTTTAGTGTAAACTAAAAAATAAAGAACAATTTTTTTTCTTTATCTATATCCTTTGGCTAGTGAATTATTTCATATTTATTGATTTTATTTATCAAAAGTAGTTTTTATACCTTTGTATTTTAAATTTGTTATTGAAAAAAAGTTCAACTATAGTTTTGTATTAGAAAAATAGGCAAACAATTTAGATAAATATTTATAGAATGCGTATGCGGGGAATTAGAACTGCATTGTGAGTATTTATTTTTCATGCATGCGCATACAATTGAAATGAAATGTGTAGGTCAAATTTTTATGTAGATAAATTTTTTATCTAGTTATTATTGCCTTTTTCAATTTATTTTGTTGTTTTTACTACCTTCTGTGATAAGAAAAAGGAGAGAAAATGTTGTAAATGATCTGTAATTATTCATTTATAAATCCTTGTTGAATAAATAGACTTACAACACCAAAATCCGTGTATTATTGTAACTTGAATGTTTACATGATGGCTGATTCATTCTTATAATCTTCATTTTAACCCTTGCCTTTAAAAGTAGTTGTAATTTTTTAAAATAAAATTTTAATTATAAGTAATAAAAGGCATTTATTTTATGGTTAGAGTGAATAGGGAATAAATTTTCTACGCATTCATCTTACAATTGCTTAAAAAAGTCTATTGTCAATATAGCGTATAGTTTCTCTCAATTTCATTCGAACTCTTGAATCATCAAAGAAATATAAAATTTATAAGATAACGTATTTACATAATTTTTTACGGTGTTTAAAAAATTTTTTTTTTTTTACTTTAATAAAATTGGACATGACGTGTAGAAATATCTAGATAAATAAAAATTGGTATTAAGTTTGAAATTCATCAAATCAATTTTAAAATAATTTGCACAATGCATAGATTTTAAATGGTTCATTTCCAAAATGTAACATATTTTACCTGTAGAAAACATAAAATATTTTTGAGTTTTAGTAAAGAATTTTTTTTTGTACTTACATTCTGCAGTTCAATATTCACTGCTCAAAACAATTAGGGGATCACTTTGCGTACTTTCGTCAACCCTTTCAATTCTAACTTTTTATTTTTCATTCTAAAAATCTAAAATTTGTTAAATAGATTCATTATACATCTAGAATGAAATGGTAAAAAACACGGTAAAAAAATCTTATTTTTTTTTAAACTAAAATTTAAAGGTTTAAAATTTGGAATCAGAATTTTTGAATAATTTACAACAATAATTTTTTCAAAACTTTATTTGTTAAAAAAAGTTAAAATCAATTTTTAAACATCCAACAATGCAAGCGTGAAATTTAGGGTCAATTTTTTTTATAATTTTTTTTCGAGTGAATTTTATTTTACCGTGTTTCTCATATTTTCATTTAATTAAAATAAACATTATTTAATTCTTCAAAAGACACGATTCTTCCACCTAACGATAAACAAGTGCGAGCTCCACTTATTGAGAAAAAATCGCAAGCTGATGATTACAAATGGAATCATTGGGGGTGAAAGGGTTTAAACCATGACCTCCCCTAATTGTTTTGAGCAGTGTATAAAAAAAAAACGGAAAACATTTCGAACACAAATTATCATTTGGAAAATATTACGATAACCAACGTATATGAGACTCAGAAATTAAGTAACTTTACACCAAATATGTAATTAATTTAATAGTTTAATTACTATTTAATAATCCATTGGGATTTTAACTAAATAATCTTTATATTATTTTATAAATATACCAAACTGTGGAATCATTGGGGTGAAAGGGTTTAAACCATGACCTCCCCTAATTGTTTTGAGCAGTGTATAAAAAAAACAGAAAACATTTCGAACACAAATTATCATGGACATTTAGATAAGAAAACTTCTCAGACAATTTTCATGTCACCAAAGATGATTAAGCTTTAATAGTTTAATTACTATTTAATAATCCATTGGGGTTTTAACTAAATAATCTTTATATTATTTTATAAAATATACCAAACTGTGGAATCATTGGGAGTGAAAGGGTTTAAACCATGACCTCCCCTAATTGTTTTGAGCAGTGTATAAAAAAAAACGGAAAACATTTCGAACACAAATTATCATTTGGAAAATATTACGATAACCAACGTATATGAGACTCAGAAATTAAGTAACTTTACACCAAATATGTAATTAATTTAATAGTTTAATTACTATTTAATAATCCATTGGGGTTTTAACTAAATAATCTTTATATTATTTTATAAAATATACCAAACTGTGGAATCATTGGGAGTGAAAGGGTTTAAACCATGACCTCCCCTAATTGTTTTGAGCAGTGTATAAAAAAAAACGGAAAACATTTCGAACACAAATTATCATTTGGAAAATATTACGATAACCAACGTATATGAGACTCAGAAATTAAGTAACTTTACACCAAATATGTAATTAATTTAATAGTTTAATTACTATTTAATAATCCATTGGGATTTTAACTAAATAATCTTTATATTATTTTATAAAATATACCAAACTGTGGAATCATTGGGGGTGAAAGGGTTTAAACCATGACCTCCCCTAATTGTTTTGAGCAGTGTATAAAAAAAACCCGGAAAACATTTCGAACACAAATTATCATGGCATTAGATGAAAACTTCTCCGACCAATTTTCCATGTCAGCCAAAGATGACCTTAAGCTTGCAATGAAATTTTAATGTAATCATCTGACGTTAATCAACCACGTATTTCATTTCACGATGCACGTAATCGTTGTTCCACCTTTAAAAGAGTACAAAACATATCCAGAGGTAGAAGAAATGCCAAAAAATTGAGCTAGGGATTTGACATACATAGATTGCATTGTCTAAATATCTAAACATCAAATGGCTATAAAGTAAAATTTGTAGTCATTTTTTTTTATTTTAATGGAAACATTGGTTTTGAAGTATTTGAAAACGAAACGTTAAAAGCATTAAAATGTTAATGAACTTATATTGTAAAAATAAAATTGTTAACCTTTATGTCGGAAACTTTTTTAATATCTGTGGAAATAAAAATTTTAAGGCAAAATGTAGCACTTTTATGCATTAACAAACAATAAGAGAGTATTTTAGGCAACGATTTTTAAGGTTAAGTAATTTTGTCAAAAGAAATAAATTTAAATGGCAAATTTGGCTTAACAAAACTTGGCTTAACAAAACAAGAAAAACATTAAAATCAATTTTTCATGTATTTTAAAAGAAATGTGTAATTTTACCATGGTTTTGGATGAAACGTTATATGAATACTGGGGTAGGTGGACTAAATTCAAATTATATGAGGAACCTTCAACAAAATGTCTGGTAACATTGTGGACCATCCATAACGTTTAAACATATAGGGTGACCCTTGGTAATTATTGGACACAGAAAATCGGGGTAATTTTTGGAGAGGACCCAATACCCATAATGCATCATAATTTATCGCGTCTAACAAACCACAATTTTTTAATTGCATATCCAGCAATGCTCTGATTGATTATTGGGATTAGATATAAGCCTTTTTTCACAAAATATATTAATAACCCAAAGCGCTTGAAAAACAATGGTTTAAACTTTTGTTCAATCGATTCCAAATTGTGTATAATTTTGTTTTCTTTTACATGATCTTGAATTGCGTAATGCTCAGTCTTAGATATGTTTATGAAGGTGGTTTGTGCTGAAAAGCACCATTGTAGGATGAATAGTAACACATGCTTAGTTACGGGGTAATTATTGGACAAAGCGGGGAAATTGTTGGAAATGCTATGGGACAAGACAGTCAGCATCGCAATATGCTTAAATTTACTTGGTATAGTTTGTGTGATTAAGAAACACCATCTACGCAATGTTTGAACTTGGAAAGAGAAGAAATTCAAATGTTTGGTAATTTTGACTACATTTTCACTGTTATACATTTATGACAGAAGCCATGTGGGGCTAAATAATAATCAAATACACAGTACTATAGTACACTCCCATATCACACAATTTACCCCTTGTAGCTAGTCTAAATATTCTGCAGAACAGATGGAAAACAACTGTCCATGAATTACCCCAATTGGCGGGGTAATTTTTGGACACATGTTTATTTTTTTTCAACTTCTACAGAGGAAATAGTAAATTTCAACAATGGTACCCGACAGATATATCTAATAGTCATTATGAAAAAATTACTGGTTAGAAATTTTCATAAATGTGGGAGCTATAGTAAAAGTTTGATTTTTGTCCAATAATTACCCCGTATCACCCTACTTCAAACATTTAGGCAATTATAAATGTTGTAAAACAAAAAGGCTTAGAAAAAATCCCGGTAGTAGTGAGTAAAGCGACGTTCTTGTCTTCGGAGAATGGTAAGATTGAGTCTTTTCTTAGAATGAAGTTTGACTCGAGTAGGAACAGCAGAATATCGTTTTAGAATGTCTCACTGCTATCTGTAATGTTATGCTGAGGTAACAGCTGTTCAATTCCATCGAAAATTTTGAGGTATCAGCATTGCCATTCTTATTTTTATTCCTTTCTGTTCTGTAAGCTTCTACTATTTTGTGTTGTAATCTAACTCAACTTTGTGGAGTAATCTTACTCCTTTTGTGTTGTTAAGGTGCTTTATAAGCAGGGCATCGATCCATACTTCAGTACAGGGGGAGCTAGCCTGTGATCTAAGGGGGGGGGGGGGGAGGGAGAGGCTTATCAAGGGAACCAACTAAATAACAAGCGTCTATAATTTCCTAACGTTCTAGAACTAAAATGAATTAGCGTTTGTGTATAATCAAACTGTTAGAGACTCAATTTAATTATATTAAAAACAAATTTCAATAAGGTCTAAGATTTTCATATTATTAATGTCAACACATAAAAAATAGGTTACTTGGTCCAGATTTGAAAGCTCCTTAAAAATAACAAGAGTATAAGCTCAGGCTGCAAGGCTTTATTCAGTAGTTGGACCTTGTCCATTAATCCGAAGGCATCCAAATTTATTAAACAACTTGTCGAATAAATTTGATTGTAATAGTTTTAACTGACTAAATTATGAAATAAATTCTTTAGTAACCTTATAATTTCTAGAGAAAACTATGAAAAATTTACTAAAATCTTATTTAGAAAACTTTCTGAATGCAGTCGTATTTCTTTTAAAAAGGGCAATTTGATACGAGCCATTGCGGTTACAGAGGGCAGGTCTCATTTATATGGTCGGTAAAGAAGTCACGTGCACCGTTTTGACGCGGTTTCATCTTCGCTTTTTGGCAACCTCGTCCCACCAAATTTGGCGATATTCACCTGGCACAATATTTAAAACAATAAAATTTTTAAAAACTACAGTAAGCGAAATAGGTTACCGATGGAAAATATTTATTACAAGTGTTTATCGGTGAAATTTAAATTTACAGCTGAATAAAACACTATACTGTAAGGATTTATAAATGGAATTGAATGTATTTTATTATTTATCATCGATTGATAGAATAACTAACATACAAACATTTGGGGAATATTTATTAACAGGAAAACAATTGTGTAGGAATTATTTTTTATTTATAGATAAGTTATTCTGAAACTTAAGCAAAATTAATAGAATACTACCTAAACAGGAATTTTGAATTTCAACTAAACACTCTCTTATATGTACGTGTATCAATATCATAATACAAAAAAATTTATGACCGGTCATTCGATGCATGCTTTTAAGACTTTATATGACGTTAAATTGGCCAGCATTGAAATTTTTTTTATTGTTTTTGCAGGAAAATTAATTAATTGATATTTAATTAAATTATCCGCTAAATGACCTCCTCTTATGTACTTACAAGAAGTTCTGAAAGAATAGCCTACTCCCCTGCACTTTGATACTTCGAAGAATATTGAAGTTCAATATTTTAAAAAAAAAGTTAAAAAATCTTTCAAATTAAAACCGGGAAATTGGCTCAAATTGTTGTTTACAAGCAACTTTAAAGTGGCACTCTTAATGTAAAATAATTATATATGATGTAAAAAGATTCGTTTAATTTGTTTGCCATAGCCTCACAAAATAACAGTTTGAAAGTACATATAACTATTTAGTTTAATCCTGGATTACTCCAAATGCTATATATCTTGAGTTCTGTTATTGTTCACTTTCCCAGTTTTATCTATAATAATAAAAGAAAGAGTCTGTCTGTCTGTGTGTGTGTGTGTCTGTTATCGGATCGTAAAAGACCGACTTATACTGCCCACAGGAATTCGAAATTTTAAAGATAGATTCCCTTTAATACTAACGTGTGCACCTGAGGCTTAGTTTTTTCATATTTGTTCCATTTTAGAGAAAATTCGAATTTTCTGAAAAAAATACACCACTTTCGCTCAAATCCGATAATTTTTTCTCTTTCCTGATGCCATCGGCTGAAAAAATTAAATAAAACTTTTAACGAAAACATTTAAAATTCAAAATGTTTATTTTTTATTCTTTTGCCATTACTTTCAGAAACTAAATTCATTATTGAAAAATAATTGACATGTTTCAAGTGACGTAATTCCGCCAGTCTTCATTCCTGGATTTTATTGTGGGTTTATTTGATGATTTTTTCATTGATTTTTCTGTTGACTGCATGTAGGCATATTTAAGCAATAAATGTATAGTTAAGCTATTACTGAACTACGATGGTTAATAAAGGCCATCGCACTAGAGCTATTAATGTTTTATGTCTTTATTTTTTCGCCAAATACGTTGCCAAGTTCGCCAAATTATTAACTAAAATTCGCCAAATAGGCAATTTCTTTTATAAATAATTTATAAGCTGGTCGGTTGTTCGAAGGTCAATGTGTTAGAGCTGTATAATGAGTGTGGGTAGCTATATCTATTTTCTCGCCAAATTATCTCCCAAAACGCGCCAAATGAGCTAAAAGGTTTTATGTATTTATGAGGGAATTGTGATGACATTTATGAGTGCATTTTATAGCGTATTTTTCATTTTGGAATTTTAAGGCAATGAAACGGGATTTTATAATTTATAACGAGCGGAAACAATAATAAGTTTATGATCCTATAACAGGTTATATGGTACACATATTTGGAATCTATTTGATATTTTTTTATTCCGTGCGAAGAACGGGTATAAATTTGCTAGTACTACATAAAAAAAACATTGCTTCATTTTTTTTAATATCATCAAAATAATCAAAAATAATCAAACAACACAATACCTTTGCATTTCAATTTATTGGATAAACGAATGAAACTAATAATTAATATTTAACAAAAAATTATCCCATTTGCAGTAAACAAAAAACTATTCAGCGGAATCACAAAACAACAAATGCAAATCATACAAACTTACTATTTTAATTTTGACATTTGCTCAAATTCTCCCACCCTATCACAAAACAAAACCCAAATCAATCACCAATTACAATCCCCCCCATCCCATCCAACAGATAGCATAACTAATCGGTCTCATTCCCACGCCACGAGTCCCGCCAACCGCCGCCAAATTGAGCGTGATGCGCCAATTTCACGCTTGGCCCATCTCCCACGCGTAAACGCACTGCTACATTAAAGAGACGAGTGTGCGTGAAATAGGAGCGCACTATTTTACAGTGTTTTTTTTATGATGCGCACAAATGGCCCGCTCGAGTATCGCGCATTGTTGTTGGCGAGTCGGGAAGTCATGATAGATTGTCGATTAGCTGTGGTATCTCGCTTGTTGAAAACGAGATTAGCTATGAATAAGTAATTGGAGATTGTAGGTAGCGTGGGAAAACTTCTGTACTAGATAGAGTACTTATACTGCCGATGTATGAAAAAATACAGTATCTGTAAAAACTGAGTTTTGAGAAATAAATGAAGAAAATTGGTTTCATCAAACGCAAAGTATACGATACATTCATAAGTTTGATTAAATATGCAGACTTAACTATGAATTATATAAAGCATTTTGAGTTATATTAAGATAGATTATACTTTTTTTATGTGTATTGATGCTAATAACTCAAAATCACCAAAATTGCAGGTACGGTCTTCTTTCTTGCTGCGGCAGTATATGTGGGTAATTTACGAAATAAGGTAGTTTACGAAAAATAATTCTCAAATTTCCTTCATAAGCTTAACCTTTTTAAATAGTGCGTTCCAAGATCTAGCTTTTGTGATTGAAGGGGAATCTACCAAATTAAAAACTAACAATTTCGTTTAGTTTTAGTCCATTTATTAAATGTTTAAATAAATAAATCAAGTATTAAGTATTTTGACAAATGATAACTTAGAGTTAAAGTACATTCTAATAATCACCTTAAGCTGCCTACTATGTTACTCCTTTTGCATAAATAAAAATAAAACTTGTGTTTATTAAAAAATGAAGGAGCTGTAATTAGTCAAAATGAATGACACCAATTATACCTAATTCTAGCACTTAGTAAGGATTCTTAGGAAAAAATCACACTTCCACATTCAACAACCACTTCCCATAACCTCTTCTAACATCCATATACCACAATCCCTAAATGCTAAGTCCCATGGTAAAATACTAGATAAAAATTACAGTTCAAGTTTTTAAAAATTTAAGCAACCGTCAAAATTTATTTATCTGTTGTAGAACAAATTATTCCAATTAAATTAAAGGAACAAAATAATGTCGTTCGAAGTAAATTATGGGTGTCTGCTCAGGTTTCAACCTCATCACAATTGTTCCAAATTACGATGCGCTATTGGCTTTGTTAAAGCTCTCAAAGGAGTCTAGGAATATACAGCCGAAAACGATAAAATTAACAAAATATACCAACATTAAAATAAGTTAAATATAGTATTATACGAAGATATATCTTACCCTGTAAAAGTTGTTTTTCCTTACATGTTGTTTAGAAGCAGCAAAACATGTAGGCAGTTGTCAAATAGAGAGCAGAAATACAATAAGTTTTTCGTGCATTTTGCCTGCAGTCTTATAAGCAATATGACAGACTAACTTTTAAAAAAAAGTTTTACGAATTGCTTGTACTAATTAAAAATTGCAGTTTAAATTAACTTTTATACATCCAATAACAATTAAATAATTAGCTGCAATAAAATTCAGAACTGATTTTTGTTGAATTTTTGTCGTTATATATGAAAGTAAAAAATATGATAAGTTTATAAAATATAAATTATTTCCTGAAACTTTTATTAGTATACAGTCCTTGGCCAAATTATTAGACGCACTGCAAGATTTCATGTATCAATCAATGATGAACAAAATACCTTTAGAAGGACATTTGTGTTCATAAACTTAAGCTATTGAGTATAAAATACTATCTGCTAAACTTAATACATATATCGACATCTTTTTTAATGATATGGCATTCTTTGGTATATTTTCATCATTACTAAAAAATACAGTGCGTCTAATAATTTGTCCAGGGACTGTATATGGAAATTTTTTCAGTGAAAAAAATTACACTTAATTTGTTGTTTACTTTATAGTTGGAAGGGAAAATGTGTTCTGTAGCAGTTTTACATTTTATATTGTTTCAGATGTACACACCTAGAAAAAATGTAGTTATTGGTCTATTTTAAAAGCAAAGGTTTAGGCGTTTAACATTTAACTTTAAATGAAGGTCCCAATATTTTCATTAATATATATTTAATTTAAATTGATACCTTTTAAAGTTATTAGAAATATTTGTGCCAAGAACTTATGGAAATATTTATTCTAACATTTTATGCTTACGAAGGTCAATATAAAGTCATTATAAATCTACATTTTACTTTAGTAAAATTATCTTATTTTGTAGAAAATTTGCAATAACAATTGTACTAATGAACTTGATTATAATGTTCAAGAGTAGGTTATTTGTCTAAAATATCTCACATCATTTTATTCAATAACTTAACACAGCTTAATATTCCTTATTAGTAATTTAAATATCAAAACTTTAAAGTACACAATCCCCCCCCCCCCAAAAAAAAAAATAGCTTCTTAAATTTTTTAATTATAATTTTAGTAATATTGTCCCACCAATACCTCACGGCTTTTGGATTATTATTACCTTTGCAATAATTAGTGCGTATTAAGACCTAGTACCAACTTGTTTCTAATTTATAACATATAGGTTTTAAGAATAGGCATATTTTACGTCGTGAGTGACAACAGTTGCAGTAAGTGGTATTATTTTCATTTTTGGTCCTTCTGGAATTATATTTGTTTTTAGATTTCCTTATTAGTTTTCCTTAGAATATTTTCGTACCCTCCTAAAACGAATGTAATGTAAAAACTTTTATTTCAGTATAACTATAGCTTTTCTTTGTTCGTGAATCACGTTAAATTGCTGTTTCACTGTTTCGTTTAATTTCTGCGCACATCACGAAAAAATCACCAAACCGAAGTTTACTGACAACATTGATGTTTTGGTACTGCTTTACATAATGAAATTTAATCGAATTAAAACCGATAAAAGTCAAATAAATATCAGGAATAAAAAAAAGTTTCACTTAAATAATCCTAAAATGGAACACAGCAGACGAAAAAACAAATGACGAGAAACTCATTTTGAGAGAGAAATTGAAACAACCAATGAAATCGTAGGAAGTACAAAAATTAAAACAGGAGAGTTACATCATCCACATTATCTGCAATTCCAATTTTCTACTTTTCCAAGGAAAAACATATTTTTTATACCAAATTATCTAAAATCATTTTAATGATTACATACTAACAAAAAATTTAATTTAAAATACAACTTCCCCCTTCCACTTTAATTTAAAATACACCTTAACACCATTACCTAACCCCCGAAAACACCATTAAAATACTCAACTTTTCCAAAACATAAAACAGTTTCCAAAGGTTCATTTTCAAGCCGTCACCAAAATCTGTCCATGACGTACCCCGCAGGGCGCGGCATAATGACGGCAGTGGGCGGAGTCAACTGGTACGGTGGGCGGGGCTAGCCAACCAGCTGCGAGCAATCGATTGGGATGCAGACGCTACTTCCAAGTATTTATGTCTCCTGCAGATTTTCTCTGAGTTTGGCGTGTAAAGTGTAAAGGTTGGAATAAAATTGGGAAATGTGAAGTCGTGTGAAAGTCGCCAAAAGTATGTAATACGCCTACAGTTTTTTTCAGGGTTGTATTTTGCATCCTAGAGTGGACTATGTTGAAGAGGTGGTATAATTTGGAAAATCATTCAAAGGTTAAAATTTATGTTATGGTATAGCTTTAGCTCTCTTAAAACTAAAACATTAGCCTTCATATGCGATATGCTTAATAAATTCCGACTTGGCTAAAGTCACTAGCTCTACCAAGGTAGATGATAGAGAAGGAATGAAAATAGAGGCTCAGTAACCCTATTCCGCGAGGGCCAAAAATAACACGTTTTCTTATTGTTATTCAACATTTGGCCAGTGAATTTTGCGAAATGCCTTATACTAGAATACCTTTTTTTCTTACTACTGACTACAACTTTTTATTTCAAAGTGCACCATGCTAACTTAACTCTCTGCAATTTTATAACAAACACATTATAAGAAAATTTACTCAATTTTTTAAAGGTCACTATATTTCACTAAGAGGTGCAAGTTAACGACGTAATAGACTCTTTGTCAAACGCGTGGTTTATTTTGGGGCTGATTTTTCCTTGAGGTTTGGATGGACTTCTACTGTAGCTCAACACAGACAAATTCGGACACGCCTGGCTATCTTGAAACTGCGTTAAGCATATTCATTAGCTCAGTAAACGCAAGGTAAACTGATAGAGGCCCTAAGTAGCCTCGAGCGGTGACAGGAAGCGTTCATCAACTCTGCAAAATTGTACCTGTTTTCATGATCCATGCAAATGTACCGAGTAAAAACTATATTGATTGACTTCATATACGCCTGAGGTTTTCTTTGCTGAATAACGTCCCACTGGATCTACACAAACTTGTTCAGCAAATCGCACTACGCACTCTCAATGAGATTTCAATACGAAATGTTTAATTTCAGTCTTCAATAAACGTTAAATAATATTCCGAAAACGTCACTTAATTGCACCAGTACAAGACGGGAACACGTAATTCTACTATTTCCCTTCGTACGAAGGATTCCAAGTGTTTGCTTTTAATTTTATTTTAGCGACGGTAACACCGAAACAATTGTTCGAGCGTTAGTTTGGGCGTATTGGGAAGCGATATATGGCTTCAATCGGCAAACTGGATTTTTATCAAGCAGCAGTCATCTTATTCTATTCTCTTTAGCGAAAACACTATTTTTATTTTCTGGAAACGGATTCGGATCGTGTTTGTTATTTTAGGCAGATCCTAAAGGTCAAAGTGAACAAAAGGATCTGCCTTTAGTGTATTGAAGGTGAACTTTTCGAAGTACGCGTTTAATAGAAATATCTTATCTTTCCCGTTATTTTTCACAAAACAATCGAACAATTAAGCCTGTTATATTCACCACCGCAGGGATTATCAAAGACATAAACCCTACAAGGTACTGTTAGTTTTACTAGCAACACATATTTTTTAAAAAAATTATACATTTTAAAATTATATTAAGCTTAAAAATTAAGGAGATAATAAGGTAGAAGATAATAGAAGGTTTATAAAGCTATTTTCTACAAAAATAAAATTAAAAAAATAATTAAAATAATAATAAAAATTTTAAATAAAATGAAGGGAAAACCAGCTTAGGCCTTCGTCAATAATTATCTTATCTCTCAGTGGTTTATAATGCCCTGTTAAAAAATCATAAAATCCCCATTTCATATCCCAGGAAAGGTAAGTTTTTGTTGCAATTAATTTTCAAGGAGAATTTTTTTACAATTGACAGATTATGAAAAGTGGTTCATTTCCACTAAGTTGCCGCGCGATTATTCTCGTTGTCAATTTCTCTCCCCCCCCCCAATTTAAACACAAAGTCATCCCAATTGTTAAAAGTTGCCATAGCTCACACTGTAAAAAAAAACGTAAAATTGCAGCACATTTTGCGGTTTTTTTTTCCATCACAGTATTATATGTCAATGTATTTTTATAGTATTGTCAATGTTCATTTCACAGCAACTTGATGTTCTCTTGACGTACAGATTCACATAAAACAACTTACTCCAATAGCGTTAAAACAGAGAAGATGGATAAATCAATCATTGCCATTGAAGTAAGCGTTTTCATCGGTACACCACGCAATAAATTTTACATCATACGTAAATTCCCAGAACGTCCCCAAAACGCTTACTTGAATATTGATGCATGTATAATAAGTTTTAAATATTTATTTATTTATACAAAAAAAATTAAAGTATTTTTCATGCCTTGAGTTTGAGTTGTATTTCTAAACTTTATTAGTTCTAAATAAAGACAATATTGATTGATGTGCAATATGCGTCAATATTGTTAGTTCTTGACGTCAATAGTTCTTGACGTCAATATTTTTTAGATTTAACTGAGGGATTTTCGGACCATTGTTTTGTTACGTGTTATTGTCTATCTTAAAATAGTACTGTAGTCAAATACTAGTAACTATAAAGAAGAAAATATTCCGTAACTGTGTAACGGATGCTATTGCAAGAGTCAATTAGTCCAGGACTCGCTACAATTCCATCAGTTTGGTTCTCAAATTATTTAATCACATTATGTAGACTTTACATGTAACGAATCAAACTCAACAAGACAGCTGAAATTTATTGTATTTTAGATCAGTTTAGCATTTTAAAATTTTGTTCAGAATATACATAAATAAAATGGAACTAGGAACCTAACTACCAGTTTTGAAGTTTTAAAAATCGCCAGATTGTACTATCTCTCCATTATTGTATTTTATATTAATCTTCACCTATAAACACATCTTGTAAAAGTACATAAAAATAAACAGAAAATATTATACAGTCTAAAGTAAATAATCCCGAACAAAGTGAGACATTAGACAAATCCCTAATGAGAAAATATTTTGATTTTGTTCTTTTTATTTTTCAATCGCTTATAAAATGCGATAAATGTAACATTTACTGCACTTACTGTGGTGTGTGAAAGAAATAGAAAAATAATGTAAATACTTTTATTATAAATAGAAAATCACTCTAAATAAAAGAATTCCTTTCACACACTCTTCTCGTCTCCTCTTCTCTGCCGATGGTTCTTGTCGAAGGGCGTGTGGAAGTAACTCTATAAATAAAAGAATTCCTTTCACTCACTCTTCTTGTCTCCTCTTCTTCGCCGATGGTTCCTGTCGAAGGGCGTGTGGAAGTAATTCTGTAAATAAAAGAATTCCTTTCACTCACTCTTCTTGTCCCTCTTCTTCGCCGATGGTTCTTGTCGAAGGCGTGTGGAAGTAATTCTGTAAATAAAAAATTCCTTTCACTCACTCTTCTTGTCTCCTCTTCTTCGCCGATGGTTCCTGTCGAAGGGCGTGTGGAAGTAATTCTGTAAATAAAAGAATTCCTTTCACGCACTCTTCTTGTCTCCTCTTCATCGCCGATGGTTCCTGTCGAAGGGCGTGTGGAAGTAATTCTGTAAATAAAAGAATTCCTTTCACGCACTCTTCTTGTCTCCTCTTCTTTGCCGATGGTTCTTGTCGAAGGGCGTGTGGAAGTAATTCTGTAAATAAAAGAATTCCTTTCACTCACTCTTCTTGTCTCCTCTTCTTCGCCGATGGTTCCTGTCGAAGGGCGTGTGGAAGTAATTCTGTAAATAAAAGAATTCCTTTCACTCACTCTTCTTGTCTCCTCTTCTTCGCCGATGGTTCTGTCGAAGGGCGTGTGGAAGTAATTCTGTAAATAAAGAATTCCTTTCACGCACTCTTCTTGTCTCCTCTTCATCGCCGATGGTTCCTGTCGAAGGGCGTGTGGAAGTAATTCTGTAAATAAAAGAATTCCTTTCACGCACTTCTTGTCTCCTCTTCTTTCCGATGGTTCCTGTCGAAGGGCGTGTGAAGTAATTCTGTAAATAAAAGAATTCCTTTCACGCACTCTTCTTGTCTCCTCTTCTTGCCGATAGGTTCCTGTCGAAGGGCGTGTGGAAGTAATTCTGTAAATAAAAGAATTCCTTTCACGCACTCTTCTTGTCTCCTCTTCTTGCCGATGGTTCTGTCGAAGGGCGTGTGGAAGTAATTCTGTAAATAAAAGAATTCCTTTCACGCACTCTTCTTGTCTCCTCTTCTCGCCGATGGTTCCTGTCGAAGGGCGTGTGGAAGTAATTCTGTAAATAAAAGAATTCCTTTCACTCACTCTTCTTGTCCCTCTTCTTCGCCGATGGTTCTTGTCGAAGGACGTGTGGAAGTAATTCTGTAAATAAAAGAATTCCTTTCACGCACTCTTCTTGTCTCCTCTTCTTCGCCGATGGTTCCTGTCGAAGGGCGTGTGGAAGTAATTCTGTAAATAAAAGAATTCCTTTCACGCACTCTTCTTGTCTCCTCTTCTTTGCCGATGGTTCCTGTCGAAGGGCGTGTGGAAGTAATTCTGTAAATAAAAGAATTCCTTTCACGCACTCTTCTTGTCTCCTCTTCTTTGCCGATGGTTCTTGTCGAAGGGCGTGTGGAAGTAATTCTGTAAATAAAAGAATTCCTTTCACTCACTCTTCTTGTCTCCTCTTCTTCGCCGATGGTTTCTGTCGAAGGGCGTGTGGAAGTAATTCTGTAAATAAAAGAATTCCTTTCACTCACTCTTCTTGTCTCCTCTTCATCGCCGATAGTTCCTGTCGAAGGGCGTGTGGAAGTAATTCTGTAAATAAAAGAATTCCTTTCCGCACTCTTCTTGTCTCCTCTTCATCGCCGATGGTTCCTGTCGAAGGGCGTGTGGAAGTAATTCTGTAAATGTAAAGAATTCCTTTCACGCACACTTCTTGTCTCCTCTTCTTCGCCGATGGTTCCTGTCGAAGGGCGTGTAGAAGTAATTCTGTAAATAAAAGAATTCCTTTCACTCACTCTTCTTGTCTCCTCTTCATCGCTGATGGTTCCTGTCGAAGGGCGTGTGGAAGTAATTCTGTAAATAAAAGAATTCCTTTCACGCACTCTTCTTGTCTCCTCTTCTTTGCCGATGGTTCTTGTCGAAGGGCGTGTGGAAGTAATTCTGTAAATAAAAGAATTCCTTTCACTCACTCTTCTTGTCTCCTCTTCTTCGCCGATGGTTTCTGTCGAAGGGCGTGTGGAAGTAATTCTGTAAATAAAAGAATTCCTTTCACTCACTCTTCTTGTCTCCTCTTCATCGCCGATAGTTCCTGTCGAAGGGCGTGTGGAAGTAATTCTGTAAATAAAAGAATTCCTTTCACGCACTCTTCTTGTCTCCTCTTCTTTGCCGATGGTTCCTGTCGAAGGGCGTGTGGAAGTAATTCTGTAAATAAAAGAATTCCTTTCACGCACTCTTCTTGTCTCCTCTTCTTTGCCGATGGTTTCTGTCGAAGGGCGTGTGGAAGTAATTCTGTAAATAAAAGAATTCCTTTCACGCACTCTTCTTGTCTCCTCTTCTTTGCCGATGGTTCCTGTCGAAGGGCGTGTGGAAGAAATTCTGTAAATAAAAGAATTCCTTTCACGCACTCTTCTTGTCTCCTCTTCTTTGCCGATGGTTCTTGTCGAAGGGCGTGTGGAAGTAATTCTGTAAATAAAAGAATTCCTTTCACGCACTCTTCTTGTCTCCTCTTCTTCGCCGATGGTTCCTGTCGAAGGGCGTGTGGAAGTAATTCTGTAAATAAAAGAATTCCTTTCACGCACTCTTCTTGTCTCCTCTTCTTCGCCGATGGTTCTTGTCGAAGGGCGTGTGGAAGTAATTCTGTAAATAAAAGAATTCCTTTCACGCACTCTTCTTGTCTCCTCTTCTTTGCCGATGGTTCTTGTCGAAGAAATGTGGAAGTAATTCTGTAAATAAAAGAATTCCTTTCACGCACTCTTCTTGTCTCCTTTTCATCGCCGATTATTCTTGTCGATGGGTGTGGGGAAGTAATTCTGTAAATAAAAGAATTCCTTTCACGCACTCTTCTTGTCTCCTCTTCTTCGCCGATGGTTCCTTTCGAAGGCCCAAACGGGGTAAACACTCCACTTTATATTTCATACAACTCAATAGGTATAGCTATCCTATAAAGAATTTTCCAGCTCGCCAAAAGTAGGCAATGATCAGACCGGTCATTATATCCTAGTTTTCCCCAAATTTTAGAAATTTTACCTTTTTATTCTTGGATGCTGGTTTGCCTACGTAAATGTCATTCCAGCCCTTCTCCAATAACTCTCTTCTCTAATTTAAAAAGAAATATACCGAAAAGAAGTTAACAGATAAAAAATTTAATTAAAAATAAGATAAAATAAAAATAATATTACTATTTTAAGTCAAGTGTAACATACTCTCTTTAAGAATTTTGTATAATAATTAAAACAGCAAAGGGAGATGGTGTTATATAGATTAAGGTAGACTTTTAAATAGATTGCTCCTTATCTTAAACGAGTTTATTTTAAGAAAAATGGAATTTTCATGTTTTTTATTGAAAAATAAATAAAACCCATGTTATGATTAAGTATCACACAGGGCTTACAGATACAGAAAAATTAAATACAACATACGCTTATGTATTAAAAATGGATATAAATAAATACAACATCCATATGATAATATACAATGCACAAACATGGATTAAAAAAAATTAACTATTGCTTGCCATGAATCATTTCTTTTCGAAAAAATTAAACGGATTTAATAAGTATCTTTAACATGTTTAATAAATATAACAAAACAACTTTAACGAGAAATTAAATTTTTTAAAAGTTAGAAGTCAGTTGAAATGTATTTTTTTTCAAAACTAGTTTCAAAACACTCCTCTGTGTAGTTAATTTTAGAAAATAAAAACACAATGTTCCTCAATGTGTTCATCACTGCTGGCATTACAGGTATTTTTACAAACTTAACTTAAAAATAACTACGTAACTTAAAAGTAATCTTAATAAATTTTAAAAAACTGCCTCAAATCTATTAAGATTATTTTTAAATTAAGTGTAGTAAAAATTGAACAATGAGCAATAAAGTAAATCTTATGTAATGTAGTGAATAACTAGTACGTAGTGAATAAGTGAAATTTCAATAAAATATTTTTAAAAAAACATTAATTTAAATATTATTTGTTTATTTAAATATTAATCCGGGAACTTATTAAAAACATTGATTTTACAAAATAATAACGTACCGATGAAGCAATGATGAAAGTCCATGTGTCGCAAGCGATTCCTCAATTTTGGCACAGGTCCTTTTTAAAAATAGAAGAGCTGCAGAGCAACTTAGTTCTCAAGTTCTGAAGCTGGAATAAACAAAAGACATTATTTCGATTGTTTTCATAGCATTAATTATTGTGTAATAATAGATTTTGAACCAACAATGTTTTTTCTTCTAATTCAAATTTACTCTTTTGTACAACCATTGTGTAAATTTCATGGACAATTCTTTAAAGTTGATTTATTATTAATATACTAGGGGGCGTGCCCCCTTTTCGCTATCGCTCGCCAACCCCCAGGAACTGCTTGCGCAGTTCCCTTTGGATCGCTTCGCGGTCCAGGCTCGCTTCGCTCGCTCACCGTTCATTGAAATATGTTAGTTTAGCCTTGAAGGTTAACCTTAAGGAACATGTCCGGCAATTTTTCGCCAAATTCGTAGGTAAGGTAGGTAAGGTAATCGTTTCCGGCTGCCTATTTCTAGCCTCCTTCAGGAGCTTTAACACAGCCAATAACGCCTCGTATTTTAGAACCCTGGTCAAGTGACGAACCAAATTCGTATTATGGCAGCCATTGGCATCAAAAATCGAAAAGGATTGTATTTTAAGCGAATAATTATCAAATAGTTCAGTTTTTTCCTATGTTTTTTCAGTTTTGTTTATATGTATCCTGTTTGCATTAGAGAATTTATTTTGCTACTTTGTTTATAAGTTGATCCTGTCCATTTCTTTCATCGTTAAGAATTCTTAAATCGTATTAATATATTTAAAATAGTATTAATCATTAATTATTAAAATAACTCATTTCTTAAATTATTTTTTGTGCACATTATTTTTGAACTTGCAGCAAACAATTGAGTTCTGATTTTCTTATTTTAAAATATCGCTACGATCTACGATCGCAAATGCCACGATAATTTTTAATAAGGAAATCTTTTATGTTCTCTCAGCAGACATTTTCAGTTTTGAGCTGCATTTTAAGTAACTATTTGTTGTCGTTTCACAGACTTGGCAAACGCACGGTTTGTTGTCATTTTGACTTGGCGACATTTTTCGACTGGCGCCAAATCCGGACATGGTCTTTTAGGTTAACCGCCTTTAGTATTCTTTTAAAATAAAATAATTACAAATTAATGCTTATAAATTAATGGTTATTATTGAGAAAATACTTCGCTGATTGACTAAGATCCATTTGTAAATAAATTGGAAACCGTGCAGCCGTCAACGTTTAGAAACTATATTTAAAACCAATTTGAATTTTTCCTATTTCATTAACAATTGTGTTTGGTAGTTCAGTCAATCGAAATTATAATTTAAATTTTCAAACATTAAACGTCCCTAATATTATGCATGTTTAAATTTAAACTTACGGATTTTATCCTTAAGTTGTTTTTTTAGCTTCCACACTACGTTTATAACGTAAAAAGTGGAAGGTTTTATAATCGTTCAGTCCGTCTGTCTGTCTGTCACCCACTTTCACAGAAAGAACCACAAGTTCCACAGACAAGTGGGATACGTCATTTTAAAGCAAAAAATCAGATTAGGCTACATTCCAAATTTCATTAAAAAATTTAAATTAAAAGTTTATTTAAAATTTAAATAACTAATTTTTTTTTATCTACATTGAAATAACATGCAAATTCTATTTTTATTCATATTTTCACTGTTCTCATCCACAAGTCCCACAGACAAGTGGGATACGTCATTTTGAAGCAAAAAATCAGATTAGGCTACATGCCAAATTTCATTAAAAAATTTAAACTAGAAGCTTATTTAAAATTTAAATAACTAAAAATTTAATCTACATTGAAATAACATGCAAATTCCATTTTTATTTAATATTTTCACTGTTGCCATTTCGTTAAACGTACGAGAAACTTTTGTTAAAATAAAAATACACTTTTGAAAAAATATTTATTTATGTGATATAATTCGGTTTGGATTGTTGTATTATCACAATAGAGTTCTTTTAATGGTTCTATATATATGTATGTAGAAAGATGCATAGAGAATTCTAACTTGGCATAAAAAAAATATGCTAAGTTTCGCTTTTATTTTTAAAGCATCAATTGTACAAATTATAAATTTTTTGAACTGTAAATTAATTTAACAAACTATAAATAAGTGAATTTTCGAAAGAAATGTAAATGGGAAATTGTGGCGACAAAAATATTTATTAAAAAAGATTACATCATTATTCTTCGAACTTCAAACAAATTTAGCAAACGATAAAGTCTAATTATTAAATCTGAGAAAGAAGATTAATGAAAATAGTTAATTTTGGCGTTTAAAACTTTGAATTACAAATAGCTAAAGGCCCTGTTTTTATTAGAATTAAATCACATTTGCCATTCGCAACAATCGCTCGAGAAACTTTAATTCTTTTAGACAATAAATTAAAATAAATTTATTTTTGCGACATCGATCAGTTTGAAAGACGTCAAATATATTTCACTACGGAATCCATGTATGTTGATATGAAATGTTTTCATTCTATTTAAAAGCGAGGAATATGACATATTTATTCTTTAAAATATAAATTAATTTTTGCAAACGATAAGTAATAATTATTGAATTTTCGAAATAAAATAAATGAAACTAGCCAAATTTAGCTTGTAAATGTTAAATATAGAATTAATGTTGTGTTTGGCGCGTTTTTTCCTGTTAAACACAAATATGTGGAAGCGAGTTAAGTGACAGATTCTGTTACAAACCTACTTGTTTTAAAAACTAATAACGAATCTCATATAACGTTTAGAGTAAATCAAAATCAACTTCTCTTTACCGTAGTCGAAAGTGTAAACAAACTCGATTGTGTCGCCATTGCAGAGTTAGAAATATAAGGAATTTGGGAGCCGTATAAGGAGAATTGTATATATAGAATAAAAAATAAAGAAGTTTTTCTGCCGTATCGCGAACTATATTTTGTGCATAATATTTATAGTTATTTTTCCCTTGTTCAATCCATTCCTGAAGAAACACTTTTTTGTTGTTTTCAGTCGGCCATTTTGAAATTAGTAGTATTTTTGTTCACTTTGATTGTTGCCATTCCAGAGATAGAAATATAAGGAAATTTGGGTGCCGTATAAGAGTATTATATATATATAGATTGGTAGAGGTTGATGCCTATAGCCTTTTCGGTCCTTGAACACACTATCATATACATCTACTTTTACATACATAATTCATTTAGTTTGTAATATGCAGACGTATTTCTACTTTTAATAGTTCTAAAAAAATTATACGGGAAAATGTCTCACTAGAAAAATTGTACAAAAAGCAGTTGTATTAAAAGTAATTGCATTAATTTCTTTAAAAACAAAATCTTTTTATTTTATTTTATTTTATTTTATTTCATTTCATTTCATTTCATTTCATTTCATTTCATTTCATTTCATTTCATTTCATTTCATTTCATTTCATTTCATTTCATTTCATTTTATTTATTTTATTTTATTTTATTTTATTTTATTTTATTTTATTTTATTTTATTTTATTTTATTTTATTTTATTTTATTTTATTTTATTTTATTTTATTTTATTTTATTTTATTTTATTTTATTTTATTTTATTTTATTTTATTTATTTTATTTTATTTTATTTTATTTTATTTTATTTTATATAGACCAACTTAAGAATTGTCAAAGCAAAGTTTACACTGGATTTTTTTATTTAGCTGAGATTCATAAGCTACTCTCAGTATAAGATTCGATATTTAGAATGCAACAACCAATAAATAATTTACATTCAATGAATCGCACTTTTAGAATATCTTCATTTTCTTTCATAGTCAGTTTGTAGGGGAGATATTGTTAATGTTTGTTAATTTTATCCCATCGGGTAAGTTTTCTACGTGGCCTTATCTTAGAAATGAGCAATTAAGGGAAGTCCAAGAAATTGTTACGTAAGAAAACTATATCGACGATTATGAATATTGAAATGTATACTTAACTATTATGCTAATGAAATATTATAATATTTTTTTTTATCTTAAATTAAAGTAAATTCAATTCATTAGACATTTACTTTTCAAATGTAACAATACTTAATAACAAAGTGATGAAAATATTTTTTAAAACAATCCAATGCATCTTGGTATCTTAAACATTTCTCAACTCTTGGAAATAATGTTTAGGATAATATATATTTATTAGAATAGTCTTAAGTATTTTGTCAAACGATAAAACTAAAATTATAATGATATTCTAATAATTGCCTTAAGCTGCCTAATATGCTACTTCATTTGTATGAATGAAGATAATCCTCGTTTTTATTCAAAAGTTCATTAGCTGTAATTAATTTAAATGAATGAAACTAATAATACTTAATTCCGGAACTTGGTAAGATTCTCTAAAAAATTCAAAAAATAATAATCATTCTTTATCAGATAAGGAAAATGTTTCCTTTTTGTTCAGCCATTTCTACAAGCTTCACTTAAAACAATTTGGCCATCTTAAACTGTAAGACTAGTTTCTTGATGCATGCAGTGCGGCTGTAACAAAAACTGCATCCAGGGGGAAATAATTACTCATTTGTAAGGCATTTTGAGTTGGTGTTGTAATTTTTTTTGAACATTGATTTTTAACATTTCAACTGAAACGTAATAATAATAAACATAACATATTAATAATTAAATATATATATTACCCAAATTATTTTACAAGTGGTTTGACTCCAGTAAAGACTTACAATGTCGAATAAATGTAATAAAAACAACGAAATTTTGTTTGTCGAAATTTATGTTAACAAGACAACGGATTTCTTTTGAACGTTTCACATGACGCATTTCTTACTTTTTAATTTGACCAGTTACCAAATAAGTAATTAGACTGCTATTATCTATAATAATAAAAATGAAGTTTTGTGTGTGTGTGAGTGTTTGTGGGTATATTCCTTATAGACTCATAAACTAGACATCTGTTTGGCTCTTAACTTGGCACAAGTGTGTAGTTAATACTTAAGTTAAGATTTTTGAACTTTCAGAGCTCAAAATGTTCTATTTTTAGAGAAAATTCGAATTTTCTGAAAAAAATACACCATTTTCGCTCTAGTTTGATAATTTTTTCCTTTCCTATTACCATCGTCTGAAAAAATTAAAATAAACTTTTACGAAAATAATTAAAATTGAAAATGTTTATTTTATTCTCTTTCCATTACCTTCAGAAACTAAATTCATAATTTGAAAAATAATTGATACGTTTCAAGTGACGTAATTCCGGCCAGTCTCCATTCTAGGAATTTATTGCGTGTTTATTTGATGATTTCTTCATTGATAGTTCTGTTGACTGCATGTATGCGTATTTAAGCAATAAATGCATAGTTAAGCTGAACTATATGACGGTTGTTCAAGGCCATAACACTAGAGCTGCATATTAGGGTTTTATGTCTTCATTTTTTTGCCAAATACTTTTCAGAACTCGCCAATTTATTACAAAAAATGCGCCAAATGAGCAAAATGTTTTTTTAGAATAATTTATAAGCTGGTTGGTTGTGCGAAGGTCATCGCGCTAGAGCTAAATGGGCGTGTTTGTAGCTATGTAGCTATATCTTTTCCTCGCCAAATTAGCAAAAATGCACCAAACGAGCTAAAAGGTTTTTATGCGGGAAATTACGATGACATTTATCCATGCATTTTATAGCGTAGTTTTAATTTTGAATTTTTAAGGTAATATAAGTAACGGGATTCTATATTTTAAAACGACCGGTAACAGTAACATAAGCTTATTATCCTATAACGGATTAAATGGTACATATACTTGGATCAATTTAAGCTTTTTTAGCCCGTGCGAAGAATGGATATTTATTTGCTACTTTTAAATAAAACGAATAACATACCCTGATAGTTAATAAACTATTCTTTCAAAAATCTGCTTTCTCAAGCAATAGAAAATAAATGTTGGTATAAATTAATTAAGTTTATTAGACTAACTTTAACAAGCAGCTTCGTACATGAGGGCTTTGCTTGAAATTATATTTTTTTCTCATTTCATTTTTAGCACTTATTATTGTAAACATATTATAACTTAACAACAATGTATTGTCTTCAGTTATAATACATGGATTCTTCTATCCATCATTGTTTGAATTTGTTTAATTAAATTCATTTATTTATTTTTCTAAATACAATATTTTAAATAAATGAAATTTTAATATTTTAGATCACTCTTAGGTCATAGTTATTTTAAAATCTTAGTTTAGAAAAAGCCTTAAGTTAAATTAGATTTATAACTGACCAAAAAAACTAGCCAATTCTATCTAAATTAACTGTAATGAAATATAAGTTAACTTTAAATTAACTATGACTTGTTTAATATAAAATGAATGAAGTATCACAAAATCTCTGAAAAGTGCAATTAAAGGGGCTGTTTTTAAAATAAGTTCCGTTTTATATATTCGTCCTTAGGGCATTTCCACGCGTGACTTACACTACATCGGACGATTTAACAAATTTCGTTTGCGTAGTTCATAATTATTTTCTACTTATTAAAAAAAATATTGTACGCCAGTTTACCCCTGAACATATACAATTTTTAGAAATCATAAAAAACCATTTTCATTTAGTATTTCACTAAAAAATAATAAAAATGTCATACTGTGACTTACACTACATGAAAGGAAGTCGAGTTTTGGTTATCATTTAAAACTCTCATTTCTTCTTCATAGTGCAGTAAATCAACATTCTACCTGCTTAATGCTACCATGCTTAATTTAAGTACAAGGTTTAAAGCTAAATAATTTAATTGCAAAAAAGTGTGGAAATATCATAGGAAATAATTTATTAACAGTTTTGTGCGTGACTTACACTACATTCAATTTGTGACTTATACTACATCATGTGAATTGTATCACAGATATGAAAATTTAGGCAATAATAACATAACATATGTAAATAATTTTGAACATGGTAAGTTAAGAATTGCATACATGGTAAAACCATAGTTAGAAAAAGTTACACAACGTCCCCTAAAGTTGGTTTCTGGTAATTTCTTAATTCTTTCTTCAATAGAATTGTCTGAAAAACTTTCCTTCTCAGGCCACGCAAAAAGACTTCCTGACCATTGCAGATGTTTCAGTTTTATTGAATAAGCATCTTTACTTAACATTCGCCCCACAAAATATATAACGATAATCTTCCTACAAAAGGAACTAAAGCTCTTCTTTCAGCATCAAATTCATTTTCAGAATTTTGCTGAGAGGTATTTCCTTTTACAACATTTCCATTTGTTTAATGAACAGTGTTGTTGTTTGGGGGATTTAATGAAACTAGGGGGCACGCCCCCTTCTCGCTATCGCTCGCCAACCCCCGGGGCTTGCGCAGTTTCCTTAGGATCGCTTCGCGATCCAGGCTCGCTTCGCTCGCTCACCGTCCATTGAAATATTTTAGTCTAGCCTTAAGGGTTAACCTAAAGGAGCAGGTCCGCCATTTTTTTTTTGCCAAATGTGGTAACCCCGCCAAATTTGTATTATGGCAGCCATTGGCTACGAAAATCGCCACAGATCGAATTTTAAGCAGATAATTATCAAATAGTTCAGTTTTTTTTCTATGTATTCTGTTTGCATTAGAGAATTTATTTTGCTACTTTCTTTATAAGTTAATCCTGTCCATTTCTTTCATCGTTAAGAATTCTTAAATCGTATTAATATATTTCAAATATTATTAATCATTAATTATAAAAAGAACTCATTTCTTAAATTATTTTTTGTGCACATTGTTTTGAACTTGCAGCAAACTGTTGAGTTCGGATTTTCTTATTTTAAAATATCGCTACGATCTATGATCGCAAATGCCACGATAATTTTTAATAAGGAAATCTTTTATGTCCTCTCAGCAGACATTTTCAGTTTTGAGTAGCATTTTAGCTTTCAGCAGCAAATTCATTTTCAGAATTTTACTGAGAGGTATTTCCTTTTACAACATTTCCATTTGTTTAATCAGCAGTGTTGTTGTTTGGGGGATTTAATGAAACTAGGGGGCACGCCCCCCCTTCTCGCTATCGCTCGCCAACCTCCCGGGAACTGCTTGCGCAGTTTCCTTATTCCAATTATTTGTTGTCATTTCACAGACTTAGCAAACGCTCGGTTTGTGTCATTTCAACTTGGCGACATTTTTCGACTGGCGCCGGACATGGTCTTTTAGGTTAACCGCCTTTAGTATCCTTTTAAAATAACATAATTACAAATTAATGCTTATAAATTAATGGTTATCATTACGAAAATATGTCGCTGCTTGAATAAGATCCATTTGTAAATAAATTGGAAACCGTGGTAACCGTCAACGCTTAGAAACTATGTTTAAAAACAATTTTAATTGTCCCTTTTTTATTAACAATAGTGTTTGGTAGTTCAGTCGATAGAAATTATAATTTAAATTTTCGAACTTTAAACGTCCCTAATATTATGCATGTTTAAATTTAAACTTACTGATTCTATCCTAAAGTTGTTGTTTCAAACACTTTTTTGTTGTTTTCATTCTGCCATTTTGAAATTAGTAGTATTTTTGTTTATTTCGATTGTTGCCATTCCAGAGATAGAAATATAAGGAAATTTGGGCGCCGTATAAGAGTATTATATATATAGATATTAGCAGTTTTAAGTAAGTATTTGTTTAATTTTAAAAAACAGAGCAATTTTTGAGTGTCAGGAATTGGAAATATTTATTTTCCTTTGATGAGTAAATATCATTTAATCTACCTATTTCGCCCTTTATACAATTGACAGAAATGTATAATAGTGATATGTTTGGGCAGATTTCTTATGCAAAGTGAAAAAATCTTTAGCACAATGTGGGTCAATTTCCCTGGAAGGTGTGGCTGCTTTTATCCCTTCCTCACTGTATCACCAAGTCCATCAAATGGTCCTTTTTCATGACTAAAAGTAAAGATGACCAACATTGGTGGCAGAGAAATGCCATTCAATGTTGTCTAACGGTTGGAACATTGCAATAGAGGTGGTGTATTTTTAGTTAAAGTGTTGTCCGTAAAGTCGTTTTTGCTTTCCTTTTCTTTAAAGGTTTGAAATTTTCCACATGCTTAAAGTCTTTCCCTTTGCTCTTTTTTTTTTTTTTTAACTGTTGATTTAGCCATCTTAAATTAAAATTATCAAAATATAAGAAATCTACAAGTATTATAGCTGATCTATAATAGATAAATCAAACAGAAGCTGTGACTGACACTACATTGTGACTTACACTACAAAGCTAAAATGTGTTATAAATAGAGAAAATGCTTTTTATTTTAAAATTAAAAAGGTGTGGAATTACGCAGAGGTTACTATAGAAAGAAAATATCGTAAAAATTTTGAAGTAAAGCTTTATTTTAAAAAGTTATAGAAAATTTTATATCTTTTCGTGACTTACACTACAGTCAAAAATGAGATTTTTATCTTTCTAATTAAGAATCTTTTAGTAATAAATGCCGATTAATAATGTGTTTTTAAGATAGTTCTGATAGTCTATTTTAATAATTTTTCCAAAAAATCTGATAAAATGTGTTTCTTACCTTAAAATTCCTGGGTTCAAAATGATGAAATAACACGAGACCATGCTTTCAAAACAAAGCAGCCATTTTGAAGCTGCTGTGTTGCCAAAGGTGAAACAATAATAGTTGTTGATACAAAAAAAAATTCAAACTTTTCTTAAGCACATATAAAAGTTATAGCTGTAGAATTTTTTTTTCAGTTATGGTATCATTTTACGTGGAATTAACCCTTATTGTCCTGGATGTAGGATTTTGTAATATGCAATGTGTTTTTACAATAATTTTGAATATTTTAGGCTCTGTTCACAATCGTTTAACCTCTTTTTTGTTATTTTATGAACATTAAAATAAATGACGGTGGGAATCAAGTTTAACGTTGATTCGATTTTTAAGGGGTCAAAGTTGTTGAAAATAAACAAGAGATCTTTTAAGTTTTTAGAGAAAACATTATGATCATAAGAATGATATATGCGGAAAGAGATTTTAAAAAAGACACGCGACTGTCGATGATCAAGACCCAAGTTGGCGCGATCGTTGACGATAATTGTTTGCAGAAAGTTGACAAAAATAGGAACAAGAACGAAACATATGCATTTCATTCACTATAAAATGAGTTTTTCTCAAATTTATAAAATTTTTCTTGGGGGTCAAACCTTAAAATAGACGCCATTGCAAAATTTTCATTACCTTGTATTTCATATGAGGTAATTATAACTAAAAATATCAAATATTGAATGGCAAAATTTCTTGCAAACAGTAAGAATCCTTTAAAATTATACATTCTCAACTGACTCAATTAAATTTTGTTCACTCCATAAGAAAAATATTACTTGGATTTTTTTCCTGTTTTGTAGCTGTTGTTATTTAGATAAAAAAAAACAAGAATTAATCAAACACACCTAGCTGTTAAACAAACGCAATACACTTACAGATTTATATTAAAAAAATATTTCCACTCCTAACTCCCACCTAACCACACAAGCACCATTTTACACCCCATTTCAACACCACTCCAAAATCGTTTGCTTATAGAAACTTCGAACGGCGTTCGCACCATGCACAGCCCAATTAACGCATGCAAATCTACAGCCGTTCTATAAAGTCCTTGTCGCCAGATCGTTAGCAGCTTAGAGCTTGGGCGGGCCCAATCCTTTAAAAGGGGCACGTGCCCCTTTCAGTTGCAAGTGTTGGGGGGTTCTGAATCACTATTAGGGGGTTTCTTTTGTAGGTGGTTGCTCTAGGATTTGCGGGTGGTGTGGTATTGTTGGTGCATAGAGGGGGGAAGGAATGTAAGTAGAGGTGGAGTAACTCTATTCAGCTCGGGAAAAGTTAAATACGTTTTCTTGTTGTTGGGCATTTACTTGATCAAGATTTTGGAATCTTTAATTCTAGATTTTAAGTCTTTTAACAATAGAATTTAGAACAAATACCTTAACCCTTCCTTCCTCTCTCCCATGAAAATTACGAGGTGAGGTTTCACCCCTATTTCTCCCTCCCGTGATATTTCCGGAACATGTATATGCAAAATGTGCACTAATGTACTATGTTGTATTATATACAGTCCCAGGACAAATTATTAGACGCACTGCAAGATTTCATGTATCAATCAATGATGAACAAAATACCTTTAGAAGGACATTTGTGTTCCTAAACTTAAGCTATTGAATAGAAAATACTATCTGCTATACTTAATACATATATCGACATCTTTTTTAATGATATGGCATTCTTTGGTATGTTTTCATCATTACTAAAAAAATACAGTGCGTCTAATAATTTGTCTAGGGACTGTAGTAAAAGTCTTGTTTGATTTTTTTGTGTGTTTTTTTCTTTATACCATAATTTCGTTATAATATAACTTTCTTTGCTTTTCTATAGTGTGGTTAATATCAAAACCATCACACACAAAAGTATCCAATTTTGCAAGTCGATCGTTACATCGTGCTATTTGCTCCCAGGAAGCTCTATATTACGAGGGGCTATTGTATTTGCATATATTAGATTTTACTTTAAATTTTAACTCTCATTTCTTCTTCATAGTGCAGTAAATCAACATTCTACTAGTGCTTAATTTAAGTACAAGGTTTAAAGCTAAATAATTTAATTGCAAAAAAGTGTGGAAATATCATAGGAAATAATTTATTAACAGTTTTGTGCGTGACTTACACTACATTCAATTTGTGACTTATACTACATCATGTGAATTGTATCACAGATATGAAAATTTAGGCAATAATAACATAACATATGTAAATCATTTTGAACATGGTAAGTTAAGAATTGCATACATGGTAAAACCATAGTTAGAAAAAGTTACACAACGTCCCCTAAAGTTGGTTTCTGGTAATTTCTTAATTCTTTCTTCAATAGAATTGTCTGAAAAACTTTCCTTCTCAGGCCACGCAAAAAGACTTCCTGACCATTGCAGATGTTTCAGTTTTATTGAATAAGCATCTTTACTTAACATTCGCCCCACAAAATATATAACGATAATTTTCCTACAAAAGGAACTAAAGCTCTTCTTTCAGCATCAAATTCATTTTCAGAATTTTGCTGAGAGGTATTTCCTTTTACAACATTTCCATTTGTTTAATCAGCAGTGTTGTTTTTTGGGGGATTTAATGAAACTAGGGGGCACGCCCCTTCTCGCTATCGCTCGCCAACCCCCGGGGCTTGCGCAGTTTCCTTAGGATCGCTTCGCGATCCAGGCTCGCTTCGCTCGCTCACCGTCCATTGAAATATTTTAGTCTAGCCTTAAGGGTTAACCTAAAGGAGCAGGTCCGCCATTTTTTTTTTGCCAAATGTGGTAACCCCGCTAAATTTGTATTATGGCAGCCATTGGCTACGAAAATCGCCACAGATCGAATTTTAAGCAGATAATTATCAAATAGTTCAGTTTTTTTTCTATGTATTCTGTTTGCATTAGAGAATTTATTTTGCTACTTTCTTTATAAGTTAATCCTGTCCATTTCTTTCATCGTTAAGAATTCTTAAATCGTATTAATATATTTCAAATATTATTAATCATTAATTATAAAAGAACTCATTTCTTAAATTATTTTTTGTGCACATTGTTTTCAACTTGCAGCAAACTGTTGAGTTCGGATTTTCTTATTTTAAAATATCGCTACGATCTATGATCGCAAATGCCACGATAATTTTTAATAAGGAAATCTTTTATGTTCTCTCAGCAGACATTTTCAGTTTTGAGTAGCATTTTAGCTTTCAGCATCAAATTCATTTTCAGAATTTTGCTGAGAGGTATTTCCTTTTACAACATTTCCATTTGTTTAATCAGCAGTGTTGTTTTTTGGGGGATTTAATGAAACTAGGGGGCACGCCCCCTTCTCGCTATCGCTCGCCAACCTCCCGGAACTGCTTGCGCAGTTTCCTTATTCCAATTATTTGTTGTCATTTCACAGACTTGGCAAACGCTCGGTTTGTGTCATTTCAACTTGGCGACATTTTTCGACTGGCGCCGGACATGGTCTTTTAGGTTAACCGCCTTTAGTATCCTTTTAAAATAACATAATTACAAATTAATGCTTATAATTAATGGTTATCATTACGAAAATATGTCGCTGCTTGAATAAGATCCATTTGTAAATAAATTGGAAACCGTGGTAACCGTCAACGCTTAGAAACTATGTTTAAAACAATTTTAATTTTCCTTTTTTATTAACAATAGTGTTTGGTAGTTCAGTCGATAGAAATTATAATTTAAATTTTCAAACTTTAAACGTCCCTAATATTATGCATGTTTAAATTTAAACTTACTGATTCTATCCTAAAGTTGTTGTTTCAAACACTTTTTTGTTGTTTTCATTCGGCCATTTTGAAATTAGTAGTATTTTTGTTTATTTCGATTGTTGCCATTCCAGAGATAGAAATATAAGGAAATTTGGGCGCCGTATAAGAGTATTATATATATAGATATTAGCAGTTTTAAGTAAGTATTTGTTTAATTTTAAAAAGCAGAGCAATTTTTGAGTGTCAGGAATTGGAAATATTTATTTTCCTTTGATGAGCAAATATCATTTAATCTACCTAGTGATATGTTTGGGCAGATTTCTTATGCAAAATGAAAAAATCTTTAGCACAATGTGGGTCAATTTTCCTGGAAGGTGTGGCTGCTTTTATCCCTTCCTCACTGTATCACCAAGTCCATCAAATGGTCCTTTTTCATGACTAAAAGTAAAGATGACCAACATTGGTGGCAGAGAAATGCCATTCAATGTTGTCTAACGGTTGGAACATTGCAATAGAGGTGGTGTATTTTTAGTTAAAGTGTTGTCCGTAAAGTCGTTTTTGCTTTCGTTTTCTTTAAAGGTTTTAAATTTTCCACATGCTTAAAGTCTTTCCCTTTGCTCTTTTTTTTTCTTTTAACTTTTGATTTAGCCATCTTAAATTAAAATTATCAAAATATAAGAAATCTACAAGTATTATAGCTAATCTATAATAGATAAATCAAACAGAAGCTGTGACTACACTACATTGTGACTTACACTACAAAGCTAAAATGTGTTATAAATAGAGAAAATGCTTTTTATTTTAAAATTAAAAAGGTGTGGAATTACGCAGAGGTTACTATAGAAAGAAAATATCGTAAAAATTTTGAAGTAAAGCTTTATTTTAAAAAGTTATAGAAACTTTTATATCTTTTCGTGACTTACACTACAGTCAAAAATGAGATTTTTATCTTTCTAATTAAGAATCTTTTAGTAATAAATGCCGATTAATAATGTGTTTTTAAGATAGTTCTGATAATCTATTTTAATAATTTTTCCAAAAAATCTGATAAAATGTGTTTCTTACCTTAAAATTCCTGGGTTCAAAATGATGAAATAACACGAGACCATGCTTTCAAAACAAAGCAGACATTTTGAAGCTGCTGTGTTGCCAAAGGTGAAACAATAATAGTTGTTGATACAAAAAAAAAATTCAAACTTTTCTTAAGCACATATAAAAGTTACAACTGTAGAATTTTTTTTTTCAGTTGTGGTATCATTTTACGTGGAATTAACCCTTATTGTCCTGGATGTAGGATTTTGTAATATGCAATGTGTTTTTACAATAATTTTGAATATTTTAGGCTCTGTTCACAATCGTTTAACCTCTTTTTTGTTATTTTATGAACATTAAAATAAATGACGGTGGGAATCAAGTTTAACGTTGATTCGATTTTTAAGGGGTCAAAGTTGTTGAAAATAAACAAGAGATCTTTTAAGTTTTTAGAGAAAACATTATGATCATAAGAATGATATATGCGGAAAGAGATTTTAAAAAAGACACGCGACTGTCGATGATCAAGACCCAAGTTGGCGCGATCGTTGACGATAATTGTTTGCAGAAAGTTGACAAAAATAGGAACAAGAACGAAACATATGCATTTCATTCACTATAAAATGAGTTTTTCTCAAATTTATAAAATTTTTCTTGGGGGTCAAACCTTAAAATAGACGCCATTGCAAAATTTTCATTACCTTGTATTTCATATGAGGTAATTATAACTAAAAATATCAAATATTGAATGGCAAAATTTCTTGCAAACAGTAAGAATCCTTTAAAATTATACATTCTCAACTGACTCAATTAAATTTTGTTCACTCCATAAGAAAAATATTACTTGGATTTTTTTCCTGTTTTGTAGCTGTTGTTATTTAGATAAAAAATAAACATGAATTAATCAAACACACCTAGCTGTTAAACAAACGCAATACACTTACAGATTTATATTAAAAAAATATTTCCACTCCTAACTCCCACCTAACCACACAAGCACCATTTTACACCCCATTTCAACACCACTCCAAAATCGTTTGCTTATAGAAACTTCGAACGGCGTTCGCACCATGCACAGCCCAATTAACGCATGCAAATCTACAGCCGTTCTATAAAGTCCTTGTCGCCAGATCGTTAGCAGCTTAGAGCTTGGGCGGGCCCAATCCTTTAAAAGGGGCACGTGCCCCTTTCAGTTGCAAGTGTTGGGGGGTTCTGAATCACTATTAGGGGGTTTCTTTTGTAGGTGGTTGCTCTAGGATTTGCGGGTGGTGTGGTATTGTTGGTGTATAGAGGGGGGAAGGAATGTAAGTAGAGGTGGAGTAACTCTATTCAGCTCGGGAAAAGTTAAATACGTTTTCTTGTTGTTGGGCATTTACTTGATCAAGATTTTGGAATCTTTAATTCTAGATTTTAAGTCTTTTAACAATAGAATTTAGAACAAATACCTTAACCCTTCCTTCCTCTCTCCCATGAAAATTACGAGGTGAGGTTTCACCCTCTATTTCTCCCTCCCGTGATATTTCCGGAACATGTATATGCAAAATGTGCACTAATGTACTATGTTGTATTATATACAGTCCCAGGACAAATTATTAGACGCACTGCAAGATTTCATGTATCAATCAATGATGAACAAAATACTTTTAGAAGGACATTTGTGTTCCTAAACTTAAGCTATTGAATAGAAAATACTATCTGCTATACTTAATACATATATCGACATCTTTTTTAATGATATGGCATTCTTTGGTATGTTTTCATCATTACTAAAAAAATACAGTGCGTCTAATAATTTGTCTAGGGACTGTAATAAAAGTCTTGTTTGATTTTTTTGTGTGTTTCTTCTTTATACCATAATTTCGTTATAATATAACTTTCTTTGCTTTTCTATAGTGTGGTTAATATCAAAACCACCACACACAAAAGTATCCAATTTTGCAAGTCGATCGTTACATCGTGCTATTTGCTCCCAGGAAGCTCTATATTACGAGGGGCTATTGTATTTGCATATATTAGATTTTACTTTAAATTCATTCTTTATTAAGTTATCGTAAATGAAAAATAATGAAACAAGGGTCATTGTGTGGATTTTGTGATTCAATTAACACTTAAAAGAATTATATTTATTTTTAAGAACCTTATTCAATGTCAATCATCCAAACTCAGTGTTCTTGTGTGAAGGAAGGAATGATTGGAAAAAATCAATAAAACAAAAATTGTTAATATACAATAATATACAATTGTTAATATACAATAATAAGTGAATGCAAAGTATTTGAAGCAGAAAAAGTTTTATGAAATTATAATCAAGATTATATTAACAAAGCATCGACATGCCGACTCTTAATTTACTGTGGATAAATACACTACCCATGAATTTGTTCAACTCAAACAAAATCATGCGGGTTGTTACTAACACATTGAAAAAACCTTTATGGAAACTTTTCCAAGACTATCTATGCATGAACTCAAAATATTAGGAAAAATTACACATGGTTATCATAAAATTTACGACTTTTTGTGAACTGTTGAATAAACATAAGTTTTTAATACTATTTGGAATAATAAGAAATCTCTCTGAAAAAGTTTCACAAAAAAAACCCCGCAAAACTAAGAAAATCAAAAAAAATCATTACATTATTATCTAACTTGTATTCTACAAAGTAGATCAAGTTATTTTTGTATATTTATAATCCTGATATTTGATAAAAAATTTATAATAATTTTTTATTCCTTCTCAGTAAGTATTAAAATAATTTACCATTTTATTTAAATCCAAAAACTAGTCCAAAAAAACCACCAAGCCATAATCCAAACACTAACCCTCCCACTCAATATGCTTTTTTCAGCAACTACATTCTCTCAGCCACGTGTTCGAAGTATTAATTTCGCGTTTTTGTGGCAGTACTGAGGATCTCTTTCGTAAGATAATCCTACCGACTTAAAAAACGCGATGTAGCTTGCATGTTGTGTGGGCGCTTCCAATAAAAAACTTAACACGTGGCAATCATAATCGCCTAGTGCTTGTGACATATCATTTACACTTTTAATAGAGAAGTGTCGAGAGATTGTCAAATGCGTTTTTGTTTAGAACTGTATAGCTGTCAGAAACACTTTAAAAAATATTTGTGCGTTTCTGGCTGTCTATTTATATCCTCTAAGGAGTGCTTTAACAAAGATACCTACGGTTTGTTGTTTCGAACTATGTTCAAGTGAGACTACAAATGAAAAAAAAAAACATAAAAAGACGAAGAGAGTAAAGCGTATTTAAGAAACTGGATATAATTTAATGATAACGCTATATCTGCAAATCATATGAAATATATAAGAAATACAAAAAAAAAAAAAACGAAACTATAAAAATCGAAACAATCACTCTGTTCATGCTACTTCGTCAAGGGGTCAGATCATGAACCGATGGGGTGTTTTTGTTTGTGGTAAATCATAAGATCAAAACCACAACTGTCCCCAACAACCAGCAGCGAAAAGAAAGGAGAAATTACTCGGGAGAACTCAACAATCCAAAATATAACAATAGAATATATATTGAGGTCATGTGGTTCATTTCTATGTCCTGGATTGTTGAGTTCTTTAGAGTGTTTACTTTTTAGTGTTTAATTTTTCTTTAGAGTGTTTAATTTTTTATTTTTTATTTTAACGGCACAAACTATAAAAGTCAAAGCGCACTTTCAAAGCTACTCGTTCGTTCCCCCTCCCCCTATAAAGAAAAAATCTGATAATATCTTAATATTAATCTGGAGTATTATTATACTCGAATTAATAACTTATATAGTTTTTGCGGAAAAAGTTTGATATTTGGTCATAAATGATAAGTTTGATTTAGTTGAGGTTTTCGTTTTTATTCTAAACAAGTACAAATACTAATAATCAATCTATTACCTTCATAAAGTTATAATCATACGTTATTATTAACCGTGTATTTGATAAACATTATGTATAGATTTTCATAACTAGTTCACTTAGGGAGCCTTCGTTCAGTGGCCAACCCTCCCTTACATAGAGTGGCCAACCCTCCCCACCTAGACATTTCGTAAAGAATAGCACATGGTGCTTTGAAGCCTACTTCATTGCACAAACTTTATAGCTAAAATAAATAAAACCTTAATATAACAGTATTTTAAAAATACCATATACTTAAACTTAATTGAATTGGTTTTTCTGAAAAAATCTTACAAATTATGTCTAAAATGTTTACTTTTTGGGATGAGAAACATTCTTTTTTTTATTTTCTCCTCAATGCAAAAAAAGTAGCTCAATAAAACTAAGGTGGCTATCTGCTGACAACAGTAGCTTTGTGTACCATCTATTGAGAAAATGCTAAAATATTTTTAAATACTAAAATTTAAAGGTGGGTCAAGTCTCCCTTATGGCCAATGCTCCCCAGTCTCCCTTACACTAGGCTAGAACACCATTTTTTTTCTCATAACAAATTTGAAGAGCTAAGTGGAAGAACGTGCTAAGCGACAAAAAGGTGAAAACGAGAAACTGAGCTTTAAAGTTTATAGTTTGCACTTAAAGCCGCTAAAAACGGTACTTGCCAAAGATAAAAAATATACTAACTTAACTTTAGGTTTATGAAAAACGGGAAACTTGTTATCGTTAAAGAATGGAATAATACGTTCATTGACACAAAAATATAATTTTTTTCAAAAATGTCACTTAGCACGTTCTTTCACTTAAGCTCTTCATTTAAAGTACTACTCAAGTACTCATTTAATTAGTTTTTTGGATAAATTTTGCTTTTTCTTGTTTAAGGGTCAATCTAATTTTTTTGGGATTTATCCTATTTTTTTATACATTTAATCTATATTTAGCAATTACTTAGCACATGGAAACTTTTTTAGCGAAATCAATTTCAATATTTTAGACTTTATCCTATTTTTTTAAAAACATTTAATCTATATTTAGCAATTTTTTTGCACATGGAAACTTTTTTTTGACAAATCATTCTGACCTTTACAAGTAGCTAACTCATACTCTATTAGCTCTTACAAAATTTCGGGAAGTGTTATACCTTAATTTATATATTATTTATTTATGTTATTGTTTATATATAAATATTCACTTCTATCTTATAATTCACGTCTGTAGTGCTGCCATCTAGTGTTGCTGCTTTTTGAAATCTGCATAAATATTATGTACATTTTTATTCTCCATATTTTGTTTTATTTTATAATTTTACTTTTCTTTTACTTTATTATTTTAGCTAGTTTTGTAAGTCGAAATTATACAGCTGTTATAGCGTTCAATTTTCAATATTTTTTTAAGCCAATGAAAGTACAAATAACGTATTGAAAATCGGGTACTTGATTAGTTTCTTTTAAATAGTTCTTGTGTTTACAGTTCATGAACAATCCTAGAAAAGTAAAGGTAAAAACCTAACTGAAATTTTACCATAATCTCTTAACCACAGATGTATAAAAAAATAAGCACTTTGATTAAAATAGTACCCGAGTAATACGATTTTTCCGCTAATTTACTATATAAATATCCTTTTTTTTTTTTAAAGAATATATCAAATTTTTCAAAGAAGCAAATAAATTAATTTTATTGCATGCAATTTTAATAGATTTTTTTAATAAAGTTATTCTTACTTCTTGTAATTGGCCTGTTTCACGTCTTGAGTGGTAACAGTTACAGCAGTATTGTTTTCATTCTTAGCCCTTTTGGAAATACATTTGTTTTGGCAACACAATATTATTTTAGCAAAAATATTAATATGAATTGTTAATATAACATAAATATGCAAATGTGTTATAAACTATTTTAAAAATTCAATTTTTTGTTATTAAATTATTAGGTTTCATTGGTAATCAAACTCCATTATAAGAAGATTATTAGAGAATTAATTATATAGTATTATCACTATAAAGAAATTACAAAGGTATAAATATTCTAAAGATGCAAAAAGTATTTAGTAAGCACACAAGCCTGAAAATACATGTATCAACCAACCAACCAACAATTGCATTGATATTAAATCACTAGATAGCAGCAGCATAGCAAGCAAACAAATATTTTTATTTGAACAAGAAGGGTGAGACCAAAACCCTTGGACATGATAAATAAGCTTATAGCAGTCCAATTCATTGACATTTGTTTCAATTTGTTTGGGATACAAGCTGAGTCTTCCTTTGAATCAGACACACAACTAAAACAAACAGCCAACTGGGCCCAGATGGCCTAGTGGTTTGAATCTCAGACCTTTACGTTAGCAGTCTGCGCGCTGTAAGGGGTGCGGGTTCGATTCCCGCCTTCGCCCTGGGTGTACCTTCTCACTCTGTGTCAGTAAAAATTCTGTCTTTTTTACTGGACGAAAGTTTATAAGCGTGTCTCTGATCAAGCACACAAACCGAATATATATATATGTGTCAAACAACCAAACAGACAATGTTCATGGCCGAGTAAGATGAACATCGGTTTCTTATTGAGAAGTTTATGAGTTCTAAACACAGCCAAACTAAACATATTCGAGCATGTAAAACAAAAAGTTCACTCAAAGTCATGAGGGTCCCCGACTAAACTAGGACGGACGTGCTCGTTAACTCTGTGGAGTCCAAGCGGCATTAGCGTACGATGTCGCTCGAAGTTCCGATACGTTAAAGTGACTGTGCTGTTATAGTTCATCATGACTGGTTTATAAGAACGACTCTGGCGAAGCAATAAACCAGGTACAAAATACCAACCAAACTACTCATATCCGATTCAACGCGTTAGCGTACAATGTCACTCGAAGTTCCATTGGGTGCCCGCTCAGGTGTCGACCTCGTCACTTGACCAAGGTTCTACATTACTAGGCGTAATTGTCTGTGTTAATGCTCTAAGGAGGCTAGAAATAGACCCCCGGAAAGGGGTACAACCTAACTTAACCGAACTTTCGCAGCGGATGATGCTTAAGTCCACCCAGATTGGGGCCCGGATGGCTAGTGGTTTGGATCGCAGACCAATACACTAGCAGTCTGCGCGCTGTAACGGGTGCGGGTTCGATTCCCGCTTTCGCCCTGGGTGTACTTTCTTTCTCTGTGCCAGTAAAAATGCTGTCTGTGTCTGTTTTACTTGACGAAGGTTTATAAGCAGGTCACTGATCAAGCACACAAACCGGAATATATATGTACCATTCCATTCCATTACCAAGATCTAAGGATTCAAATATGCTATTTTTTATGACACGTTACACGGCAACAAAACTTACGCAGCAAATTTATTAATAAAAAAACATCAAACAGTTTCCCGTAATTATTAATCACGATAAGATGAAAGGGAAAGCGAAAATAAGGCATATACGGATAATTTACTAGTTTCACATGACGTATATCATTCCTGCTCTCATTCTTGTATTTCATTGGTGGTTTCGGTGATTGGTGATATAACACGGTAAGCTCCACACACTACTTTAATAACCAATCAAACCTTAGTTTCATTCATGTGGAACTGTTGCCACTCAAAGAGTGAAACATGCCCATTGTGAAACATACATAAGTGTGAAAGTTCAATGTGGCTGTAAGGTACACTAACCAAGGAGTTACATTCTATATATACATGTATTTATCATTAAGGAGCATATTATTTTTTTGAAAAGGAATAAAAATAAGGAATCCATACACTGTTAAAAATTTGGTTCGATGTTGAACCAAATATTGGTTTCCATTTAGCTGCAACCAAAATTTGGTACTAGATTTTACGAAATATTGGTGCGACCCCCCAGACACCAACTTTCGGTGAGAGGTTGAACCAAATTTCGGGTTTTCGTTTCCCCATTATTTGGTGAGAGGTTGAACCAAATTTCACGTTTTCGTTTCCCCATTATTTGGTGAGAGGTTTAACCAAATTTTACGTTTTTATTACTCCAAATGTTGGAGAAAACGTGAACCACAAATTTTCGCGAATTCGTTACTCTAATTCTTAGAAAGTTTGAGTTGAGTTTAACGATTATATCATATATAATTATATATTATGTAATTTAATTTGGGGCGATTCAGAAAATTGTGTTTTCTGCAAGTTTACAGTTACAATGTTTAGTTATAGGACTTATTTTTTTATATAAGAAACCTCGTGTAAAAATTATTGAACATTTAGGTTTTGATGTAAGAAATAGGATTTTTAAAAAAATAGTTTAATGAAAAGTAAAAAAAAATAATAAAGGAACACAGTAAAGCCTTTTCTTAAATGATGACACTGTTTTTGCCTTTTCTAACACAAAAATAATTCTTAGTTGTATTAAAAAATTAACTTATTTTATACGATAATTAAGTTTTTAAATGCTTGCGGTTTTAATGACTTAGTTCCTTTGTAACTTAAATAACAGAAAATTAAAATCTATATTTATCTATGGATCCCCAAATTGTGCATATTGAACACGCAAATTCTTCATTTGCTATTTCATGAAACACCTAACACAACACCTTTGAAATAAAAGTAATATTTCACAATGAGTATAAAACAGTAACACCAAAACTTTGTTTTTATTAGCAACAAATTACACATATTAATAAATAAGTATCCATTTATATCCTATGCATATTTTTATCTCGATAACATCTGGTTGGCTAGCAATAGATTCTCACCTTGGCTGTAGGTTCAGACTGAATCCTGAAAAAAAAATTCTAAGAACACTATGATAATATAATGTGACTGAATTATGAGCTACACACAATATAATTGTTATAATTTGGGACCAAACATGCAAGCGTCATCATTAGTGCTAATTAGGTTCTACGGCTTGACCGATGGGCAAAAATTAAATTGGCCTAAACTTTGATCGACCGATATCTGTTCTGAAGTAGAACAAATACATCCTATATTGAGGCGAACTATAGGCTACGAGGCGCCCAAGTTTGGAATACCTAATTTTCCAATACCGATTTTTCTCTAGTTAAAATTGGCACCGATTGCTATTTTTTTTAAACAATCAACCCTGATGCATGTTACTAGGTTCGAATGTATAGACGTATGACACTTGCATTCCATGACTTGTTGATGGATCAGTAGCCATTTTTAGGTCATGGATAAGTGACTTTAGAGTTTCTTAAGATCCTAAATTGTACCCAATATATATATATGAAAAATTTCATAATCGACTCAATTATGTGGTATGTATTAAAATATAAAATTTCACATATATCCTAGTGCGCCCCATTTGGAAAATAAAAATTCGCCATATTTTTGAAAATCCCATGATTTTCAGGAGGTTGCCAAACTGGAAAATTAGATGGACCACAAATAAGGATTTTCCCTAATTTCATACATAAAATATAGGCAGGGCCTGTTCTTCCATAAGGCCCAAGCCTATAGTTCGCCTCAATATAGGATGTATTTGTTCTACTTCAGAACAGATATCGGTCGATCAAAGTTTAAGCCAATTTAATTTTTGCCCATCGGTCGAGCCGTAGAACCTAGTTAGCACTAATGATGACGCTTGCATGTTTGGTCCCAAATTATAACAATTATATTGTGTGTAGCTCATAATTTTAGCCCCCAAATTTTAGGGGCTCCTAAATTTCAGTTTCTATTATGCTGTAAATCCCCAAAATATTATTAAACTAAAAAAAAATTCCGATACTCCACTTTGTTTTTTGCTCGATTTTGACTAAGAAATTAACCTAACAACGGGATTGTTTTGATCGATGTTTATAAGGAAGCCAATAAAATTGTAGCAAAAATTTGATCCATATAGATCATATAGCACCATCATTACTGGAAATCATACACAACATTTTCCCTAAAGGGGCCCCCAAAATTGGCTGTGCCTATAGTCCAAGTTTTCCTAGAACAGGCCCTGAATATAGGATAACTATTGATAAATAGTTAGATTTCGACATTCAAAAGTTTAATACAGAAGTAAATGCTGAGTTTGGTGCTTTCTTTTAAGTGACCCAGGTTGTTATATTTTGTGTGGAAGCAGTTCATAGTGACAGTTTCTGTTACAGACTAACTTGTTATCCAATTCTAATGTGAAAAATCTTTTACTGACAATTAATATAAATTTGTGCAATAGAAGATAATTTATAATTATCTAAAAATATTCCTCTAGAAAAGTCTGCAGGTTTTCATGTTAGAAAAAAAGCCCAGTGAAGAAAATGGTATCTACTTGCACAGTAAATCTGACAATCTAAAAATTTTACAGTGACCTCTCACAATCTGAAAGAAGGCATAGTGTACAAAACCCATATTGTTACATTAGTATATTTGAACATCCACAGAGAACTCAGATTAATTGTAATCCGAGCGCCAAAATTGGTAACGAGAGCCGCCTAGATGGTATCACAAAAAAAATAACTCTCAGTTCTGGGGAAAATGTCGACCCTGCAAAGGCTTGACTACCAAAAAGCTGCCCATTGGGAAAAAAATATTATTATATTTAGCAAAAATATTAGTCACCTCTATAGTGTGTTGCTCAGCAAGTCAGGCTTAGAAATTTCTACCATGGATTCCAACCTACGAGAATCTGCATGTTGGTGAGCAGCTACAGCAATCTTAGTACTGAGAAAAAATTATTGTTGAAATTAGTAAATCAGAATGCTACTATAATATTATATTTCAAAAATTGGAACAGCTATGATATAATGGCTGGTCTTAATTTTGTTATTAGCGTTATGCTATTACCTTATATGGAATGTTTACCCAAATATGGTAAGCATTCCACTTTATATATATTTCATACAACTCAATAGGCGCGTTTACATGAGCCATCAAATTCATGGAATGAAGAGCAAACTCCGCAATTTTTCCCTCTTGGGGATTTTTCGCCCAGGCAGAACCGGAATTGCAGGGTTCATTGGGGGGTTTCGAAAACCCTCCAATCAAGGAGGGTTTGCGTTTCATTCCATGGATTCGGCCACTTGTATTAGCTTCTAGTCTGTGGATTCGGCAATCCCGCTGGGGCGCAAGTAGAAAAAATTTCTAGGGGGGGGGGGGGTCAATTTCTTATTATTCATTGAAAAATATTTTTTAATTAAAGTTATTTTCAAATATTTTGTAATTAAATTAAAATATTTAATTGAAAAAAATTTATTTAAAATATTGTCATTAAAATTAATTTTAATTGAAATAATTTTTATTTTAAATATTTATTTTCATTAAAATAATTGTTAATTAAAATCAATTCGGGGGAGCGGTGGGTAATTTCTTATTATTTTTCTTTGAAAAATATTTTTTAATTAAAGTTATTTAAAAATAATTTTTAATTAAAGTTATTTAAAAATAATTTTTAATTAAAGTTATTTTAAAATAATTAAAATAATATTTAATTAAATAATTTTTAATTAAACAAGAAGTTCACAAAGAACTAAAATAGCCTACTTTCCTGTTACTTAAATACTTACTGAAGTTCTAATCGGGAAAAAAAACTAGGTTCCTAAAGTAAATATCATCAACAGCCGTTTCTACACTAGATTTATACACATTAGAAAAAAAAATCGAAACACAGCACCCAGCTGTAATTTAAACTTCTAAAAGCCAAAATCAACTATTTTCCTTAATATTTTTTCGCAAATTAATTAAATATTATTTATCATCTGCTCGTGATTTATTTGTAGTTCGAAGAATAATTAAATATTTATTAATAACAAAAGTAATGAAACTACTCCGAACTGCATTAAAAAATAAGAAAGGTAAATTAAAACTAAGCATAATTGCATGCAAAAGTATGCCTTGCCGCTTTCTTGGTAGATAATTAATGAACAATCAAAGAATCAAATTTTGCTACATTTTATGACGTCATTCCAAACTGATTCATGAAAATATTATTTTGCTTCAAATATGTTTAAATAAAGTTTCTCATGCCATTGTTGATTTGGCAACAGTGATTTAAATGACTCAAAATTGAATTTCAATGCTAATTCAATGGGAAATTCACCGAAAGATAGTAGATTTATGTCCGTCCGGACGTACAGACAGACGGACAAAAAGTATGAAAGTTGGGTATCTGAGGTCATAGCTTTCTAACAAAAGAGTATTTTTAAGATCCGATGGATAGAACCGATTTTGGAAGGGGGGTACGGACAGACAGACAGACAGACAGACGGACAGACGGACAGACAGACAGACAGACAGACAGACGGACATCGACCGCATGTCAATATCTACTTTTTCATTTTTTTAATTCTTTCGAATTAAAAAAAGAAAAGTAGGCTAAAAATTTTCATTAAAATTAATTTTTTATAATATCGTGCAAAAAAAAACTAACTTTTTCAAATCAATAATCGTGGCAAAAGTGATGCTTTTAACGAAATCGTGTTTCAAAGTTACTTTTACGCACTAGTGCGACAAAGTAAATAAGAGCATCTGATTGGTGTAAAATTCTTTATTTGAGCGTGATATTTTATTCGGCGGCTTTGTGATTGGTGTAAAATTCTTTATTGGAAAGTGATTCTTTATTTGGCGTCTTATTTCCAATGCCAATCTAAGAAATACTTTTTGCACGTGATTTTAAAATAATCATTAATATAAATAATCACCTTCAAATCATTTGAACGTGATAATAAAATAATTAATAAGCCAATCAATAAATTCCAATTTTATAAATACTTTTTTGCACGTTATTATAAAAAATAGTGTATGGCAACACGTTGAAAATAGCCTTTTTTAAAATCGTGAATTTATTTCACTCGCTCGTACCTCGCTCGTGAAATAATTTATTCAACTCGTTTAAAAAAGCCTTACTTTTCACACTAGTTGCATAAATAACTATTAATTGAAATAATTTTTATTTTAAATATTTATTTTCATTAAAATAATTGTTAATTAAAATCGTTTTTTTATTAAAATGATTTTCAAATAAATAATTTTTAACTTCACCGAAGCTAATTCAAATTTTTAATTGAATTTACGGCGCAATCGACGAAGTGAAATAATTATACAAATTATTTGCATTTATGTTGTTATATAAAAATCGCAACCAGTTCACATAAAACTTGTTTTAAATATTTAAAAACAATTAAAATTTAATGTAAACAGAACTAAACAGCTATTCCTAGATTTATATTTAGCATTCAGACGAAAACAGTAAAAAAAGAAGAAAAAAGCGCCGAAGTTAACTGCAAACCTACTATCTTATCTTCAGATACTTTTGTTTTGTGGTTTAAACATAAAAAAAAATATTTAAAAAAACATTACCTTAACACCTTAGCATTTAACCATCCTAAATATATTTTTAAATTTTTAATTTTTATATAACTCAAGCTCTTAATTTATATAACTTATATAAAAACAAGTTGAACAAAAGTTATATAACTTAACCGTAATTTTTATATAGCTCATCAAAATATTGCTAATCATTATGAAATGAAGGTTTTATAGAAAAGTATTGCTAGCTAAATATACGAGTCACAATTAATACATTACTCAAGTATAGTTGTCAAGAAATATCAGATGTCCCGCGCATCTACGGCATCAACCCCCCGGTTCCCATGTAAACGCCTTATTTTACAAAGGGGGGTTGATTGCGGTGTTTGGGTTACAAATCCTGCTCGACCACTTTTTCCCCTAATGGAGGGTTTGGCATGCCATGGATTCGATGGCTCATGTAAACGCGCCTAATTGGTGTAGCAACACTAGGTTAAATTTTCAAGCTCTGCAATAAAGAGACCGGTACCAGTATCATAGCTGTACCCAAAAGTTCATGTTGTTCAGCCTACACATGTATTACTATGTAAAAAAGGTGCATAAGTCCACGAAAAGTCCTTCACTCAAATGGTAAAAAGAAAAAGCAGTAGCAAATTCTCCAATAGTATAGATCCTATTTTGCATTTTGCGATTGATATGCCGTCAGTGCGGGTAACTTTGGTCCAAAATCATAGTTTTTTTTACAAAAGAAGAAAAATTAAACTACAAAAAAGATTTAAGTACTTAAAAATCATTATGCTTTCTAAGTATTGTACTTTTATGAATAATTTCCAAGCATTTTTGTTAAATTTTATAAATTAAAAAAAAATGGTGTTAGTTTAAAAAATTGGAACATGGTTAGGATCCAGGCGGGTAACTTTGGTCCAAGCATGACATACGTAAGAAACATACTTTTTAACAGCCATAAAGGCTGTGTTACCGAATATAAATACAGTAAAATTTCTTTATAACGAATATCATTACAACGAAATATCCAGTATAACGAAATAAATCCCAGTCCCTTTTGAAATCCCATAAGAATAACGGTTCCATTAAAAAAAAATAATAAAAAATATAATAAAAAAATAATAATAATGAAAAAAATATAATAATAAAAAATAATAAAAAAAAAAATAAAAATAAAAAATTCATTTTAACAAAATTACTAAAACTCTAAGTTTAATTATAACGAATGATTTTTTACTTAGTTTATTATTTAGTACTTATTTATTGAATTATTATTAAATACAAATATTATAACTTCTATATTAATGAAGTTATCGCATATTTTATTGACATTTTGCAGCATTTTAATTTAACAAAATTGTTTTTTTTTTTGCAATTCCGTTTTAACGAACAATCCACTATAACGAAGAAGTTTTCTGGTCCCTTGCAATTCGTTGTAACGGAAATTTACTGTAGTAATATTAAAATGTTTAAACATAAAAATAACAAAGTTCTAAGATTAAAAATTGTATATAACTTTACATTTACATTGCAGTGCAGTGCATCGTAGTATGACATTACACTAGAATACCAGTATTGACTGTCACTTAAAGGAAAAATAAACTTCAATTTTAATAACCGAAAATAACTAATTTTTAGAAACACGATTTAATAACAAATATATTTATAAAAAGCGAACGATTTTATTATAAAAGGAAAAAAATAATATATTCCTAATTAGGAATTTGAAAATATTTATATATCGACATTAGCGATTTTGAATGTTGTACATTTCCTGAACTTTATCTGTTGAAGGTTTAAAATCAATTAATTAAAAAAATCATCTCAAAAATGAGTAATCATAAAAATAAGACTTCTTCAAAAATAGTTAAACAGAATATATTTTTACATACACTTTTGAATGTGCAAAGTTCCATAAAGAAATAGTTACATCTTGGACCAAAGTTACCCGCATTCATCGTCAAAAGTTTCCCAGTGACTAATAATTAAATATAGCATACAAAGTATTCAACTTGACAGTTTGACAGCTAATCACTTATTGATCGATCTATTAATTTTTTTAATCAAATCATCTCAAAAATGAGTAATCATAAAAATAAGACTTCTTCAAAAATAGTTAAACAGAATATATTTTTACATACATTTTTGAAAGTGCAAAGTTCTATAAAGAAATAGTTACATCTTGGACCAAAGTTACCCGCATTCATTCGTCAAAAGTTTCCCAGTGACCAATAATTAAATATAGCATAAAAAGTATTCAACTTGACAGTTTGACAGCTAATTAATCGATCTACTCATCTGTAAGTTTTTTTGTCTCATGTAAACAAGGAAAAAATATTAATCTTGAAAAAGTCCATCGGGCTATGACAAAGTCGTGTTATCAAAATAAATAATAAATATTAAAACTTCCTGCTCTCGGCTGACTTCGTAGCGCTCGGTGTTTTCAGAGCTCTCGTTTTTTGGTGTTATTTACTATCCTTCAGTTTGCTGTCTAGCTTCCTAGGTTGCTAGTTTCTTACCTGTTCTCGGACTAGTTTTTTTCCTTGTGCTGTTCAGGTATTTGTTTGTTTGTTTGTTTCTTCCTTTGCTGGGGAAAGAGGGCTCTGCCCCTCTTGTTAAGTACAGGATGGGTAGTAAGTCTGATGGGGAAATGGACACAACCTCTAACCCTTTTGAGATTAAATCAGATCTAGGTCACAAAGATGTCGTGGACATTGTCTATAACTCCGGTTTCACGGGTGAATACGTTATTACGATTAGAGGCGAAACTGGCATCCTAAAATCAAATCCGAAACTTCTGAAGGATAACATTTCCACAAAAATAATTCAGCTTAAGAGACTAGAAAGCATACAACACACTAAAACTGGATTAATTTGTTCTACCTTTGATTACAACACTGCGAAAGAACTTCTGGACATAAAACTTCTTATGTCGGCTCGCACTCGCACAGAAATTAACTTCTCCAAATTCACATCTAGGTTCATCCTTCATAAATTGCCCACTGATATTACGCTTCAAGACATCAAATCCGAACTAGAAGGGGAAAATAACATGAGTGTTTTTGAATGCTGGCGTTTTACCAAAAAGACATCTGGAGGGCTTAGTCCCACCGAGACAGTGCTTGTCACTGTTTTTGGTACGACACTTCCCTCTAAGATTAAACTTTTTTATGAAGTGAAACCCATATCCCTTTTTATTGATAAACCACGGAACTGTCTTAATTGCTGGTCTTTTACTCATCCAACTAAATTCTGTTCTTTCGCCAAAAAATGCTCTAATTGCGGCGAAAGCCAAGATGGGGCCTCTTGTAAGAACCCATCTAGATGTCCTAATTTGTGGGGGTTCTCATAACGCCCTCAGTAGCAAATGCCAAAAAAAAACCTGAAGAAGCCAATCTTTTGAAATTCAAGTGCGTAAATCGTTTATCTTTCCCTGAAGCCCGAAGAGCCTTTAAGGCTTCCAACAGCCAGCATTTCTCAGCCCAAATCAGACCAACCAAACTTTATTTCCCGTGATGAATTTAAGACTACAATCCTCGAGTTACAAACGAGCTTTGAAAAAACATTGACAAACGCTCTCAAAGAACAAGCAAAGGCTATGTTCCAAATGTTTGCTTCTCTCTGTCACTCAAATGCCCCACTGCCAACCGCGCCAACACAACTACGGATCTCTCCTCTAAATCCAAGGAACCCCCCACCTCCTCACCAGACAGCAAGAAGGTTAAACCTTCAACATCTGATCCTCAGCCTCCAGCTCTCACCAATACAATGTACTCTTCGTCCCCTATTGATCAGCTCACCTCGTTGACTGCCTCTCATCTCGTTGCTCCATTGGATGAATTTTGGAAAAACAACGTTTTCGCCCTTCCCAAGGATAGAGGTGTCGAGCCTGATAAAACCGCTGTATAGTTAGACTGGCTCATCTGTGATTTGTCTTCTGTCTTTTCTTCCTTGTCATCTCACTTAAATCTTTGCATTTCGTCCTTTCCACCTTTTAATATTAGCAGGTCAATTTTTAGTTCGTTTTTTTTTAATGTCTAGGTTTCACAATGCAAACATAGTCCATTGGAACTCCCGTGGGGTGCTAAACAAGCTTAAATTCCTGACTAGTGGAAACTTTCCAGAGTTTGACATCCTTGTATATCAAGAAACTTTTTTAAAGCCTCATTTAAAGTTTAATCTGTCTGGCTTTGTGACACATAGAGAAGATCGCCCTCCACCAACTAGGGGCGGGGGTCTGTTAATTTCCCACAAAAATAATCTCTCCAGTTCTTTCTTTCCAGAATCTGCCAAATAGCGATATGTAAATTATGGGTGTCAAGATAGTCTCCCCCTCAATGACGATGGCCATTGTCAATATCTACTCTCCAAGGGGTAGGTTTTCCGAAGCCTGGCTTAATTGCCTGTTTGATCAACTTGTTTCTCCGTTTATCATTGTAGGTGATTTCAATATCAACCATCAGTCTCTGGGATCAACTTGTTTCTCCGTTTATCATTGTAGGTGATTTCAATATCAACCATCAGTCTCTGAGATCATCTAGCTCTGTTTATGGCGAGAATGTCATTAATTGTGGATCCTTAGCAATAATTTAGTTATTCTAAATACCCACCAACCAACCAGAATCTCGAGTAATTCCTCCTCCTTACTTGACCTCTCCAGTGTTTCACCAGATCTCTTTTTGTCATGTTCACTGAAAGTCATCTCTGATCCCTTTGACAGTGACCACCTACCTATTCAAATTTCAATTGATAATGACACCTCTACCGACACCTCTTCTCGCAAAGCTATCACTTGGAAAAATATCGAGAAATTTTTTATCTCAAATCCGGCAGTTCCTCCATACATTAGGTCTTACAGTGACTTTCAGTACTTCTGTTCAAGTCTGATTAAAAATAACTGTAGAAATTTTAATATTAAAACAAAGAGGTTTGCCCCATGGTGAAATAGCCAATGCAGCTTCTTGCAGGGCCAAAAGAGAAAGCACCTGAGGGTAGCCCGGAAAACCTTGGACCTTTCAGCATGGATCCTATTAAAAACAAAACATCATTTAAACTCAGAAATCTATCTTAAAGCCAACATCAGAACTTTCTTCTTGAAGCTTTTGTAATTACAACTTGCATGACAACACATCTTGAACCTCCCATACTAAAACCAAATTTCGCCATCCTTATCTAGATAACAAAAGAAGTATTCTGTGCCTTGCCACCAAACGAGGCGTGAAGACAAGAATATGATTTCGAATTGAAGCATCCCCTAACGCCCGTATTCACCGCAACGACCGTATTCACCGCAAGTGATTGGCGTTAACTCATGAGTTGATATACCCGCGTATTACCGCGTTCACCCTCGTTAGCGAAATCACTATTCACCGCGTATTTTGAACACCGAGTATATGGATTCAGGAGTTAGCGACGTTACTTGCTCAGGGCGGCGTATGATTCGTTGAAAATAACTCGCTCTTTCTTTACCCACAATCCTTCGCTTTTTTGTTTTGATTTTTCTCTCCGTGCAAACTCGTGGTAATTTCTGTGTTAATTATTTATTATTATTATTTATTCGTTATTATTTACAATTTTTACTTATTATTTATAATCTTTATTTTACATTCGTTTTTGTTGTTATTGCATTTTTAAAGTATTTATTTCTAATTACTGAGATGGAACCAGAAAACGTAAAAAAAACGTATTTTTTACACAAACTACGAGAAAGAACTTATTCTTAATTTAATCAAACCACAAATTAAAATAATTGAATGCAAAGAAACGAACAAAGCAAGTAATGTAAAAAAAACTAGAAGCGTGGCAAGAGATTGCTGGTTCATTTAACGACGATATTAATACCTCCAACAGAAGTGCCTATGGTGCCTCCCAATTGCTAAACTGGTACAAAAATAGCAAGAAAATCACAAATGTGCGGCTTACAAAGTATAGACAGGCCTACAGAGAGACAGGAAACAATACACACTCTCCATAAATTCGAGATCCCTTAAAATATTCAAACCGTTCACATCAAATTCTTCCATTTTTGGTAATAAATTCAGAAAATAAACAAATCAGGAAAACGGAATACGAAAAAGGAATGGCGATAATCACAACACACAGAAATTCGATTGTGCGCATGCGTAACTCGGAAAGTTCCGCGTTAACGCTCCGAATTCGGCGAGTTAACTTTTGAACCTATGGTTGAGATAAATCGGGAGGTAATTTGAGCGGTGAATACGGTTTTCCCCAAACGAGGTGTTAGGACTGGTTTTCGCGAGGTAACTCAGAGTTGAAAAAAGCGGTGAATACGGGCGTTAAATTCATGACACAATATTTGCATAAGGGGCCGTCTTCATATTAAAAATGTAACCAACTTCAAAATTTTGAATAGAAACACCCCTTTTTGAGTCCATATTTCAAATGTATGACATATTTTAACACGAAATACCAAGTTTTGTTAGTTTTTGAGCATTATTAGTGGAGTTAGAGACGTGCACAGTTTAGGGGCCGTAATGTTAAATAAGTTGCACATAAAAAACTATCCCACTCTATAAATAATTAAGATAATGAAACAAATTTTTTACTGAATAATAATTATAATAACCCCAACAAAATGCATACACTATTGGGGTATTTAAAACAAGTTTTATATTTTTAAATAATTATTAAATTAATTTTTTAAAAAATTATGAATAGAAACCCCTTAATATTTTTACAGAAATGAATTTAATACATGAAGTTTAAGCGAAATCCCAATTTTTAAAAATTTTTATCCAGAATTTGCTGAGTAAATCACAAGATACTTTTTAATTAACCTTTAGGGGACTATATATAAGATTACAATATGTGAACTTATGATAAACAAATACGGCCTTGCAAAAGGAAGAAAACATTAAACCAACGACCTTGAAAATTCTGATGTATCACACAACAGGCGCCTTTAAGGTTGATTAATGATAGTTCATTTGGTTTTGGCTTAAATAACGTCCCACTAGAGCTACACGAGGGCTATTAAATATTGATATATATACAACTGCCGAAGTGCCGGAAAAGCTCTGAGTGAACATAAGTTAAATCTGTATTTGGAATAAGTAACGTTAACCAAAGTATTTATTATATTTTAAGCATATATAAACTATCGAATTATAAGCTTAATGTCTATCACTTTCATAGTCATCTCTCGAATAGCTACGCTTAAATTGATTACTTTTTAATAGTAGTAGGCCTTCTAATATTTCATCTATTATTATTATTATTCGCTTTTATTTATTCTTTTTACTCTTTACTCGTAAATATTGTTTTAATATCGATGTTCAATAAAAATATTTGTTCATCTAGCTCTGCTTTATTCATCTTTTATTTAAACATGGAAGCGATGCGTGGTATTTTTAAGAAAAATCTACTGGACAACTTTTAGGAAATTGAATCTAAGTTTTACGAAATTAAATATTAAAATTTTTTGTTTTGTATTTACATTAGATTTTTGCTTCAGGCAAATCATATATACACATGAACTAATGTATTTGAGCCTGTATCCGAAAAAAAAGATATTCTATTCATCTTTTAAAATGTTTTTATTAAATTTCAATGCATGCATCTCCAATTATTTTTTTTCTAATGGGGCTGCAATATTGGCGGTCAAGCCTTTGCAGACTCGGCATGTTCCACAGAACTGAGAGCCATTTTTAAAAATAATATCTTTTCAGTGTCTTGTGTTAAAGTCATTTTATTTTGTATATATTAAATCAAATGTTTATAATTTTTATTTATTTTTTAGTAAGAAAGTATATTAGTTATTTAACGTCACATAGGATTGCTTAAAAATGAACTCACAATAATTTTTTTTCCAAATAGCGTGTGTATGCGCACGAGATTTTTTTGAAAATCACTTTATATATTTTTAAACTTTATCATCGAACATTTTTTAATGGAGGATTATGGTAAGAATCTCTGTAATTAACCCAACTTTAAGAGGCGAACTCTTGAATATAATTATACGGATGCAATGCTTTTTTAAAAAATAATAATCAACTATGGTAAGTGCTCAGAATATTTTTAAAAACATAACTATAGGCTTGTGTTGCATTTCCATGCTTTATTTTTTTTTTAAATTACAAAATGAAATTTTTTATTTTACAGTAACAAACGATTTTTCGCATTTCAAACTATTATCGTCTGCTCGTCTATTTGGAACGTGCTGAAAGTGTTTAAAAAAATTCCATCGTCATGAAAATATTATAAAATACTATGCAGTTAGATATAAAAATCTTTGAATCCAATTCATAAAATAAAATCTGGTAATAACTAGTAAAATAATTGAAAAATACGTACCAATAATAATTTATTTACTTTTTTAAAGATAATTTATAGTTTATTCTGTCATTCTTAATTCAAAAATTAAATTAATATATTTATTTTTGATTAGAATTATATTAAGTTTGAATTTTTAATAAATTATGGATCAGAACACATTCTTTACAAAAACTAAATCACACGTCCGTCTCTCTCAAATATATGTAAACTAAAACTTAAATACAACTTTCAGCATGCCAACGAATGATTAATATTCAATAATAAATAATAATAAAAATTTAAAAGTTGTATCTTTATAAACAAGTTTACCAACAAAACATATACCTAAACTTAAAACATATCGTGGCTCTCATAAAAAATATTGTTCTCTCGTTACTCAATGACGCCCAGTATAGAAATCCTTGACATACACAAAAAAAAATTAAACTTTAATAGATAAACTTAAAATGTTAACTATACAGTTGAAATAAACTTGCAAAAAGGGTAAAAAAAATTAGACTTCATCACCATTAACTTTTGATCCCTTGCAGGGCTCCTTAACATATTCTACCTTATATTTCAATATTTCGCTTTTCCCCTCGGACGAACCTATAGACTACGCTTGTTATTTTAGAGATGGCCCCCCAAAGGACATCAAGTGATTCGATTAAATAACTCGTCAAATATTCATCCAAATGTAACAAAAACTTAGATTTAGGGGTTTTCGAGGGTGCTTAACATTTCTAAGTTATTAAAATTGGGTATGCTATTGGAAATTTTAAAGTTCGTAACATTTTTAATATGAAGACGGCCCCTTATGCAAATTTTGTGCCATGCAATTAACTCATAATGTTATTTATTCTTAAAGTCAAAAAGGTCTGATTCCTTATGATGACTAACGACCGAAATAATCCTAGTGTTTACTTTTTTTTTGTCCACAGCTGTACCTCCTCCACAATGACCATCACATATTCTCTGGATGTGGCCAACACCAGGTTCTGCGGCTTCACCAAGGTTCTTTGCAGATGGAAGGGCAGCATCTACAAGATCCTCTGGAAAGAATTTCTTGTCTTCATCCTTGGATACACATTGCTTAGTCTCACCTACAGGTTCTGGCTCAACGAATCGCAGAAAAAGTAATCTTTTCATTTATTCTGTATGATATTAACTTTGTATGCCACAGATTGATGTGCATTTCTATGTATATATTTGATTTTATATTTTTAAACGCTTGTGATATTACTAATAATTACTGAGTACAGTGTAGCTGTAACCGAAGATATTACACAACCACTATCCGCCAAACGGTACCTCAACGTGAAGGCTAAGTTGCTTCGGCTTACATGCTACAATACAGGGTGTCCGTAATGGTATATTACAGGAGTTTATTTTTTACTAAATATAACAAATCACACATGACATTGAAGGAAAACTAACCTAGTTTTTCCTATAAGTGCTCAATGTGTGCGCCTTTAGTGATACGGCACACATCCAAACGAAAATGGAATTCTTCCCATACTGTCTGCAGCAAGTACGGAGTAATGGAAGCAACAGCCTTGCAGTTCTATCTTTCAAGGTTGGTAAATCGTGGGGTAGGGGTGGAACGTAGACCCGATCTTTTACGAAGCCCCAAAGGAAGAAATCACAAGGCGTGATGTCAGGTGAACGAGGCGGCCAGGGTAACAGAACTCGGACAATCTTTTACGGACACCCTGTATTTTGTTGTAATTGGTAGTAATACAATAGTAAAGGGCTATCTAGCGAGGATGTTATTTGAGATGATGAGAGCGAACGACTTATACTGATCATGACTGGTCTTGGTGCCGATTTGTATCTTTTAACTTGACTGCTTTGTCTGTTTGTGATGTGTGCTTTTTAAACTGTTAAAAATAGCGGAGAGCTGATAGCCTATTGACCAAATATTCAACGATTTCCTTTGTCATTCTAAAATAAAATAATAATGATAAATCGAAGAGTAAATAAAATCGTGAATTAAAAGGGTTTCTTTATGCACCTACTTTATTTTCTACCACAGAAAGGTTTTGGCTGAATTTTATTTACATGTGTAGTGTTTAATGAATCGTAATCGAATGTGACAAAAAAATACACCATCACCCATATTTGTCCACAAATCAGCAATGTAAAGCAAATCAACGGTGGTAACAGTAGTAAATCAATGGCTTATACAAGTGGAACAAGAAAGTACCGCTGTGGAATAAAGAGTGATGATGTAGTGTATTATAATAAAGTGTATGGGGCGTTTTATCCCTGAGTTTTACACATGCACTTAATCAAATCAGATTGGGTTACTATTTAAGCATTAATTTGTTTTAGAATAATATTAACATCTTCCTTTTCGCATAAAATCGCATAATAATTTTTTAAAAAATTTGTTTAACTTAATTTCTTATACTTAGATTGTTTACGACCATTTTGATTCATTTGTCGTATATTTTTTTTATTTAGATACAGCAAAAATTTATTTTGGGTAAAATAAATTCTTGTCAATCGTCGTTTAGTAATTATGCTATTAATTAGTTCATTTTTCCAGGGGAAAATATACTCCCCTTTTACTTTGGATTACTTCCCCTAGAGTCTAATTACTATTGCTTTATTTAAATTAACATTAAACAAATTCTTTAGTTTAGTTCCAATTGATGCAACAGATACTATCACTACACTACTATCTCTAAAAGTGTGTATTTATCTATTTGGATAATTTTCTTCTCTTTGACAACAGGAATTTTAATCAAACAGCAGCAAACATCTTCTAAATATGTTTATCTTTGACCACATTGTAAAACCAAAAATGAAGGATTAGGCCTAAGACTTTTTAAAAGGTAACATTCCATCTGTCAAGACATGGTTTACAGCATCAAAGGTGTTTAAATTGTCTCAAATAATGAAAAGTAAAATCCGACGTCTTCACGTTTTAACATTTCCTTTAATCTTATTATTTTTGAACATCACGGAAGTACATATCAGCTAAAAATTTGTTACAAATTATTTACTTAATACTAAGAGATAAATATTATGAAATGTGGTAAAAGGGTAACATATCGGATATGTTAAAAAAAAAATTAAAAAATTGATTTCTTAATATTTTGTCAACTGTCATGGTTGAGTTTCATTTTTTTAAAAAACTTTTTTTTAATTAAAATTTTGTTTTAATATGTAATGCATTTTTGGAAACTAGATATGGTCAAAAGAAAACGGCAGACACATGCCATCCTTTATGCTCCTTATTAAATTTATTGGGCAGTTTTTAAGGCACATCACCTTTTGGTTTTAAATGTATCAACTGGTAGGTGTTGTTTTTTTGCGAATAGAAGTTCTGTAAAGATACTTGAATTCATTCTTTCGTTTTAGGCTGTCAGATTTTCAAAATTATATCAACATATTTATTAGAATGTTTTTTTCTTTTGTCAAGATAAAGTACATACACATATATTTAGAAAACTACCTCTAATTCCTTATGCAAAAAATTGCTTGCTAAGAAAAATAAAACTGTAGGCCTTAAAAAATATCCCATAGACTTAACATTGTTAAGTGAAAGAAAGAAAGGAGGTTCTTGACTTTCTCTTAATAAACTTTATTTTCATTTGTCAGTTCATCTGTACTAAGAGTTTTTAATTTAGCAGATAACAACTCAAATTATTTTAGGTTGTCATTATTTATTTTTGTTATTTATTTTTACTTCAAAACTATTTTTGATAAATATTACATTTTCTTCTATACATCATCCACAACAGGAACCCTAGTGTTCAACTTATAACAGAGAAGTTAGGGTACCACAGTTCTTTAAAAAAAAGGGTATTCTAAATTTCTTTACTTTGTTATACTATCTATAAAAGATTTAATATCAGGTAAAAAATATTCACAATAATTTTAGGTGAATTTTTCTCTTAATCTGACATACTTCGAACATACTTCCTCATTTCTAATCACAGCTGTCATTATGGGTTAAGTTTAAGAACTTTAGTTTTGGTTACTGTATAAGACATCACCTCTCCCAGCCAACCAGTGAAGATGCGGTGCACTTTATATGTACTCCAAAATAAGACACCGCGTACAATGTGGCCTTTTGCAATTTGAGTTGTGTGCCTACTCGGGTGTTACCTCGTTATTTATCTGCGGCTCTGAATAATACACTCATCACCAATAGCCCTCTTCGCTTATACCATATCGCAACCACCTCTTCGCTTATGCCACAAATTTTACCTTCTCACTTGTAGGTTAATAAAAAGCCTTACTACGATATCATAAACATTTTCTCTCATACTTGAATTTTAAAATGCGCTTTCCACCAGGGAATTTGAAAACGTGGTGATCTACTTCGAGACGTTCATCGATCTGATCCCACTGTCGTTCGTGCTCGGCTTCTACGTCTCGCTCGTCATCGGCAGGTGGAGGGACCAGTTTGACACCATACCATGGCCAGACAGGTACTAATCGAACTTTTTGGGTTTCATTTCTGTACCGTATTTCAAGGCATTGTATTCAAATCTTTTCATTTGGATACACATAGAGATGTCGCAAATAGATCCAATTGAGCTAAGACTGTAAATGTGCAAATGCACATTTACGGTCTTGCTAGGTAACACTAAATATATACGGCCCAATAATTTCACCAAAAGTTTTTGCATCTGTTATACAAATACTATTGCGCAAAATTTTCATTTAAGCTCCAACTTACTGCGTAATGAAATTCAGGAGACATTCAGAAGTAAGTCTAAGAAGTTCTGATAGGACAATAGTTACAGCTATAGTGGTAGCGACATCTATTGTTTATTTTAAACATCAAAATTTACTACTTGTGATGCTGCCATCTAGTGGCCGCTTTTAACGACCATAACTCACCCTATATAAATTTTAAACGGATCTTTTTCTTCATATTTTCAGCATCTTATTTTATGGTGATTCACAGAACAGCCTTTCAGATTTTAATCTTCTCAATTCTAAGTATTTTACGCTCTTTACCTTTAATAATCCCTAAAAATAATTTTCATTTGGTCTTTTGGTCCCTTTAGTAGTTTGAGCAAAATTAACCTGGTAATTTTGAGTTGACTTAAGTTAAGGAACGCTTCCTTTCGCTTTATTTTCGTGAATCAACATATCAAGTGACTCTCAACTTTTTTTGAAAAAACATTTCGCAAATCAATTTTATTTTCCCGTCGTATCCTCCTCGCAGGCTGTGCTTCAAGATAGGTGCGTACGTCCACGGCGCGGACGAACGCAGTCGTATGATCCGTCGCACCCTGGGCCGATACCTCATCCTTCTGCAGGCCATGACATTCCAGTCGGTGAGCACCGCTGTCAAGAAGCGATTTCCTACCTCACAGCACCTCGTCGCAGCAGGTGACACATTAATTAGATAATATTTATTTTCGTTGCTTTGTTTAAAAGTGATTCGGTCTTTAATAGCAATGTCTTTAATGCAAATCGTGATCTTTTATAAGTGTCTTAAGTTTTTGACTGCCATTCAATATTGCACAATTGCCTCTCCAAATAATGTAATGTCGTCCTTGTCATCAGATCACATTTCAAAGTTATAAACTCTTTTAAACTCTGCGCGCTAAGACGTTAATCCATTAAAAACCCGAACTATATTATGACGACAGTAGTATAAGAAAGAAGGAGGAACCTCAAATAAAATTTGTATGTGGATTACCGCCTGAAGAAGAAAGGTTTGATTTGGTGGTGTTTGACGATTTACAGGCAAAGTTAAACGAAGAAGTGGAGCTAATGTTTAGAGTGACGTCACATCATAAAAATTTCAGCGGGATACTAATAACGCAAAATCTTTTTCCGAAGGTGAAGGTTTTTCGAGAAATTAGTCTGAATACTCACTATATTATATTGTTCCGCAACAATCGAGATTCGTCTCAAATGTCCTGTTTTGCGCGCCAAGCTTTTCCTCTAAAAGGTAAATATTTCATGGATGCCTATAAAAAGGCGACGCGCGAACCGTATAGTTATTTATTCGTAGACGTTCATCCATTAACGTGTGAGGAACATAGGTTGAGAGCATCCATCTTTCCAGATGAAAATTGTGTCAACTAGTAGTATAAGAATTCGTAGTAGTATAAGAAAGAAGGAGGCTGGATCAGAAGCACCTGTTTTAACATTGCAAGGATAGGAAAAAATCAGTCTGCAACCGAAGCACCTGTTTTAACATTGTAAGTATAGCAAAAAAAGCAGGCGAAGCAGTGTGGAGGGAATGCATCTGAATTCCTAGGATGTAGTTTTTATCGTTGCACTAGGAGGGCTATTGGCGATGTAGAACCATCGTCAAGTGACGAGCCGAGTAGGCACCCCACGCAACCGTTAAGAGACTGGTGAGTTTATGGGTTCCGACAGGAGTATATAAATATAAAAAGAAAATATAGATGATGTCAAATGGAGATGAGAACTCTAACTGTAATAGCGATACTCGCTGTTGTCTGCATTGTGGAATTGACACTGTTGTTGGTACCAAATGGAGAATACGTGGACTTGAGCAAGAGTAATTGTTCAGTCTCGGACAATATTGGTCGACGAGTGTATTTTCATAAATGTCGGAAGGAGGATAGGGTTGTTTACGATATCCGCAAGTTTTTTTACAATGGGACGAACGATCTGAAACCAGAATTGCACGGAATTCAACTATTTAAGCATGAATTTAGGAGACTCTGTCGGCAATGCTTAAATTAAAATTTCCATCATCGACGATATGTACCGGCTCGTCTTCTAGCAGGAAAACGGAACTAGTCAGAAAATTAGTGAAAAGCGATGTCTACGAACGTCCGATTAAAAACGTATGCTGGTGTTTTTCCGTGTACCAAAAATGGATGGCTTCGGAACCTCAAATAAAATTTGTATGTGGATTACCGCCTGAAGAAGAAAGGTTTGATTTGGTGGTGTTTGACGATTTACAGGCAAAGTTAAACGAAGAAGTGGAGCTAATGTTTAGAGTGACGTCACATCATAAAAATTTCAGCGTGATACTAATAACGCAAAATCTTTTTCCGAAGGTGAAGGTTTTTCGAGAAATTAGTCTGAATACTCACTATATTATATTGTTCCGCAACAATCGAGATTCGTCTCAAATGTCCTGTTTTGCGCGCCAAGCTTTTCCTCTAAAAGGTAAATATTTCATGGATGCCTATAAAAAGGCGACGCGCGAACCGTATAGTTATTTATTCGTAGACGTTCATCCATTAACGTGTGAGGAACATAGGTTGAGAGCATCCATCTTTCCAGATGAAAATTGTGTCAACTGGGTGTTTGTCCCGGTAGAGCAATGAAGCGGATCAAGAAACACGTGCATTTATTGCATATACTCTCGAAAGCCTCACCCCAACAACGAAAAGCTATCTTGAGCACAACAAGCGAGGATCAGTTAAAATCAATTTGCGAAATATGTAAGAACTTATTGCATGGCAATATTCCGGGAGTAAAAGTACAAAAGCTTGCACCCTATAAGAAAGTTATTCGCAAATTAGCTGACAATAAAATAGGACTTTCGTCAAAGAGAAAACTTTTAAAGCAACAAACAGGCGGCTTCCTACCTATGATTATTCCAACCGTCTTGAAATTATTATTGGGCAATGTCTAGAAAAATGGCACTCGTTTCTCCGGATCTGGTTTCGGAATATTACCAACTGAACAAACCAGAGATTCGGTTAGAAGACAAAATTATTCAAGTGTTGCATCAAAACGAAATGCCGGACGATTTGCGAGGCAAATTACTCTCTCAACTTATTCCACAGTATCAAAAGAGTATGATACCTCCGAAACCGTTGGTATTCCCAAAAGAGATATTCGAAAACCAATCACCAGTGGAAGAGGTCCAGGAGAGTTCTTTCGTCAACAAAGACGTCTTGACGCCGCTGGTGGGGAAATTTGTGGGGCGCTCTGTTGCTAAGACCAGAAGACAATACATTGACCCCATTTTGCAGAAACTGAAAAATAGCGGATATCTTTTTAATGAACAAAATGAACTGGAAGTCCTCACTTTTTTTTTTGCCCTCTTCGTACATAGATTTTTGGTAAGGGTAACTGTCGATCAGGAAAACAATTTATAAAAAAAATAAAAAAAACATCGTTTCGTAATAGACAGTTTTTGTGTGTAATGTTTAACCTAAGCTTTAACACAACCAATTACGACTCGTAAATGCGAACCTCGGCCAAGTGACGGTGTGTATGTGTATGTGTGTGTGTGTGTGTGTGTGTGTGTGTGTGTGTGTGTGTGTAATGTTTAACCTAAGCTTTCTGTCGATTAGGAAAACAATTTATAAAAAAATAAAAAAAACATCGTTTCGTAATAGACAGTTTTTGTGTGTAATGTTTAACCTAAGCTTTAACACAACCAATTACGACTCGTAAATGCGAACCTCGGTCAAGTGACGGTGTGGTTCACCCTTACCAAATAATCCATATACCAAGTCGGGTTTTTTTTTAAATGCAAAAGTGTATTTAGTGTTCTCTCCAACGAAATGATTTTAAAGTTGTGTGATAGCAAAAAACGCAAGGAAACGGTGAAAGACATTCTACACAGTCGGTTTTACAATGTCTGTTATACATAGCGCAACAATTGCTTTCGGAAAGAATACTTGCAATTGGTGTTCGTAAACAATTATGACATAGAGCTATTTTAGCAAATTTTTCAAATTTTGTGACGATTTCTTCAACGGAAATTGTGGAATGAACGCGTATTTTTTTAACCGGTCCGAATTCTTGACGTATACATTTGTTGCAGAGATAAATACTGTCAGAGCTGAGGGGTTGCTCGAAATAATATCTAACAATGTGTTGCCATTGTTTCGGGTTTGGTATGTATTCGAATGTTCTTGGATATTGGTGTATCATGGTATAATCCTGTTCAGATAGAGGGACGTCTTCAACAAATTTCAAAGGTGTGGTTCTATATGAAGCTTGTAGTTTAGATATGGAATATTCAGTTAAGTGAGTTTGGTGGAATGTTTTGTATGAGTTAGTTAGTAGTTTGATCATATGGTCCGGGAGAGGTAATGTATGAATTTCAGAGTGGATCGTTGCAAACACTATTCGTTTCACACACGCTTCTTTTAGTGACAGGAGTGTCTGTTGTTTTTGTGGGGTAAAATTCCAAAATATTCCTACAAAAGAAATTTTAATATTCAAGCTGTAAACATGGTGTATACGTTACACCTGGAGTTATCTCTTCGGTATTTATTAAGTGTACAGTTATGAGCGAAGTAGTTATGCAATGCTTACAAAAATATTTTTCCTTCATGTTTTGTTGGTTTATTGAACGTTCAAGTGTTGTTTCACTTATAAAAAATGTGAAATATTTAATCCTATGAGGGATTCGGTCAGCTGCACAAAGCTTACAAAAAAAATACAATTCATTTTCATACGCGTTAAATCGTTTGAAGTATTCGAAAGTATGCTTTAGGCATCCTTCCGAAAACGGCTGTGTAGAATGGATCAGGGTTTCATATGTGTCTCTATCCAGTTGTTGTTGGGCGGTCAGGTTACTGATTTGACTAGAGTTGACTTTCCCGTTATGTCTGTAGAGGATAGGATACAAATTTTGTAGTCTTTTGATGATACTTGGAGCAAGCGGCAAATCCTTTAAATGTTTATATTGATTAATTTGATTTATAATAATTTTTGAACTCAGTGTAACTAAATCCATGTTTTTTTTTTTTGTAAAAAAAGTTGCATAGCGTTTTAATAACTTTTGTAATGCCCATAGGCTAAGGTAGAAATATTGTCCTCTAACAAATATCTACTATCAAAATAAGTATTTAATGCAGTTTTATTTTGCACGACTGTTTCTAACATCTGTTTTTTAGCCCTGATGCTATATTGTTTTTTTTTAATTAAAAGATCGTTTTCCAACACGTTTTTAAACGTTTCATGAGTGAGCGATCGTAGCGCAATTTTTTTCACACCTTTCGCGGCTTGTTTTAACTCCCCTCCTTCAAGAAGGACAGAATACAATTTAGGTTTCAGCACAATAAGTTCTTTAATCGGTGAAACTATTTCGTGTTTCAACATGCCTAGTTTTCCCTTATTTTGTGAGCTGTATAATGCATGATTCGGGTCAAAATTACTTGTATCTAATATTTCCATAAAGTGGTTCTTCATGTCTACATAAATATCTTCGGTTTCTACAAATAAAAACATAGAATCCGTATCTCCGTAACAAAAGGAGACGCGGTTGCCGTAAAATTTTTTAAAATAATTATAATATAGCCGGTATAGAGTTAACTTTGAGTGTTCTGTTATAAGCCAACCTAAGTAAAGAACTTTGTCTAAAACAATGTTAGGTCGTTTCAGTTTAAATATAGATAAATTTTCCGAGATTCCTTGGAAATGCTCCAGTAATGGGCTGTTAAGATATTTTGCACATTCCTCTTTTGTAAGTGCTGCTTTCACGTTAACCCGTTTTCTAACGTTTTGTAGACATTTCCCGTAAAATGAGTTATTCATTTTTTTATAAAATAAGCGCTCGTTCTGTGTTAAACACTCATTTCTTTTGGTATTATTAAATTCGATATATGAGCTTAACCAACGAGATTGGCTATAGCTCAATATCCGATGTATTTTAGTAAGAACTAACCCTTGCTCCAGATAAAATTGCAAATTTTTATAGTGCACGTAATATTCGTTTTTGTCAAAAAAATTAGGCGTTAATTTAGAGCTCGGTAACGTGTTTTCTAACCCGAATTTTTTGCATAAATGTTGGGCCTGTTTGCTTAACATATCATAGGTAATCGTTAACCGGTTTGGAGCAAGAGGAAAATCATTTAAAAATTCATGAACTGATTCTGGGATTTTTAGAGATACCGATAATATATACCCTTTCGGTCCATCGTCTGGAATTTGAAAGAGATTAAAATTTTCAATTTCATGCTGAGTCAACCAATGAAAATCCCCGTAAGCCAGAGGTTGTTGCATTGAATGCCCGTACGAGTTTATAATATCTAACGACACTATATAACTGCATGGTTTTGAAGGGTCGTATGATGTTAAATAAGGGTTATTGGCACGAACAAAACGCCGGGATACGATGTTAAGCCCTCCACGAATTTGTGATTCAAAAAATATGTAATCATCAACGTTACTGAGCAACTGCAACTCGATTTGCGTGAATTTCAATCCCGCAGAAAAAGTCATATCACTTATGGTTAAGAAATGACTTGGTTCTAGCTCAAATGATTTTAATGCATTTCTACGGAATTCATTGACAACCTCGCCTAGGAGTATTACATCACAATTTTGGTATATTTCTAAGTACTCTCCCAAAGTTTTACATTTGAATTTATCAAATACAAGCTTGGCGTGATTATAATCCGTTAGGGACACAGACGACTGTGTTAAAACATTAAAAAAAGAATCGCGAGAAGGAAAAGTCGTTAATGTCAATTTTTTTTTCATCGTCTAGAAAACTGTAAGGCAGGATTTGTTTTTGTCGCAGCAAATTCCGGTGTTTATAGTCTTTAAAAAACTCATTAAACAAAGGAAACTTATGATTGCTGAGAGTTAAATTCTTTACTAAATCGTCTAGTGATGCGTCCATAAATTGATACGAATCTAAAAATTTCAATGGTCCTATCGTAAAAGTTATAAATTTTTCCATTGAAGTGGGAATGATAGTTAGGACTTTTGCGTAATTTTCTGGTAGATGTTTCAGTAACAAGTTCGTATCGTAATTTTTAGAATTATGAATATAAACAGGTAGAAAATATTTTTTTTGATATGCTAGATTGCATGCATTATGCGCAAGCCCATAAGTAAAAATTTCGAAGTGGTTATGATGCCTAACCTTCATATCTCCCTTTTTGAAGTATTCATGACAGATAACGCATCGATCACTGTCGTACCCTCTGGGATCATCAAGTTCTATGTCTGATCCCTCTTTCATGGTTTTTAAGAGTTTCAAACCAACTTTTTTCAACGATGCAAAAAAATGTTGAACAGGATTTGTACCTGAATAATACACGTGCTTCACTATTTCGTCGTAAGGACCGGTTACTAAAAAAGCATATGAAATGGGGATGTGTTTTTCTATTGCGTAACTGAAACTTGTGCTAGTAGATGGCTCTACGGTAGCCACTTTTTTTAAGATACATTCAAAATCTGCAAATATTGCATACTGGTGACGAACCGTTTTTGATAGATTAGTAAATTTTAATGTTAAATTGTTAGGGATGCTAACTCTCTGCGCATTAAAAACTCCACACAACATACTATGTCTTAACAAGCTTTCCGATCTCTCAAACCCAGTTAAACACCGTTTGCAAAACTTGGATATGTTTTTTTTTTCTTTTTCAATAATCTGTTAAAATTTTTTATTAAATAGAAATGCTCGTTATAAAAAAATAAGTTTACTTCTCGATAAATATTTGGATTTTCCGACACTAAAATAGGGAACACGCAATCATCTTCCCACCCATACACGTTTATATTTAAACTATTACTACTAGCAAACTGTTTAATATGAGAGAGCTTTACTGGAAAATTCAGCATTTTAATATTTAGGTTTTTAATGTATTTTAGGTATTTGGAACACCGTCCCGTATTTATCGTTTGGGGATATAATTGAGCCAACACCGCGAATAAGAAACATTTATGATTTTTACTGTTTAATGACAAAAGAGCTTTTTTATTGGCTAATTTCCTCGGTAAAGTCCCGTTTCGACACCCGCCTCTTAATTCTCTATAGTTCCCAGTGTGTAGATTAATGTGTCTTATTCGATGGATATGCCACCGCTCCCGTCCCTTACAAATGTTTCTACTGAGTTTTTGATTTTTATAAAAGCCGTATCAATCGCTTGTGGAAGTTGTATACACTTAGAATTCTTAACGCATTGCTGCAGAAATAAAAAGTTTGGGCTAGTTCCTGGTCTTCGATTATTTTTTTGAAAATAACTTCTAAACATATAATCAACCGCAATCGAAGAGCGTACCCTATGTGTAGTAAACGTATAATTGCTGGTTTTGCGCTTCGATACAGTTCATCAATATCATCGAAATCGATGTCAGCACGCCATGCCTCGATATAGTTTTGAAAGGACGAATGAATTCTATAAAAATGCATTTTATTTATTTTTACATAGAATTAACTGCGCGGGGGTGATAGAATTTATTAAAACGCTATGCAACAACTCTCAAAAAATTATTTGTTTAAATGTTCCTGCATTTTCTGTAACCCTAATATGAATACCGGGATTAGTTGGGGCGTAATATTGAACCGGTTTCTGATTTCCCCCTTATCCGATTTCTTCTTAAAGGTGATATATCTCACTTTTCTGTATTCCGTTATTTCGAGACTGTTGTATTTATCGAGCTTTATCGCATATTCCTCAACCGATTCGAGAACCGAGGTTTCCTCGATAGATCTAATTGAAATTCGACCTTTCGCTTCTTAGGTTTGATGGTCGGTAACTCAATTCTTCTATATCATCCGCCTCTCTGCTATAAAAAATTATCTGGCTTAATACCGGATAGTACTTTACATTAACATACTATATTTTACGGATTTTTTTCACATTCGGGGTAGACGACGAGCCTCGCAGTTTTGTAAAATACAAGCATTCTCTCCATCTGTGCATTGAATTTCTATCACTTAACCAATACACAGATGAAAAAATAGTCATATTTTACAATTTTCACATCGAGACGACGAGCTTTGCAGTTTTGTAAAATACAAGCATTCTCTCCATCTGTGCATTGAATTTCTATCACTTAACCAACACACAGATGAAGAAAATAATCGTATTTTACAGTCGTATTTTACAACAACTAAATAATAATAAAATAACAAACTAACCGCACGCCATGATGGACTAGGGTATCCTACAGTAGAAGCACAGAACACGAAGACACGCACTAGATACACTTGCACTTGATACAGTTGACTAGAACCACACAATAGACTAGAGAGTGGTTGACAGAAACCGTTCTGCCTTTGACTAGATACAGACAGAAACGCTCAACTGTACGAGTATATAAAGTTCGGGTTTTTTGTGTTTCTATTGTTATGGGATCTATTGATCTTGTAATAACTGAATTACCAAATAATGGATATTATTACAATGCCATTTTGTCGTTTGGATATCTTATTTTTTCCTCAATTGCTACGCCGCACTGACTTCATCGAATAATTGTTTTCCTTCTTATTGTTCCCATATCGACCGATTGCGCCTTTCTCAGATCCGATATGGAAATTATACCGTTCTTGAAGGAACCTTTTTTCTTAACAATACCTTTGAGGAAAAAATATCTTTGAAAGATACTACGCAGTCAATTGCTTTGAAGGCCAAGTGTTACAGCGATCCCCTCACGAATTCAGATGCATTCCCTCCACACTGCTTTTTTCGCTATACTTACAATGTTAAAACAGGTGCTTCGGTTGCAGACTGCTTTTTTCCTATCCTTGCAATGTTAAAACAGGTGCTTCTGATCCAGCCTCCTTCTTTCTTATACTACTGTAAACATGGTGTATACGTTACACCTGGAGTTATCTCTTCGGTATTTATTAAGTGTACAGTTATGAGCGAAGTAGTTATGCAATGCTTACAAAAATATTTTTCCTTCATATTTTGTTGGTTTATTGAACGTTCAAGTGTTGTTTCACTTATAAAAAATGTGAAATATTTAATCCTATGAGGGATTCGGTCAGCTGCACAAAGCTTACAAAAAAAATACAATTCATTTTCATACGCGTTAAATCGTTTGAAGTATTCGAAAGTATGCTTTAGGCATCCTTCCGAAAACGGCTGTGTAGAATGGATCAGGGTTTCATATGTGTCTCTATCCAGTTGTTGTTGGGCGGTCAGGTTACTGATTTGACTAGAGTTGACTTTCCCGTTATGTCTGTAGAGGATAGGATACAAATTTTGTAGTCTTTTGATGATACTTGGAGCAAGCGGCAAATCCTTTAAATGTTTATATTGATTAATTTGATTTATAATAATTTTTGAACTCAGTGTAACTAAATCCATGTTTTTTTTTTGTAAAAAAAAGTTGCATAGCGTTTTAATAACTTTTGTAATGCCCATAGGCTAAGGTAGAAATATTGTCCTCTAACAAATCTACTATCAAAATAAGTATTTAAGGCAGTTTTATTTTGCACGACTGTTTCTAACATCTGTTTTTTAGCCCTGATGCTATATTGTTTTTTTTTAATTAAAAGATCGTTTTCCAACACGTTTTTAAACGTTTCATGAGTGAGCGATCGTAGCGCAATTTTTTTCACACCTTTCGCGGCTTGTTTTAACTCCCCTCCTTCAAGAAGGACAGAATACAATTTAGGTTTCAGCACAATAAGTTTCTTTAATCGGTGAAACTATTTCGTGTTTCAACATGCCTAGTTTTCCCTTATTTTGTGAGCTGTATAATGCATGATTCGGGTCAAAATTACTTGTATCTAATATTTCCATAAAGTGGTTCTTCATGTCTACATAAATATCTTCGGTTTCTACAAATAAAAACATAGAATCCGTATCTCCGTAACAAAAGGAGACGCGGTTGCCGTAAATTTTTTTAAAATAATTATAATATAGCCGGTATAGAGTTAACTTTGAGTGTTCTGTTATAAGCCAACCTAAGTAAAGAACTTTGTCTAAAACAATGTTAGGTCGTTTCAGTTTAAATATAGATAAATTTTCCGAGATTCCTTGGAAATGCTCCAGTAATGGGCTGTTAAGATATTTTGCACATTCCTCTTTTGTAAGTGCGGCTTTCACGTTAACCCGTTTTCTAACGTTTTGTAGACATTTCCCGTAAAATGAGTTATTCATTTTTTTATAAAATAAGCGCTTGTTCTGTGTTAAACACTCATTTCTTTTGGCATTATTAAATTCGATATATGAGCTCAACCAACGAGATTGGCTATAGCTCAATATCCGATGTATTTTAGTAAGAACTAACCCTTGCTCCAGATAAAATTGCAAATTTTTATAGTGCACGTAATATTCGTTTTTGTCAAAAAAATTAGGCGTTAATTTAGAGCTCGGTAACGTGTTTTCTAACCCGAATTTTTTGCATAAATGTTGGGCCTGTTTGCTTAACATATCATAGGTAATCGTTAACCGGTTTGGAGCAAGAGGAAAATCATTTAAAAATTCATGAACTGATTCTGGGATTTTTAGAGATACCGATAATATATACCCTTTCGGTCCATCGTCTGGAATTTGAAAGAGATTAAAATTTTCAATTTCATGCTGCGTCAACCAATGAAAATCCCCGTAAGCCAGAGGTTGTTGCATTGAATGCCCGTACGAGTTTATAATATCTAACGACACTATATAACTGCATGTTTTTGAAGGGTCGTATGATGTTAAATAAGGGTTATTGGCACGAACAAAACGTCGGGATACGATGTTAAGCCCTCCACGAATTTGTGATTCAAAAAATATGTAATCATCAACGTTACTGAGCAACTGCAATTCGATTTGCGTGAATTTCAATCCCGCAGAAAAAGTCATATCACTTATGGTTTAGAAATGACTTGGTTCTAGCTCAAATGATTTTAATGCATTTCTACGGAATTCATTGACAACCTCGCCTAGGAGTATTACATCACAATTTTGGTATATTTCTAAGTACTCTCCCAAAGTTTTACATTTGAATTTATCAAATACAAGCTTGGCGTGATTATAATCCGTTAGGGACACAGACGACTGTGTTAAAACATTAAAAAAAGAATCGCGAGAAGGAAAAGTCTTTAATGTCAATTTTTTTTCATCGTCTAGAAAACTGTAAGGCAGGATTTGTTTTTGTCGCAGCAAATTCCGGTGTTTATAGTCTTTAAAAAACTCATTAAACAAAGGAAACTTATGATTGCTGAGAGTTAAATTCTTTACTAAATCGTCTAGTGATGCGTCCATAAATTGATACGAATCTAAAAATTTCAATGGTCCTATCGTAAAAGTTATAAATTTTTCCATTGAAGTGGGAATGATAGTTAGGACTTTTGCGTAATTTTCTGGTAGATGTTTCAGTAACAAGTTCGTATCGTAATTTTTTGAATTATGAATATAAACAGGTAGAAAATATTTTTTTTGATATGCTAGATTGCATGCATTATGCGCAAGCCCATAAGTAAAAATTTCGAAGTGGTTATGATGCCTAACCTTCATATCTCCCTTTTTGAAGTATTCATGACAGATAACGCATCGATCACTGTCGTACCCTCTGGGATCATCAAGTTCTATGTCTGATCCCTCTTTCATGGTTTTTAAGAGTTTCAAACCAACTTTTTTCAACGATGCAAAAAAATGTTGAACAGGATTTGTACCTGAATAATACACGTGCTTCACTATTTCGTCGTAAGGACCGGTTACTAAAAAAGCATATGAAATGGGGATGTGTTTTTCTATTGCGTAACTGAAACTTGTGCTAGTAGATGGCTCTACGGTAGCCACTTTTTTTAAGATACATTCAAAATCTGCAAATATTGCATACTGGTGACGAACCGTTTTTGATAGATTAGTAAATTTTAATGTTAAATTGTTAGGGATGCTAACTCTCTGCGCATTAAAAACTCCACACAACATACTATGTCTTAACAAGCTTTCCGATCTCTCAAACCCAGTTAAACACCGTTTGCAAAACTTGGATATGTTTTTTTTCTTTTTCAATAATCTGTTAAAAATTTTTATTAAATAGAAATGCTCGTTATAAAAAAATAAGTTTACTTCTCGATAAATATTTGGATTTTCCGACACTAAAATAGGGAACACGCAATCATCTTCCCACCCATACACGTTTATATTTAAACTATTACTACTAGCAAACTGTTTAATATGAGAAAGCTTTACTGGAAAATTCAGCATTTTAATATTTAGGTTTTTAATGTATTTTAGGTATTTGGAACACCGTCCCGTATTTATCGTTTGGGGATATAATTGCGCCAACACCGCGAATAAGAAACATTTATGATTTTTACTGTTTAATGACAAAAGAGCTTTTTTATTGGCTAATTTCCTCGGTTAAGTCCCGTTTCGACACCCGCCTCTTAATTCTCTATAGTTCCCAGTGTGTAGATTAATGTGTCTTATTCGATGGATATGCCAACCGCTCCCGTCCCTTACAAATGTTTCTACTGAGTTTTTGATTTTTATAAAAGCCGTATCAATCGCTTGTGGAAGTTGGTATACACTTAGAATTCTTAACGCATTGCTGCAGAAATAAAAAGTTTGGGCTAGTTCCTGGTCTTCGATTATTTTTTTGAAAATAACTTCTAAACATATAATCAACCGCAATCGAAGAGCGTACCCTATGTGTAGTAAACGTATAATTGCTGGTTTTTCGCTTCGATACACTTCGTCAATATCATCGAAATCGATGTCGGCACGCCATGCCTCGATATAGTTTTGAAAGGACGAATGAATTCTATAAAAATGCATTTTATTTATTTTTACATAGAATTAACTGCGCGGGGGGTGATAGAATTTATTAAAACGCTATGCAACAACTCTAAAAAATTATTTGTTTAAATGTTAATGCATTTTCTGTAACCCTAATATGAATACCGGGATTAGTTGGGGCGTAATATTGAACCGGTTTCTGATTTCCCCCTTATCCGATTTCTTCTTAAAGGTGATATATCTCACTTTTCTGTATTCCGTTATTTCTAGACTGTTGTATTTATCGAGCTTTATCGCATATTCCTCAACCGATTCGAGAACCGCGGTTTCTTCCGAGAGATCTAACTGAAATTCAACCTTCCGCTTCTTAGGTTTGACGGTCGGTAACTCAATTTCTTCTATATCATCCGCCTCTCTGGCTATAAAAAATCTAGTGTGGCTTAATACTCGGATAGTACTTTACATTACTTTACATTACTATATTTTACGGATTTTTTCACATTCGGGGATAGACGACCAGCCTCGCAGTTTTGTAAAATACAAGCATTCTCTCCATCTGTGCATTGAATTTCTATCACTTAACCACTACACAGATGAAGAAGAATAGTCATATTTTACAGATTATCACATTCGGGGATAGACGACCAGCCTCGCAGTTTTGTAAAATACAAGCATTCTCTCCATCTGTGCATTGAATTTCTATCACTTAACCAATACACAGATGAAGAAAATAGTCATATTTTACAATCGTATTTTACAACAACTAAAAAAATAAAATAAAAACTAACCGCACGCCATGATGACAGGTATCCTACAGTAGAAGCACAGATCACAACACGAATACACTTGCACTAGATTAACACTTGCACTAGATACAGTTGACTAGATTACCCACACATAGACTAGAGGAGTGGTTGACAGAAACGTTCTGACTTTGACTAGATACAGACAGAAACGCTCAACTGTACGAGTATATAAAGTTCGGGTTTTTTGTGTTTCTATTGTTATGGGATCTATTGATCTTGTAATAACTGAATTACCAAATAATGGATATTATTACAATGCCATTTTGTCGTTTGGATATCTTATTTTTTTCCTCAATTGCTACGCCGCACTGACTTCATCGAATAATTGTTTTCCTTCTTATTGTTCGATATCGACCGATTGCGCCTTTCTCAGATCCGATATGGAAATTATACCGTTCTTGAAGGAACCTTTTTTCTTAACAATACCTTTGAGGAAAAAATATCTTTGAAAGATACTACGCAGTCAATTGCTTTAAAGGCCAAGTGTTACAGCGATCACCTTACGAATTCAGATGCATTCCCTCCACACTGCTTCGCTTGCTTTTTTCGCTATACTTACAATGTTAAAACAGGTGCTTCGGTTGCAGACTGATTTTTTCCTATCCTTGCAATGTTAAAACAGGTGCTTCTGATCCAGCCTCCTTCTTTCTTATACTACTGACGACTGATTACGCTTATTGGGTTCTTTTGTCAACTCCAACCACATAAGCAAAAATAATTTGTTAAAATCAACAACACGGGAAAATAATAGAATTACAAAATTACAAAAACAAGTCGTCTACATCGTCGACAAAAAGTTCACCGTTAACAGTGAAGTGAACACGGTTAGTGATAGAAGGTTGCTAAGTTCGAGGTAACTTACGCAGATAGAAGAAACAACTGTTGTTTGAAGATTGATTCACTTGTAGGATTTTATTAATTGCAACTTTTAACCAATATCAATCAAGCTTAATCTTTAGCTTATTTCATTTTAAAGAAAAGTTTACAAAAGTTAAATTAAAATAAACAGCTTGTTTTTAAATAATTCAATCATTTAAATTCATAAATAAAGTTTTATCAAAACGTCAAGGGTCGGCATTCTCGATAAGCCAACAGGTCATCTGCTTCGCTCGACCTAGTAGACGCCCCTTTCCGATCTAGTAGACGCCCCACCAACAGTTAGTCAGCAGTGAAATCCGAAAAAAATCTTCCTTATGGCCTGATATTTCCACTAACATGAATAATGGCCCTCTAAAGCTGACCGGGCCCTTTCTGTTTCCTGATTAGATGTCCTAATCAGGATATCTGATTCGGAATTCCATGACGTCCTGAGATGCCCAGATTATGATTTTTGTTGTATAGCGTTTGTACTCTTTCGTTTGCTTAGTGACGCTTTTATGAAAGTACAACAGCCCATTCTAACGCCCGTATTCACCGCAACGCGAGTGATTGGCGTTAACTCATGAGTTGATATACCCGCGCATTACCGCGTTCACCCTCGTTAACGAAATCGCTATTCACCGCGTATTTTGAACACCGAGTATATGGATTCGGAGTTAGCGAACGTTACTTGCTCAGGGCGGCATATGATTGGTTGAAAATAACTCACTCTTTCTTTACCCACAATCCTTCGCTTTTCTGTTTTGATTTTTCTCTCCGTGCAAACTCGTGGTAATTTCTGTGTTAATTATTTAATATTATTTTATTTACAATTTTTATTTATTATTTATAATCTTTATTTTACATTCGTTTTTGTTGTTATTGCATTTTTAAAGTATTTATTTCTAATTACTGAGATGGAACCAGAAAACGTAAAAAAACGTGTTTTTTACACAAATTACGAGAAAGAATTTATTCTTAATTTAATCAAATCACAAATTAAAATAATTGAATGCAAAGAAACGAGCAAAGCAAGTAATATAAAAAAAAAAACTAGAAGCGTAGCAAGAGATTGCTGGTTCCATTTAACGACGATATACAAAAATACCAAGAAAATTACAAATGTGCGGCTTGCAAAGTGTATTCAGAAAATAAACAAATCAGGAAAACGAATGCGAAAAAGGAATGGCGATAATCACAACACACAGAAATTCGATTGTGCGCATGCGTAACTCGGAAAGTTCCACGTTAACGCTCCCAATTCGGCGAGTTACCTTTTGAACCTATGGTTGAGATAAATCGGGAGGTAATTTGAGCGGTGAATACGGTTTTCCCCAAACGAGGTGTTAGGACCAGTTTTCGCGAGGTAACTCAGAGTTGAAAAAAGAGGTGAATACGGGCGTAAGCAGGGCGGGCGTGTTAGGGTTATCTAAAACGAAAACTTTCGTCCATCCGAGGCAGCCTCGCAGAAATGTCAGCTAGTTTGGATTCGGAATAGCGTCGCTGTTTTTTTTTTCGCTTTAAAACACCCGAAGGTACAGATATGTTTCCGAAACAAACACATTTTTTTAATGAAAAATGCACGAACTTGTGAGTAAAACTTGTATTCAGGTCTCCAAATTTGGAAATCTAATGTGTTCAGCCAACATTAGATTGCGTAGTGTGGCCCTTAGGTGTTAGCCTCGCAACTTGACTATGATTCAAAAGTTCTGGCCAGATTACAATATCCCTTGTGTTTCTTTATTTCAATGAAACCTTTGTATACTTGTGCTGCAGGCATCATGACAAAAGAAGAGCGCACGATCTTCGAGAAGCTGGAGGCCCCGTACGGCAAATGGTGGCTGCCCGCTCAGTGGTTCAGCGCACTGGCCATGCGGGCCAAGAAAGAGGGCAGAATAAAAGACTCCATCCTCTTAGACGGAATCTTTGCCGTGAGTATTAATTTTACTGTAGAATTCGGACTAGAGCAAGATCAAAGATATATACTCTTGGAAGGAATCTTTGCCGTGGGTACTATTCCATCGACTGTTGACATACTGATTCCCCAGAGGTTTCATAGGGTGATCCAAAATTATATTTTAATACTGTGTAGTATTAAACTGTTATCATTTTTTTAGATAAGCCTTAACAATAAGTTCTCTCCATTCGAGGACAGAATATGACAAAAATGCAATGCAAATATCGTTTTGCCTTAGGAAAACATTCATACTTCTAAAATATGCAAAAACAAAAGCTTAATAAATAAATAACATTAATATATATTTTTTTACTTGTAACCAGCTTTGAAGCACCAAGCTAGGGTGCACAAAATGAAATAATAAAAATTTAAATGATTTTTTTAAAAATTTAACATTTATTATGTTTGAATCTTGCACTACAGTCTACAATTGAATTGCAGAAACGTCTTCAGTCACAAAATGTGAAAATAGTTTTCGATGAAAACTAGCTTGCCTATTTATTATTTGCTTTACGATAAACCTTATACACTCTTAAAACAAACGAGCGGTTTTAACTCAGTCTGAGTTAATTTCCACTCCTTTCCGTGCCGAAAATGCACTTCCCCTATAGGAGTGGATTTCACTCTTTTTGCGGAGTGGGTAAAAGAAATAAAAGAAAACAATCTACGTCCTACACTCTTAAAACGAGCGGTTTTAACTCAGTCTGAGTTAATTTCCACTCCTTTCCGGTGCCGAAAATGCACTTCCCCTATAGGAGTGGATTTCACTCTTTTGTTTTAAAAGTGTACAGCTTCAATATGATAATATTGATAAACACATATTTTTACTTCGTTTAAAGTGGAAATCTGGTGATAAATCTGTAGCCTCTATTTCGAGAAGTTTCCTTAAAAACAATATTATTAATTTACGTCATTTAGAAACTCGGATTATGACAAATGAACTGCATTGAACATATTTTAGACAACATGCCAATACCCTGCCATACTTCCATTTATTTAAAAAAATATATATATATTCATCCATTTTAATTTTTTGTAGGAATTTTTAGCTTACAGAAGTGCCTGTGGAACAATGTTCTGTTATGATTGGATTAGTGTTCCTTTAGTATATACTCAGGTAAATATTACTCTATAAACTTATTAGTTAGTGTCGCATTTAAAGAAGTCCAAAGAGAACTAAATAGCCTACTTTCCTGTTACTTAAATCTTTAGACAGGTTGCCAGATGTCCGTCCGGACAAACGGACAAAAATAATACAATTGGTCTTTGTTGTCATTTAAATTTCTAAATAAAAAAATAAGATCTGACAGAACCATTTTCCTTTTTTTAGAAATTCTTTCTGATTTATAATAATAATAATAATAAATTTTATTATCACAAAAACAATAACAAATTAAATCAAACGAACGTCAAGGGGAAACATGGAATCCCGTATAGGCGAGATAGAATTTTTTTAATATAATTTGAACAGACACACACACCCACAAATAACATAGAGAAATGATGAAAAATAATAAATAAAGCAACTACAAAATGCTTAAAAAATATAAAGAAAAGTTTGGCAATAAGCTGCATAACAAAAGGGAAAAAAATTATGACCTTCAATAAAGTGAGAAATAACGATCTAAATCGTCGATATTGATTAGAAGATTGAAAAGTGTACGTTTAAAGATAGCATAATTATTAATATTTATTAAATCAATGGGAAGACTATTGTAAAATTTAGGAGCGAGGTAGAAGAAATGTTTACAAAAGATATCAAAGATATCAAAAGATATCATTTGATCTAGTGCTATGGAGATTAACTTTAAAACTGCAAATAGATTTATTGCGATGGAGATAAAGTATAATAAGAAAGAAGGCGTTATATCGAATTGGTAATATCTTAAGAATTCTAAAATTAAGAGGGTAGTGTTCTCTATTTATGATTTTAAACATTTGTTTTGTATAGAAATTAAAGGTTGCAAATTTGATCTATATTCACCTCCCCAAATGATAGAACCATAATTTAATTATGAATAAAATCAAGCAAAATATAAAGTTCTTAAGAAAGATGAATTAATTTTGTTTTTAAGGTGGTGAAATTTAAATAAGGCAAAGCGTAATTTTTCCCCCAACTCATTGATGTGAGTTTTCCATTTAAGGTTAGAATCTATGTATAAACCTAACTATTTAATATTATCAACAGATTGAATAGTGGGGCACTGACAACCACTTTCAATCTTGCTACAAAAAGCAGCGTGATCTTTAAAAATACAGTTCACATTTTTAAATAGAAAAGTAGGCTAAAAAGTGTTATTTGATTTTAACCATTTTGAATTATATCTTTGTATTAGGTGGTAACTTTAGCGACTTACACGTATTCGCTGGCCCTTTTGGTGGGAAGGCAATACTTGGATCCGAACAAAGGGTACAAGAATCACCAGGTGGACCACTATATTCCAGTCTTCACTCTATTCCAGTTCTTTTTCTACGTTGGATGGTTGAAGGTAAAGTATCATATTAACCATCTGAGGGATACGGACGTCTTTATCTGTCACCGTACGTATTTATCCGTTAAGATTTTCCAGCAACACAGTTTTAAGAATTTATAAATTTCATAATTTTACTGAATTTCAAAATTGGGAATATGGAGCAGACATTTATGAACATCTTCTGCAAAAAATATATATTTAAAAAAAATTAAATTTTTAGTAAACATTTAAATTTTAATATCATTCAGTAAACAAAATTAACTTCCGTCTGCTTAACTTCAATTTGCTTATCCCTTAAAGAGTTCAAACCATTTAAAAATAAACGCTTCCCACGAAGTTTTGGAAATTTATGAATGGCAAATCAACAGAATGCAATACGCGATTCGGTAGTATAGCGCCAATATTTGAAACTACGGCATTTCAACAGACATCAACAACAGATGTCTTTAATTGAAATTGGAAATGAAAATTTGGAGGATAAGTTCTTGCAGTAACGGAATAGCCCTCGTGTTGTTCTAGTGCGACGATAATGCCACCTAACCTTTCAGTAACGAATACGGAACACGCAACACGTTAAAAGTGGTGAAACATAAAAAGAAATAGTTCTACTAAATAGTGTCTTCATACTACAAAAGTATAACGCGGAAAGTCAACATATAATCATGGTTTTACTGAATACCAAACGAATAATTTAAATTCTTTTTTCAATTTCTGTTTTTGTTGCTTTATTTATAGAATTGTAAGATTATCCAATATTTATGTAGTTTTGTTTTCAAAGGTAGCGGAACAAATAGTGAATCCTTATGGAGAAGATGATGATGACTTCGAGTTAAACTGGTGTCTGGACAGAAATAGCCATGTAAGAACACTATCAGCTCTTATTCAACATTCAGCAGTTTTAATTATAATTTTCGCACTAAATTCATAATTCTTTATGATATCTAGGTGGTTTATCTTTTGGTTGACCATTTCCATACAAAACATCCTAAATTACGTAAAGATGTATACTGGGACGAAATGTTACCTCAACTGCCACAAACTAAGATTACTGCCCAAAGCTCTAAAAACCCGCAGCTGGGATCAGCGTTCAATTTGGAGTAAGTTTTGAGTACTTTGAAAATATTAAATTAACAAGGTAGAAAAATTTATAACTTTCTACGTGAGTTTAAAGCACTATTTAAGAAAATGTTAAGTTATTATAGTAAGTATCGAAAAAAAAATTAAATCTTTTAATGAGTTTCAAGTTATAAGGAATTGGTTATTTGAGAAAATATTAAGCCTATATGATTTCAAGTCTTCCACACAATTTTTTTATTCCAAATAAACATGGAAACCCTTATTTTGAATAATTAAACATAACAATTGTATCTTTAAGGGTTAACCCGGCAGATGCAGAGTTTCTCCCTATGGATACTTTACTGGAAGAAGACAACGAAGCGAATGTTTATTCAAGTGATTCAGAGAAACAAGGTTCTGGTGACCGACACCGATCATCCTTCCTGATGAACATCCTCAACTCCAACTTCGTCACTTCAAGCCTCCGTAGACGGTCCACTCAGGTCAAAGAAATCTTCAAAGGTGAATCTCATGGTCACGTCAACCCAGCGTTCGCAGCTGTCATCGCCAGCACCAAGAACACTCCAACCAACAGCCGCAAGTCCAGCCTGGACAAGAGATTCAGCCCAACCCACAGTCGAGCTTCAAGCATTTCCTTCCACCCAAACAGCATCAGCCGAAGAAGACACAAGATGTACGATGTCCAACAGGCAGAAACCAACAGCATTGTCGCCAATGGATCCTTACTGGAATGTGAACCAACATCCATCATGGCGGCCATGAGCACTGCCATCGCGCCAGTTGTCGCCAACTTTGAGGACGGGTCTTCCGGAAAACTGTGCGAGATTCCTTCTGAACAGGTTTTGGAAAGTTCCTGCCAATCTACAGAGACCATGCAGAATATGGACCACATGCCACCAACACCGGAAGAACCTTCCAGAGTAGTTTCGGCCATCAGTTTGGGGTTTAACCCTGAACCATCAGCGAAACTCATGGATGACGTACAGAACTTAGTTGCAGAGGCCAGTAAAGTCATTGAAGAGTTGAACCGCGTTGTAGCATCCCAAAGACACAGCAAAGACTGCGAATTGAAGGGTTACGAATCTTGCTGTTCTCTAGAAAGTGATAGCTCATCTGAAGAAGAGAATTACAATCCTTATACTGCAGATGCAAGAGCAAGCGAAGTGCTCGATTTAGATAGTGTGGCTATTGATTTAAATGCAGACTGCATTGAACTTGAAGAAAAGCTTACGGGCACGATAATGTGAATTTTATATATATTTTTAATTATCTACAAATAGATCTGCATCTGAAAACGTTTGGATTTTATTATGGATTTTCGGCATCGAACGTGAAATAAAATTTATTTTATATTGCTAGAAATGAAGTTTATTTTATATTCAAATTATTTTTAAAGCATCAAAACATAAATATGGCCCAAATGCGTCTTAAAGCCAATTAATATTTTCAGTATATATTTTTTTCAGACCTCTTTCAAAATGTATTTTTTATTACTGCGTGAAAAAAATCCGATTTTTACACTGTAATTTTAATATCAGACGCGTGCGAAAAGTTATACTTTTTAGAATTGTGATAAAAAATTACTTTTTTATAATATCGTGCCAAAAAAAAACTAACTTTTTCAAATCAATAATCATGGCAAAAGTGACGCTTTTAACGAAATCGTGTTTCAAAGTTACTTTTACGCACTAGTGCGACAAAGTAAATAAGAGCATCTGATTGGTGTAAAATTCTTTATTTGAACGTGATTCTTTATTTGGCGTCTTATTTCCATTGCCAATCTAAGAAATACTTTTTGCATGAGATTTTAAAATAATCATTAATATAAATAATCACCTTCAAATCATTTGAACGTGATAGTAAAATAATTAATAGGCCAATCAATAAATGCCAATTTAATAAATACTTTTTTGCACGTTATTATAAAAAATAGTGTATGACAACACGTTGAAAATAGCCTTTTTTAAACTCGTGAAGTAATTTATTCAACTCGTTTAATAAATTACTTCATTACTTTTCACACTAGTTGCATAAATAACTATTTTATAATTGCGTGAAAAAAATCCGATTTTTACTCTATAATTTTAATATCAGACGCGTGCGAAAAGTTATACTTTTTAGAAACAGTGATTAAAAAATTACTTTTTTTCACCCAAAAGCACTCTTTTCATAAGATGCCAACATTTCAAGTAAAATTTCTATTTCATAATATTCATAAAATCCAGAAATTTATTGATCTGCTTTATTTATAAATATAATGCGCGTGAATGTTATTATTTTTGAATCAGTATCCATGTTAAAATGTTTGACTTTAAACTAAAAAAAAATAAATTTGCTTTTTGTAGTTCCAGAGATTTATCGATGCCGATCTTCTTTACGTAAAAAAATTAGCACATGAATTATTTTTGAACCAATGAGATTTGATTTTTTTTTCACGTAATTATAAAAAATAGTGTATGAAACACGTGTGAAAAGTAAACTTTTTAAAACACGTGTCATTATTTCACTCGCTCGTACCTCGCTCGTGAAATAAAATCCACTAGTTTTAAAAAGTATTACTTTTCACACTTGTTGTATAAATAACTATTTTTCACCCAAAAGCAGTGAAAAAAAGTACATTTTTTCACTCTTTTCATAAGATGCCAACATTTCAAGTAAAATTTCTATTTCATAGTATTCATAAAATCCAGAAATTTATTGATCTGCTTTATTTATAAATATTATGCGCGTGAATGTTATTATTTTTGAATCAGTATCCATTTTCAAATGTTTGACTTTAAACTAAAAAAAATAAGTTTGCTTTTTGTATTTCCAGAGATTTATCGATGCCGATCTTCTTTACGTAAAAAAGTAGCACGTGAATTATTTTTGAACCAATGAGATTTGATTTTTTTCACGTAATTATAAAATATAGTGTATGAAACACGTGTGAAAAGTAAACTTTTTAAAACACGTGTCATTATTTCTCTCGCTCGTACCTCGCTCGTAAAATAAAATCCACTAGTTTTAAAAAGTGTTACTTTTCACAGTTGTTGCATAAATAACTATTATTCTAGATTTATTTTCTTACAAATTATGAATTATTTTCTTGAATATAACTTTGATAATACTTACAATAATACGTGTCACAAAATATTTTAAGAATCTTCTAAAATTAGCATTATTCGAGCAATAAGTAAAACCTATTGATAAGGAAATTTTGCTTTAGAAAGTTTAGAAGCTCGAGTATAGAAGCTCTTTTTTTAGATTTTATGTTGATATATTAAACAAAGTTGGTCGAAAACGAATTTGCAAACAAAATTTTGAAATTAAAATAATTTACCAACTTAATTAACCAAACAAAAATGTTAAAAGATGACACAATCACAAGCTGTCAAGCACAATCACAATCATAGACCCAAGCGTCAATGCTTTCGTGACGTGTGCTTACGCTGAAGAATATTAGATTCCTATACATGGAATCGAATAACGCTGTATTAAGATTTTTTAATTTCGTTGTGATAAATTTATGCTCAACTATTTCTGTCTTACTGAAAGAAAATGGACAAGACAAACATTAGCATTTAAAAAGGTAAGGTCATAAAAAATAAAGATAAAAATATTTTACTCCAAACTTTTCATGTTTAGCATTCTTTTCACCAGTGACTTGGGGCTGGGGACACTATAGTCGGTAAAGGCGCTTGCATGCGTAAGGTCCCAGGTTCGGGTCCAGGCATTGCCAAAATAACTGCCGGGCTATAAACGGTTTTGTACAGCCAAACTCACATCGGGTAAGTCGCACTAGAGCTACACGTGGGATTTGACGACGGCCGTCATAATTTAGAACCACAGTCAAGTGACGCAGGCACATCAGGCCTTAATCTTATATGGGCTATGAGAATATATCATGAGTTTATGGTAGGGTTATGTGTCAATATGGAAATTAGTAAAAGTATAGAAAGAATCTAGTATTTTTATGATACAGTAGTTTCAAAGATTGGGAATATCGATGCATTTAAAATTAAACTTATCTGTAAAGTGATAGATGTGTATATACTATGTGTGTACTACATTTGAAAATGCTGCAAATAAATTGTTGCCTAGCAACTATTGATTTTCAAAATATTGAAATATAGATTACAAGAAGGAAGCTAGAGTACATCAAGAATCTTTATCAGATAAATATTTGATGAGTTAAACAAATATATCCTTCTATAAATACATTAATTTAAACAGAATATTTTCACTTCTGTGGCTTTGTCCTTTGAGTTAAATCCAATGGTTTAGGCTTGAATCCGGTTGGGTATCGATGGATATCATTGATACAAAATATGGAATATTTGTTATTCAACTTTCCTATTCTTATACACTTATGTCTGTAGGATTTTTCTGGAAATTTTTTAAGTGAAATGGCAATATTTTGCTGTACTTTGTTTACGACACTAAAATTTGAAACATTCTACACTGCTCAAAACAATTAGGGGAGAACTTTGTGAACTTTTGTTAACCCCTTCAATTCCAATTTTTTTATTTTTTATTCTAAAAATCTAAAAATTTTGAAATAGATTCATTATGCATCCAGAAAGAAATGGTAAAAAACAGGGGAGTGGAATTCTTAATTTTTTAACTAAAATTTAAGGGGAAAAAATTGAAATCATAACTTTTGAATAAATAATAACAATAATTTTTAATAAAGAATTTATTTGTAAAAAAAGGTAAAATCAATTTTTAAACATCTAAGAATGTAAGCGTGAAGAATTTAGGGTCAATTTATTTCATAACATTTTTTGAGAGTGAATTTTACTTTACCATGTTTTTCATATTTTCGTTTTATTAAACCAAGCATTATTTAATTCTTCAAAGGACATGATTTTTCCATCTAACGATAAATAAGTGCGAGCTCAACTTAGTGAGAAAAATTCCCAAGCTGATGGAACCCTTTTACCCCCAATGATTCCAAATTGAATCATTGGGGGTGAAAGGGTTTAAATTATGCGCTCCCCTAATTGATTTGAGCAGTGTATATTCTCCGTAGCTGAGGACGATAATCGACTGATTTCTCATCGAAAAAGTTCCCGGAACGTATCACAGCCATACTATAAACGTATTTGTGGTGGGAAAATCCATTAAAAATAACGGAGGTCCCCGAGTACACTGGAACAGACGTTCTCGTCAAATCTGTGGAGTTCCGACTGCTTTAGCGTAAGATGTCGATGGAAGTTCCGTTGAGTGCCCATCCAGATGTCCACCACGTCACCTCGCCACCTCGTCACTTTATCCAACGCCCCACCTTCAGGGACATGTCTAAATTGTGGAGGTGGCGATAGATGGCAGCATCTGTCTTGTATGTGTGTGTATATGTCGTGTCCGTCCTTCTTGACGAAGGTTTATAAGCGGGTCTCTGCGACCAAGCACACAAGCCTGAAAATATATATGTCTACCAACCAATCCAACTCCCATCCTTGGCCGCTCGGCCATTTGACGCCGAGCCTTCCAAAAACGACTCACCATTTAGTTACTTTAATACCGATATATGATTATTTTCAATATTTTTTTAATCAGTGGCTAATCATTTAGTTTATTAACGGCAGTTTTTTTGTTAATTTTATAAATTACTAGCAAATTTATACCCGTTCTTCGCACGGAATAAAAAAATATCAAATAGATTCCAAATATGTGTACATATACCCTGTTATAGGATCATAAACTTATTATTGTTTCCGCTTGTTATAAAGTATAAAATCCCGTTTCATTGCCTTAAAATTCCAAAATCAAAAATACGCTATGAAATGCACTCATAAATGTCATCACAATTCCCTCATAAACACCTAAAACATTTTAGCTCATTTGGCGCGTTTTGGGAAATAATTTGGCGATAAAATAGATATAGCTACCCACACCCATTATACAGCTCTACCAGAATGACCTTCGAACAACCGACCAGCTGATAAATTATTTATAAAAGAAATTGCCCATTTGGTGAATTTTAGCTAATAATTTGGCGAGTTTGGCAACGTATTAAGAGAAAAAATAAAGACATAAAACACTAATAGTTCTAGTGCGATGGCCTTTATTAACCATCATAGTTCAGTAATAGCTTAACTATACATTTATTGCTTAAATATGAATAATGCAGTCAACAGAAAAATCAATGAAAAAATCATCAAATTTACCCACAATAAAATCCGGGAATGAAGACTGGCGGAATTACGTCACTTAAAACATGTCAATTATTTTTCAAATAATGAATTTAGTTTCTGAAAGTAATGGCAAAAGAATAAAATAAAGATTTTGAATTGTAAATGTTTTCGTTAAAAGTTTTATTTAATTTTTTCAGCCGATGGCATCAGGAAAGAGAAAAAATGATCGGATTTGAGCGAAAGTGGTGTATTTTTTTTCAGAAAATTCAAATTTTCTCTAAAAATGGAACAATTATGAAAAAACTAAGCCTCAGGTGCACACGTTGGTATTAAAGGGAATCTATCTTAAAAATTTTGGATTTCTGAGGGCAGTATAAGTAGATCTTTTACGATCCGAAGACAAACACACAGACAGACTCTTTCTTTTATTATTATAGATTATTACGCAATTATTATTACAACGGAAAAATAAAAAAATAAAAAAATATCTCATTACATTATTATCTAACTTGTATTCTGCAAAGTAGATCAACTTATTTTTGTATATTCATAATCCTGATATCTGATATATTTTTTATAATAATTTTTTATTCCTTCTCAATAAGTATATTAAAATCATTTACCATTTTATTTAAATCCAAAAACTAATCCAAAAAAACACCAAGCTATAATCCAAACACTAACCCTCCCCCTAAATATGCTTTTTTCAGCAACTGCATTCTCTCAGACACGTGTTCGAACTATTAATTTCACGTTTTTGTGGCAGTACTGAGGATCTCTTTCGTAAGATAATCCTACCGACTTAAAAACGCGATGTAGCTGGCATGTTGTGTGGGCGCTTCCAATAAAAAACTTAACACGTGGCAATAATAATCGCCTACTGCTTGTGACATATCATTTACACTTTTAATAGAGAAGTGTCGGGAGTTTGTCAAAAGCGTTTTTGTTTAGAACTGTATAGCTGTCAGAAACACTTTAAAAAATATTTGTGCGTTTCTGGCTGTATATTTCTATCCCCCAAGAGGTGCTCTAATACATATACCTACTGTTTGTAGTTTCGAAGTATGTTCAACTAAAGAACCACAAACAAAAGAAAAAAAACTATGAAAAGACGAAGCGAGCAAAGCAAATTTAAGAAACTGGATATAATTTAATGATTGCTCTAAAGCTGCAAATCATATGAAATATATAAGAAATACAAAAAAAAACGAAACTATACAAAAATACAAATCAAACTAATCACTCTGTTACTCTATATTCACTCACTCTATATTTAGCAATTATTTAGCACATAGAAACTTTTTTTGCGAAATCAATCTCAATTTTTTTAGACTTTATCCTATTTTTTAAAAACATTTTAATCTATATTTATTTTTTTGCACATGGAAACTTTTTTTGACAAAACATTCTGACCTTTCCAAGTAGCTAACTCATACTCCATTAGATCTTACAAAATTTCGGGAAGTGTTATACCTTTATTTATTTATATGTTATTATTTATATATAAATATTCACTTCTATCATATAAATATTATGTACATTTTTATTCTTCATATTTTGTTTTATTTTATAATTTCACTTTTCTTTTACTTTATTATTTTAGGTAATTTTGTAAATCAAAATTATACAGCTGTTATAGCTTTTAATTTTCAATAATTTTTTTAAGCCAATAAAAGTACAAATTACATATTGAAAATCGGGTACTTGATTAGTTTCTTTTAAATAGTTCTTTTGTTTACAGTTCATGAACCAAGCCTAGAAAAGTAAAGGTAAAAACCTAACTATAATTTTACCATAATCTCTTAACCACAGATGTAAAAAATAAGCACTTTGATTAAAATAGTACCCGAGTAATACGATTTTTTTGCTCTAATTTATTATATAAATATACTATTTTTTTTTACAGTTAACATATCAAATTTTTCAAAGAAGCAAATAAATTAATTTTATTGCGTGCAATTTTAATAGATTTTTTTTAAAAATAAAGTTATTCTTACTTCTTGTAATTGGCCTGTTTCACGTCTTGAGTGGTAACAGTTACAGTAGTATTGTTTTCATTCTTGGCCCTTTTGTAAATACATTTGTTTTGGCAATACAATATTTTTTAGCGAAAATATTAATATGAATTGTTAATATGACATAAATATACAAATGTGTTATAAACTATTTTAAAAATTAAATTTTTTTATATTATTATATTTTAAATTATTATGTTTAATTTTCATTCAAACTCCATTATAAGGAGATTATTCGAGAATTAATTATATATTATTATCACTATAAAGAAATTACCGAGGTATAAATATTCTAAAGAGGCAAAAAGTATTTGTTATGAGTACTCACCAGATGGCAGCATCAAAAACAGCAAAGCGAGTGTCTGATCAAGCACGCAAGCCTGAAAATGCATGTATCAACCAACCAACCATTCAACCAACAATTGCATTGATATTAAATCACTAGATAGCAGCAGCATATCAAGCAAAAAATTATTTTAGTTTGAACAAGAAGGGTGAAACCTGAAATCGAGATTCAAAACCAAGTTTTCTCACTTGAATATTTTTACAAACTTTTTTTATATGATAAAAGTAGTTGATTTAGATGTCTCTATAATACTCTTTTTTGAAATTTGTTCGAGATTTTTTTATGGTATTTAATATATATTTTTACAATAAAATATTCGAACCAATTTCCATCGCTCCCCAAGCTAGATATATCTAAATTTAATGGTTGTTGGTTTGAAACGTTTCTCTACAAATGCAACAGAGAATACCAACGAGAATTTCTAGTGCTAAGTCTAAATCCCAAAAGCAAACTCACGACAATTTTAAAACAGTCCCGGTGAATAGTCAATTACGGTTTAAAAAGGGGTTAGGGTTAGTTTTGAATATTGTCGCACTAGAGCTACACGAGGGCGGAAACGGGCGTGGAAATTTACAAACACAGTCAAGTGACGAGCCGACGCTTAGTAGGCTACATGCAACTTTGTGGGCGACATCGTCCTCAGCCAAATAATTGTCTCCAAGTATCTGGCAACGGTCAAGTTTTCGCACTATTGAGCAGTCCATTTAATATATATATATATATATACGTCATTACGAGGTATACAAAACCCTTGGACATGTTAAATAAGCTCATAGTAGTCCAATTCATCGACACTTGTTTCAATTTGTTTTGGATACAAGCTAGGCGCGTTTACATGAGCCATCGAATCCATGGAATGAAGAGCAAACTCCGCAATTTTTCACTCTTGGGTATTTTTCGCCCCGGCAGAACCGGTAATTGCAGGGTTCCTTGGGGGGTTTCGCAAACCCTCCAATCAAGGAGGGTTTGCGTTTCATTCCATGGTTTCCGCCACTTATACTTCTACTTCGACTTCTTGCCTGTGGATTCGGAAAAAAAAAATTTTGACTTTGATTCCAGGCAAAAAACCTTTTTTGGTGTTGGCGTTTAATCATCCTGTTGGATACTCTGATGAGTTTATCTTCTCAGTTTCTCTACGCTGCGGGCGTCTACCAAGTTGGCAGACTTCGCACTTGTTTGTTCCTGAAGACAGATGCCTTTTTGCATGGTCTTGGGTTGACCAGGTTTCTTTTCTTTTGTTGCCTTTGTTTTCCAGTCCAAGGTACTACCCAACGTCAGAATATTAGAATATTCCAAATATTTGAGTTTTTCTCATCAAAAAAACACGATTTCTTACCGAATATGCAAAGTAGACGCCTCCTTGAAGTTAGCATATATTTTAAAGATATCTATCAACCATATATTGTTTACACAAAACATAAAAATATATACAAATTTATAAAATCAAATTTTAAAAAGATCATATTATTAGAATAATGATAAAAGGCGTTCCAAAAAATTAGAATATTTGTCCATTTACGTGATTGGTCCACGTGGTGTTGAAATTTCATATAACTAGCGACGTATTAGAAGTAGTGACAGTACTGTTCCATGATTGAAAACAAAATTTCCGTTGTTGTTGCTTAGAATGGGCCGAAAAAAAGATATCTCTATTCTTACTAAGAATATAATTTTAACGTTACGGAATGAGGGGCTGACTCAACAGAAAATAGCCAGGAAGGTGAATTGCTCTCAAGGAACTGTGAGTAAAATTCTTCAGGACTACTATAGGAACAATAAATTTAAATATACTCGCGAAAAATGTGGTGCCAAACGAATAACAACCAAGAGGCAAGAGAGATGTCTGAAAAGGATTACTGAAAAACATCGATTCAGGTCAGTGAATTTTATAAATAGGAAGTGGCGAGAATCAGGAGTTGATACCTCAGTCAGCACTACACGACGTCGAATACTTGAAATCGGCTTTCGATCACGTGTACCAAAGAAAAAGCCATTCCTTAGTGCCAGACAAAAAAGGGCACGTTTGTTGTGGTGCCGAAAAAGGCTGCTTTGGGGCACCCAAGATTGGGGCAAAGTACTTTTCAGTGATGAATCAGTATTTTGCGTGTCTGTCGGTCCACAAGGTCACCGTGTTTGGCGTTTTTCTCGAGAGGCTTTTCAGCAACAGTGCTTAAAACGCAGAGTTAAGTTCAGCACATCAATAATGGTTTGGGGGTGTTTCAGTGCCAATGGCTTAGGAAAGCTTTGTGTATTGAAAGGCACTGTTAATTCCGAAGTGTACAAGTCCGTTTTTGACAAATATATGATCCCTGCCTCTGAAGATCTATTTGAAGGGGAATTTGTCTTCCAACAAGACAGCGCATCATGTCACACATCGAAAGCCACCTTGTCTTGGCTGAAAGATAATGAAGTACAACTACTTCCTTGGCCCGTGAATTCACCTGATTTAAATCCTATAGAAAATATATGGGGCTTAATGAAGAAAAAACTGAAAATATTGGCTCTAAAGGACCAGAACGAACTCAAAAAATTCGTTAACCGTGCTTGGTATGATATCAGCCAAGATCATTGTAAAAAATTAGTTGAAAGTATGCCGGATCGACTGCGAGATGTGATAAAAGCTAGGGGCGATGCAACCAAATACTGATTAGTTGCAAATAAAACTTGTAAGAGCAATTTATTTTATTTGTTTACGCATTATTCTAATTTTGTGAACTACCATTAGGATGTATTCTATTTTTGTGATTTTTTTATATTTTGATTTTAAAAGTAAATTTGCAAAATCAAGCCAATTGTTTTATGTTATTTTCATTAACAAATCTTATAAAATGTAATAAAACAAAAAGAATTTGTGAAACTTTAGTTGTGTATAAAAATAAATGCAACTTTCAAAGTTTTGAAATGTTTTATTCTCATTATTCTGACGTTGGGTAGTAGGACGCTTTTCTTTCATTTACATTTGCGTATCCACTTGTGAGTCGTGAGTTAAGTCTTCTTTTTTAGCCATGTCAGGCGCTTCGGGTGGTACTGACATGGAGGTCGCTACGTCAGACCCGCTCCTCTTTAAAACTTCTATGACTGTCAACGACATTATTGACAATGCTTTCAAGTCCGGATACCGTGGAGAACCTCAGTTACCAACAGTTCCTGATCCAGTCACAGTTCAAGTAGAAACCCCGAGGAAAAAAGTGTGCTCGGAACAGAGCAAAGATACCTATCCCTCTCTCCCCAATATTTCTTCTGAAAATAAATCACATCCTTCACAAAGTTCTCCTATCATACAAGATTCTCGCTTTAAGCCCCAGGGTAGTGGTTCCTTACTGCCTCAACTACCAAACCCTGCTCACCCAGCCTCTGGAGACACGGTCACAAACAGCTCCCTTCATGCCACAAACCTCAACTCTTAATGTCCTATCCTTTTGTTTTCATCTGCATCTTTGTGCCTGCTTATCATGCTCTTATATCCTTCAATCTTCTCTCTTTTTGTTGCCCTTGTCTTTTCTCTGGTACTCTTTGATTTTATGCCTAGGTTCAAAAACTTCAATATTGTTCAATGGAATTGCCGAGGGATGTCAAACAAGCTTCACTGGTTAAACAGTAGCTCCTTTCCTAAATTTAATCTCCTAGTTGTTCAGGAAACATTTTTAAAACCCCATATTAATTTCCATCTCTCATGTTATATTATCTACAGAGAAGATAGACCACGCAAAAACAAAGGAGGAGGGCTTGTTATTGCCCACAAAAATGACATTTCTAGCTCTAGACTTTCACTCCACAACTTGGATCACCCTGACAATGAATGCATGGCTATCTTAATTTCCTCCCCACAGTTTAAGCTAACTATTGTTAACATCTATGCTCCCAAGGGTATCTTCACTGATTCCTGGTTAAATTGCTTAAGTGACCAACTACACCCACCCTTTATTATCCTAGGCGATTTTAATGTTCATCACCATGCTCTGGGGTCTTCGGTCAACTCTCCGGGAGGTGAAGTGGTTACAAACTGGATTATCCAAAATAATCTAAACATTCTCAATACACAACATCCTACCAGGCTTTCAAGTAATTCCTCTTCTCTTCTGGACCTCTCCATCGTCTCTCCAGACCCGCAGGGGGTCCTGCACATCCCCTTTCCTGTTCTCTATATACATGCACGACATCTTCGATGTTATTCCGGACGGTGTCGAGTGCTTCACTTATGCAGACGATATTTTTATCCTTTATAGCGACAAAGACCTAGAGAGACTGATAATTAAAACCCAGCTTACTCTCGATAACATTAACGATTGGTGCAAGGTCTGGAAATTAAGTATCAATCCCTCTAAGTGTGAAAGGATTAACTTCTCAAACAAAATGGTAAGGAACTCAAATTGTTTCCATTTTAATAGTCAGCCAATCCCTTTAGTTGATTACATCAAAATCCTGGGCGTCTTCTTCTCTAGAAACCTTTCCTTTGGGTATCATTTTGAGTACCTAAAGAAGAAGTCGATAAAGAAACTCAACGCTATCAAAGCAATTGCCTCTAACTCATGGGGAACAAGAACCTTCCATCTCATCAGCATTGTTAATTCTGTCATTAGAAGCTCACTCGACTATGGCTGCCCGATTTTCCTAACCTCGAGCAAATCTGACTTACAAAAGCTCGAGACGATCTATAATCAGGCTATTAGGGTGGCTACTGGCCTCCCCCGATGGACACCAATCCCCGTTCTTTTACAGGAGGCAAGGGTCCTCCCGCTTTCCAATCGGCACTTACTTCTTGCCCAAAAGTTTTACTACAAGCAGTTTGCGTGTCCGAAATCGGATCTCCCGCTCCTCTTTTTGGACCGGACCAGGTTTAACCGCCTCCAGCGTCCGATTACCCTTGGGAAATACCTCGGAGGTCTCTCTTCCCAGTTAGGCATTAACACTAATTACATCATTTCCAAAGAATTCCCATGTCCGAATAACTCTAAATTCCGTATCCACTCGCATAGCTATCCTTTCCAGTCCAGAGACCTCTCTGACTGTGTTATCAATAGGTTTTTCTTGGATTACAAAAACCATCTTAGTGAGTCCACTATTCTTATTTCTACTGATGCCTCTAGGATTAGCAGTTCATGTAAAATTGCGGCGATCAACTTTGCTGACAACAGTACGGTCTCGGGAAGTATTTCTAATCTCAATAGCGTTTTCACTGGCGAAATCTTGGCTCTTATCCTAGCAATTATTTCTTTTGTTAAGTCGGATGCTTCATACGTTATTTTCTCTGACAGTCTATCGGTGGTCTCGGCCCTTCAAGCGATTAACTCTAAATCCAATAGTGCAGTAATTACTCTCCATAACCTCATCCTCTCCAAGGCTAACCTGTTCAGAAGCCTCGATTTAGTCTGGACCCCTGGTCATAAAGGTATTATGGGAAATGAAAAAGCTGACAGGGCAGCTCGATCAGCTTCGGACAGAATTATTCTCGAGTTAGTTTCATTGGAAGACATTTATAGGTCCCTTAGAGATCGCGCTTCTAAGGAAGGTCGTAGTCTTTGGGAAAACTGCAAATACTCTTGCTCTTTTAGTCACCTTCAGTCGGTTAAAGCAAAGCATCTGCTCCTTCCTCCCAATAGGAAGTTCGATGTGTTGTTATCTCGCTTTCGAACTAGATCTTTTCCTACCAACTCTAGATTACATCTGATTGACCCTAACATCCCTCCTGTTGCCCCGTGTGTAAAGTCCCTGATACGATAGATCACCTGGTCCTCTCATGTGAGCGTTTGAACGCTCCTAGGAATATCTTCAGGAAGAAAATGGGTACTCTCCCACTCTCTTTCAGTTGGATTTTTGACCTGTCTGAGAATGCCTCGGTCAAGACCTTTGCTACAATTAGATTCATTAGTGAAATTCTAAAAGTTATCCAGCCATAGTGGCGTTTCAAGTTTTTATTGCTTTCTTCATATAGTTCTCTGCTTCCCGGATGAATGAGATGAAGCAGCCTTAGGGCGAGCACGTATCTCAACCCAACTCAATCAATCAATCAATCATTTGACTTAAACACCTTAGCATGTAACCATCCTAAATATATTTTTAAATTTTAATTTTTATATAACTCAAGCTCTTATTTATATAACTTTTGTTCAATTTGTTTTTATATAACTTAAGCTTAATTTTTATATAGCTCATCAAAATATTGCTAATCATTATGAAATGAATGTTTTATAGAAAAGTATTGCTAGCTAAATATACGAGTCACAATTAATACATTACTCAAGTATAGTTGTCAAGAAATATGTCAGATGTCCCGCGCTTCTACGTCATCAACTCCCGGTTCCCATGTAAACGCCTTATTTTACGAAGGCGGTTTGATTGCGGAGTTTGGGTTAGAAATCCTGCTCGACCACTTTTTCCCCTAATGGAGGACTTGGCATTCCATGGATTCGATGGCTCATGTAAACGCGCCTTGTGTCTCATTGAGACACTTACTAATCAAGAAGGGGGGAAAAGAATTGAATCATAAAAAAGAAACTCGTCTCTTGACCAGGGTTCTAAATTACGTGGCGTAGCCAATTAGGGCCAATTACGGCCAACACAGTCAATTACGCCTCGTAATTTAAAACCCTGGTCAAGAGACGAGTTTCTTTTTTATGATTCCATTATTTTCCCCCCTTCTTGTTTAGTAAGTGTCTTGATGTTTGTTGCATTCGGATTACTCATTAGGCGCGTTTACACGAGCCATCGAATCCATGGAATGCCAAATCCTCCATTAGGGGAAAAAGTGGTCGAACAGGATTTCTAACCCAAACTCCGCAATCAACCCCCCTTCGTAAAATGAGGCGTTTACATGGGAACCGGGAGTTGATGACGTAGAAGCGCGGGACATCTGACATTTCTTGACAACTATACTTGAGTAATGTATTAATTGTGACTCGTATATTTAGCTAGCAATACTTTTCTATAAAACCTTCATTTCATAATGATTAGCAATATTTTGATGAGCTATATAAAAATTAAGCTTAAGTTATATAAAAACAAATTGAACAAAAGTTATATAAATTAAGAGCTTGAGTTATATAAAAATTAAAATTTAAAAATATATTTAGGATGGTTACATGCTAAGGTGTTTATGTCAAATGTTTTTTCCGAATCCACAGACAAGAAGTCGAAGTAGAAGTATAAAAGGCGGAAACCATGGAGTGAAACGCAAACCCTCCTTGATTGGAGGGTTTGCGAAACCCCCCAATGAACCCTGCAATTACCGGTGTGCCGGGGGGGGGGGGAAATCCCCAAGAGGAAAAAATTGCGGAGTTTGCTCTTCATCCCATGGATTCGATGGCTTATGTAAACGCGCCTATTCAAGCTACAGACCTCTCCGAATAGCGAGCGTAATTTTATAACCACCCGGTACATAAGTGTGAAAGTTCAATGTGGATGTAAGGTACACTAACCCACCATACAAGGAGTTACATTCTATAGTATTTAACATTAAGGAGCATATTATTTTTTTTGTAAAGGAATAAAAATAAGAAATCGATATTTATTTGCTTTTAAGATAAAGAATTGCTACAAAAGTAAGTTTCTGTGTAATTTATAATTCTCACAATCACAAAAATAAAAACAGCTATTTTCTTCCGATAGCAATTGACAGTTTGACAGCTAATCACTTATTGATCGATCTACTCATCTGTAAGATTTGTTTGTGAAATGTGGGTGATATCACCAATCTGGAATTTGGTTTTCAGCGAAAAATAGATAAAATATTATTTTTAAAGGCAACGATCTTTGAAAAAATTCTCGAAATTTATTTATTATCTATGTCAAAAAAATATTTGAGGCACATTTCGGGGGATTTGACGCAGCTGATCAAATTTTACATCAGGCAGAGGCGTGCTTATTCAATCTAAGTAGTCTAAAGTCCCGATAGCGTTGGCGTACAATGTCGCTCGAAGTACCGTTAGATGTCAACCTCGTCCCTTTATTACGGTTATGAACTCCGAGTCTTACGTGGCTGTGTTAAAGCTCATCTCTGAGGCTAGGAATAGGCAGCTGGAAAAAATTCAATCAACTTTCTCACTGGCCCACGCTTCATGGTTTCCGATTTTATGAAAATTGCGATTCTTTCTTGAAATTACTGATGATAGAAAATAAATTTTCTCGATGTTTGGCGTTGCTGGATTTGCTGATTGTTCGAGGAATTTCTTCATTTTTAGGTAATTGTTTTTTTTATTGTATTCATTTATTTTTTTTATTGTAAGGGTGATCTTTTATAAAATGTATCGTTTCTCTTCTTTTGAACACGTTATTTTTATATCAATTACCTAAACTAAAACCTTCCTTTACCTATATAAGATAAAAATAAATCCGTCTCTCTGTCAGTCATTTTGTCTGAAACCCCTCAATAAATTGAACTAAAAAAGACATGGACTTTAAATTTTATACACGAGTTCCTAGTACCTGTCAGACGTCATAATAAGGGTTTTTAGAACATCGCGCAAGTGCAAAGGCTAGCTGCCATAGAACTTGTTTGGATTTAAAGTTATTGAAATTACCTTATGAAGTATTTAATTATCTTTTTTAATTGTGTGCATTGATTTATTGAGTAGTAATTGAAAGTCGTGTAGCGTAACACACCCATAGTTGTAATTGTATTCTGTCTTTTATTGGTGTATATATCGTTACTATTTTATTGAATCATTGTTTTTTTGTGTTGTACCACAACAATTCCGTAATTTTACCAGGGGCTGGGGAGCCCAGTCGGTTAGGCACTCGCCTAGCATGCGAAAGGTCCCAGGTTCGAGTCCGGGCATCGCCAAAATTACTGCCGACCTATAAACGGCCCGTGCAGCCAAAAATGTCCGACAAATAATACCCCGTGTAAGGGAGTGCACGTTAAATATCCTTCAAAGTCCTAACGCTGCGTACGATGTCGCCCTTAACGGTTGCGTTGGGTGCCTATTCAGGTGTCGGCTCGTCACTTGACTGTGGTTCTAAAATACGACGCCGTCGCCAATAGCCCTCGTGTAGCTCTAGTGCGACGATAATTCAAACCTAACCTAACCGTAATTTTACCTTTGACTACAGCGAATGGGTCTCTCATCCCAGTAATAAGTTTGTAAGTAATTAGGATATCTGAGTCGTTGCGTCGATAAATCGTCGGCTTGAGGAAAAAACACGCAAAAGTCCTTGTTCACTTTTTGATTTTTCTATATTCTGATCATATGGGCTCTCGGTGTCAAATTCCAATGCTTCAGGTTGATGTGCTGAAGTTATTTATTTAAAAAAAATCCATTTAACCAAATACTAAATACTAGGGCACAATAGTCCACTTTAAATTTTGAATATACGTTTCAAAATTTTAAGTGATCACTTTTAAATTTTGAATGATTTCTGTTCACATGCACAATCGCCTTATTTTTATTATTTTGCTTATGCCATTCATAAGTTTTGTAATCTATATTTTCTTAATTTTAATTAAAAAAAACTTTTGATGTTTTTGCATTTGGGATCTAAAGGTTTTAAACTTCAAGGTCAAAATATTTCAGTCTCGATACAAAATACAGTCGCTCGAAACGAAAGCTTAACTGAACAATTGGTTAAATTGATATATTAGTTTGATACTATGGGTTGAGACACCAGTGATTATAAAGACTTACTTCTTTCAGTTTCGAATATGTACTTATTAATGTATAACGTTCAGAAGAATTAGTGCAAGTGAAACGGATTATAAGATTTTCTCCTTATTTAAGTATATTGCAAAACTGGCAAACCCAATAAAGAAATAAGAATCTCACCTTTCTGGAATTTTACTTGTACAATCCTACTCCTATCATTATTAGTAATTGGTAGCCCATTTTAGATTGGTTTTCAAATTTAAAAGCCATATATATTTTTTATTTCGAGAGAAAAAATATATATTGATACATTGGATATTTTCGTTTTGTCCGCCTGAAACCTCTTCCAAATTCGGTTCTAACCATACGATTATAAAATTTCTTCTGTCCATCTTTTCCTTAACGCTCTTTTTTTACTTAAGTTCTAACTAAGTCCGATTTAATATAGTATCTTTTTTGTTCAAAATTTATGACATCAGGTACACTTCTGTTATACTTATATGCATCTGCCTATCCGTACTATGAGAATTCCTGTGTGTATGGACGAGTGGAACGGCCCCGCCTACAGTTGACGTAAGTACTACGTCAAACATTGTCTTAAGGCCCAAAAAATAAGCGGCAGCTAATTCGTCTAAACTAGAACGTACACGCCTACAGTGACGCCAGAATTACGTCAACCTTGTCTTCTATCCCACAAACAAACCACGATCCACCACGTTCGAACCGTCCATTACCAGGAAAGTAGGCTATTTTTTCAGAACTTCTTGTTCACTGTTAAAAAATTTGTGCTTGGTTTCACCATGATATTAGTTCCTAGTAGCTGCAACGGCTGTGTGGTGAAATGTTTCACCTTTTTTTCGGTGTTTGGTTGAATCATTTTTCTGGATTTGGAAACAAAAACCTGAGAAATTTGTTCAACCGAATACAAAAAATATGGTTTAACGTTTCACCACACAGCCGTTGCAGCTACTAGGAACTATATTTTTGGTGAAACAAAGTGCATAATTTTTAAAAGTGTTGACTGACAAATTTGCATAGTAACCTGAAAAAACGTAACTATTGTTAAAATCGCTAAAACAATAAATCAGGCTCTTATCTCGCATTGAAATTACAACTAAAACGAAGCATTGTTTTTTATTTCCATATCACTGCCAGCCAAACAGAAATTAGACAATTTTCTAGATTCGATCACAAGATTTTTCTAACACCTGTACTCCATGAGAACCAAACATTTGGTAGATTTTCCGATATCCCTTAGGCTTCTTCAACAGTTGTTGGGCTAACAGATAGAAGCTAAGACCTTTATCCGATGAAAAAACAACTGGGATGACAAAAAAGATATGCCCTAATGCTGTGTTTCTTAGAACATAGATAATGAGTAAGTTCGTGCGTATTTGGATTAAGCTCACCAAAGTTCATTCAGGTTTTTTTGTGATGTAGTGAACAAAGAGGTAATGTGTAAAGTGGAAAATGAACAAATGTATGATAATGTTTATGTTGGGGTTTTGGTGTAATTAAGTATTTAAATGTAAGAAGATTGTTGTTGAAAGAATATTAATTTTTTCGTTTAGGGCGTTTTGTGAAGATGAAGGTACGTAACAAAATTTTGGATACTTTGCTTTAGAACCATTTTAAGCATTCTATTTTTGCAATTCCTATCCTCATCGGTCTAGAGAGGTACACAGATGTAGATCTTTGTAGAAATCCCTTCCCAACTTCATTTTTCAATATTTCTTAATTACTATTCTACTTTAAACTAGAATATGTTTAAACACTCCAAAAATATCGGTATGAGGACAAAACAAGAGGCAGCAAGGGATCACACAGATTTCGGAGGTCTTGCAATTTTTTTTTATCCGTAAATTTAAAAGACATTTTGTACTAAAAGAAATGTTAAAATTTACAAAAGCGGTAATTACAAAACAAGTAGGTTTGTAACAGAATCTGTCACTTAACCCGCTTCCACACAACAGTTGTGTTTAACAGGTAAAAAGGCGACAAACTCAGCATTGATATTCTATATTAAACATTTACATGCAAATTTTGACTAGTTTCATTTATTTTATTTCGAAAATTCAGTAATTGTTACTTATCGTTTGCAAAAATTAATTTATATTTCAAGGAATAAATGTAATATTTCTCGCTTTTAAATAGAATTAATACATTTCATATATGAACGTACAAAGAATCTCGTAGTGAAATATATTTGACGTCATTTCAAACTGATCGATGTCGCAAAAATAATTTTATTTTAATTTATTGTCTAAAAGAATTAAAGCTTCTCGAGCGATTTTTACGAATGGCAATGGTGATTTAATTCTAATAAAAATGGCTTCCTATGCTTTTTAAATGAGCATAAAATTTTGCAGTTTTTTTAATAATTGAAGTACTTCGAATTCGAATTCTTTTCTGAAATGTTCAATCTATTCAAATTTCGATGCGCTGAATTTTTGGACGTATCACGCTTGTCCGTAGCATTTGTAGTTTGGGCTATGAAAGTGGGTGACGGACAGACGGACTGAACGATTATAATATCTTCCACTTTTTACGTTATAAACGTAGTGTGGAAGCTAAAAACTGAAAGAGCTTGTTTGTTTTCTCATAGCACACAAACTAATGTGCAGGTTTACTACTGAACCTTTAATTCCACTAAATTGACGTTATCCACATCAAATATTACACGTTGTTTTTTTCAAAATTCCCTGTTTTTAAGTAAATAATTGTTTTAAAAATATGTTTATATAAAGCACAAATGTGTAGAATTTTTTTCGGCAGTGAAAAAGCTATGGTAGAGCATGACGCGCAATAGCGATGCTAAGTCATTTGGAAATTTCACGCGTAAGAAAAAAAATAGTTTCTACTGTTCATTATGTCAACTTCAGTAGTAACGATGTTGAATTGGAGTTTTGACATTACAATTATTAAGTTAGTTGTAATTTATTTTGTAATTTGTTTTCTTTATTTGAGCCATACATCGTTGATAAAAAAGAAATTACCCTGCGTTTTGTGTGAAAAATCGTATTTCCTTAACATATTCGGTTCTATTCTATCTAATTAAATTTCAACTTATTCTCTAAGTTTAGTTTTAAAGAATATCTCTAGATTCAAAAGCTACCCGACCTAAGTAAACTGTCTGTATTGTGTTATGGTCACTTAATTTTATTTAATTCTTTATTTTCCTAAATTTATTATTTTAAATATATATAACAGTTCTCTAATAGGAAGCGAGCGATTTTATGGTACCTGCTTAAATGTTACATACTTTAAATCAACTCAGTCGTTGCATTATCGGGATTTAAAGCAATCCGACCCTAGTACACACATCACCCTTTTTACAAAAAAAAGTAATTCCCTTCCAGGTGCCTCAAAACTATTAAAAAATATGATAACGCAAACCAGAGGATTATGAAATAAACTATCTGCGTACGACACCACTAGAATATTACGTTAAATTTATAAGCCATTTATTTGCAACCTAAAACAATATAATTAATCGTCAAATTCAATAACGATTCGAAGAAAATTGGTGTGTCATGAGATACATTTTTCCTTCAAATATTAGGTTTATTTTGTTTTCTAATTCATGTGTGTGTACATCCCTTAAACTCTTTTAACCCATCCATAGTAAGATGGAAGGCATGATTGAATCCGAAACGTCAAAGATGGGTGACAATAGTGCGCCGCTTTTATGTATGTTTCATTAAAATAAAACTGCCATTAAATCTTGCTCCATAAAAAATCTGTCAATTTTACAGAAAAATAGTTATTTTCTTTAAACATTTTTTTTGTAAAAATATGTTATATAAAGTTTTTAAAAAATATTTTTTAAACGGGTTTAAAAGAGTACTAGACTGCAACCGAACAAGCATTTTAATTGATACTAGGCGTGATAAAATAGCTCGGTTGGGAGAACGCTGGATTGAAGATCTAAAGGTCGGTGGTACGAACCAGGGTTCTGCAGTTTTTATACTTCCGTGATACTGTGGTTTGCATCTCCATCTGTCACTTGGATCGATTTTTTGCCGGGGAAGGTAGAATTTTGTTTTTTATTTACAATTTGTCTGTTAAACAGCTTTTGCGATAAAATTATAAATTGTTCGTATAAAATAAACAGATTTTCTCGATAAATTAAATACGGTATTTTTCTGACACACCAGCTGATAGTTTTTTTTTGTAAAAACATTTTTTTTACAGTGTAGGTTTTGCTTCCATACTTAAAGCCAACAGCAGAACTTCCTTCTTGAAGCTTTTGTAATTACAACCTGCATGACAACCCATCTTGAACTTCCCATATTAAAACCAAATTTCGCCATACTTATCTAGATAACAAAAGAAGTATTCTGTGCCTCGCCACCCAACGAGGCGTGAAGACAAGAATATGATATCGAATTGAGTCATCCCCTAAGTGTACCATAAAACGCACAACAGTGTACCTCATCCACAATGACCATCACTTATTCTCTGGATGTGGCCAACACCAGATTCTGCGGCTTCACCAAGCTTCTTGGCAGATGGAAGGGCAGCATCTACAAGATCCTCTGGAAAGAATTTCTTGTCTTCATCCTTGGATACACATTGCTTAGTCTCACCTACAGGTTCTGGCTCAACGAATCGCAGAAAAAGTAATCTTTTCATTTATTCTGTATGATATTAGGTTTGTATGCCGCAGATTAATGTGCATTTCTATGTATTTGATTTTATATTTTTAAACGCTTGTGAAATTACTAATAATTACTGAGTACAGTGTAGCGATAGCCGAAGATATTACACATCCAGTTTCAACCAAAAGGAACCTCAACGTGAAGGCTAAGTTGCTTCGGCTTACATGCTCCAATACAGGGTGTCCGTAAAAGAATGTCCGAGTTTCAAATTGTAATAGTATCGTTCACCAGACATCACGCCTGTGATTTCTTCCTTTGGGGCTTCGTAAAAGATCGGGTCTACGTTCCACCCCTACGCCACGATTTACAAACCTTGAAAGGTAGAATTGCACAGGCTGCTGCTTCCATTACTCCGGACTTGCTGCAGACAGTATGGGAAGAATTGCATTTTCGTTTGGATGTGTGCCGTATCACTAAAGGCGCCATGTATGATTTGTTATATTTAGTATAAAATAAACTCCTGTAATATACCATTAAAACTCTGACATTCTTTTACGGACACCCTGTATTTTGTTGTACTTGGTAGTAATACAATAGTAAAGGGCTATCTAGCGAGGATGTTATTTGAGGTTATGTGAGCGAACCACTTATACTGATCATGACTGGACTTGGTGCCGATTTGTATCTTTTAACTTGACTGCTTTGTCTGTTTGTGATGTGTGCTTTTTAAATTGTTAAAAATAGTGGAGAGCTGATAGTCTATTGACCAAATATTCAACGATTTCATTTGTCATAGTAAAATAAAATAATAATGATAAATCAAAGGGTAAATAAAATCGTGAAATAAAATGGTTTCTTTATGCACCTACTTTATTTTCTACCACAGTAAGATTTTTGGCTGAATTTTGTTTACATGTGTAGTCTTTAAAGCATCGAAATCGAATGTGACAATAAAAAATACACCATCACCCATAATTGTCCACAAATCAGCAATGTAAAGCAAATCAATGGTGGTAACAGTACGTAGTAAATCAACGGTTATACAAGTGGAACATGAAAGTACCGCTGCGGATTAAAGAGTGATGATGTAGTCTATTATAATAAAGTGTATGAGGCGTTTTATCCCTGAGACATGCACAGAATCAGATTGGGTTACTTATTAAGCTTTAATTTGTTTGGAAATGCTATTAACATCCTCCTTTTCGCATAAAATCGTTAAGTTTTTTTTAATTTGTTTTACTTGATTTCTTCTACTTAGATTGTTTACGACCATTTTGATTCATTTGTCGTATATTTTTTTTTATTTAGATACAGCAGAAAGTTTTTTTGCGTAAAAAAAAATCTTGTCAATCGACGTTTAGTAATTATGCTATTAATTAGTGCATTTTTCCAGGGGAAAATATACTCCCCTTTTACTTTGGCTTACTTCTCCTAAAGTCTAATTACTAATGATTTATTTAAATTAACATTAAACAAACTCTTCAGTTTAGTTGTTCCAATTGATGCAACAGATACTATCACTACACCACTATCACTAAAAGTGTGAATTTATCTTAGTTGGATAAATTTCTTCTCTTTGACAACAGAGAATTTTAATCAAACAGCAGCAAATATCTTCTAAATATGTTTATCTTTGACCACATTGTAAAACCATAAATGAAGCATTAGGCCTAAGACTTTTTAAAAGATAACATTCCATCTTTCAAGACATGGTTTACAGCATCAAAGGTGTTTAAATTGTCTCGAATAATGCGAAGTAAAAATCCAACGTCTTCACGTTTTAACATTTCCTTTAATCTTATTATTTGTGAACATCACGGAAGTACATATCAACTAAAAATTTGTTACAAATTATTTACTTAATATTAAGAAATAAATACTATGAAATGTGGTAAAAGGGTAACATATCGGATAAGTTTTTTTAAAAAAAATAATAAATTGATGTCTTAATATTTTGTAAACTGTCATGTTTGAGTTTCATTTTTTTTTAAAAATCAAAACCTATTTTTTGATTAAGATTTTGTTTTGAAATGTAATGCATTTTGGGAAACTAGATATGTTTAGAAGAAAAAGGGAGAAACCTGCCATCCTTTAAGCTCCTTGTTAAATTTATTGGGCAGTTTTTAAGGCACATCACCTTTTGGTTTTAAATGTATCAACTGGCAGTTGTTTTTTTTGCAAAGGGAAGTTCTGTAAAGATACTAGAATTCATTCTTTTGTTTTTTGCTTTCAGATTTTCAAAATTATATTAACATGTTTATTGAAATGTTTATTTCATTTGTCAAGATCAAGTACATACACATATATTTAGAAAACTGCATCTAATTCCTTACGCAAAAAATTGCAAGCTAAGAAAAATAAAACTGTAGGCCTTAAAAACTGTCCCATAGACTTAACATTGTTAAGTGAAAGAAAGAAAGGAAGGAGGTTCTTGACTTTCTCTTAATAAACTTCATTTTTATTTGTCAGTTCATCTGTATTGAGAGTTTTTAATTTAACAGATAGCAACTCAAATTAGTTTAAGTTGTCATTATTTATTTTTGTTATTTATTTTTACTTCAAAAAACTATGTTTGTTAAATATAACATTTTCTTTTATACATCATCCACAACAGGAACCCTAGTGTTCAACTTATAACAGAGAAGATAGGGTACCACAGTTCTTTTAAAAAAAAGTGTATTCTGAATTTCTATACTATCTAAAAAAGATTTAATATCAGGTAAAGAATATTCACAATAATTTTAGGTGTATTTTTCTCTTAATATGACATACTTCGAACATACTTCCTCATTTCTAATCACATCTGTCATTTTTGGGTTAAGGTTAAGAACTTTAGTTTTGGTTACTGTATAAAACATCACCTCTCCCAGCCAACCAGTGAAGATGCGGTGCACTTTATATGTACTCCAAAATAAGACACCGCGTACAATGTGGCCTTTTGCAATTTGAGTTGTGTGTCTACTCGGGTTATACCTCGTTATTTATCTGTGGCTCTAAATTATGACACCCATGACCAATAGCCTTCTTCGCTTATACCATATCGCAACCACCTGCTTATGCCACAAATTTTTTTAATTTATGCCACTAATTATTTGTAGGTTAATAAAAAAGCCTTACTACGATATCATAAACAATTTCTCTTATCCTTAATTTTTAAAATGGGCTTTCCACCAGGGACTTTGAAAATGTGGTGATCTACTTCGAGACGTTCATCGAGCTGATCCCGCTGTCGTTCGTGCTCGGTTTCTACGTCTCGCTCGTCATCGGCAGGTGGTGGGACCAGTTTGACGCCATACCATGGCCAGACAGGTACTAATCGAACTTTTTGGGTTTCATTTCTGAACCGTATTTCAAGGCATTGTATTCAAATCTTTTTCATTGGGATACACACAGAGATGTCGCAAATAGATCCAATTGAGCCAAGACCGTAAATGAGCTAATGCAAGCTAGGTAACACTAAATATATACGGCCAAATATTTTCATCAAAAGTTTTTGCATCCTGTTATACAAATACTATTGCGCAAAATTATTCATATAAGCTCCAACTTCATGCGTAATGAAATTCAGGAGACATTCAGAAGTAAGTCTTAATCAATCAATCATTAAGAAGTTCTGATTGGACAATAGTTACAGCTATATTAAGCAATATTTGTGGTAGTGACATCTATTGTTTATTTTAAACATCAAAAGTTACTAATTGTGATGCTGCCATCTAGTGGCCGCTTTTAACGACTACAACTCACCCTATATAAATTTTAAACGGATCTTTTTCTACACATTTTCAGCATCCTATTTTACGGTGATTCGCAAAACAGCCTTTCATATTTCAATCTTAATTCTAAGTATTTACGCTCTTTTACCTTTAATAATCCCTAAAAATAATTTTCATTTGGTCTTGTGGTCACTTAAGTAGTTTGAGCAAAATTAACCTGGTAATTTTGAGTTGACTTTAAGGAACGCTTCCTTACGCTTTATTTTCGTGAATAAACATATCAAGTGACTCAACTTTTTCTGAACACTTTTCGCAAATCAATTTTATTTTTCCGTCGTATCCTCCTCGCAGGCTGTGCTACAAGATAGGTGCGTACGTCCACGGCGCGGACGAACGCAGTCGTATGATCCGTCGCACCATGGGCCGATACCTCATCCTTCTGCAGGCCATCACATTCCAATCGGTGAGCACCGCTGTCAAGAAGCGATTTCCTACCTCACAGCACCTCGTCGCAGCAGGTGAGACATTAATTAGATAATATTTATTTTCGTTGCTTTGTTTAAAAGTGATTCGGTCTTTAATGGCAATGTCTTTTATGTTTTTATGTAAATCGTGATCTTTTATAAGTGTCTTAAGTTTTTGACTGCCATTCAATATTGCAAAATTGCCTCTCCAAATAATGTAATAATGTAAACTCTTTTAAACTCTGCTAAGACGTTAATCCATTAAAAACCAGAACTATATTATGACGCCTGATTACGCTTATTGGGTTCTTTTGTCAACTCCAACCACATAAGCAAAAATACTTTGTTAAAATCAATAACACGGGAAAATGATATAAACACAAAATTACAAAAATAAATCATCTACATCGTCGACAAAATGTTCACCGTTAACAGTGAAGTGAACACGATTAGTCAGCAGTGAAATCCGAAAAAAAATCTTCCGTATGGCCTGAAATTTCCAATACCATGAATAATGGCCCTCTAAAGCTGACCGGGCACTTTCAGTTTCCTGATTAATTTTCCTAATCAGGATATCTCATTCAGAATTCCATGACGTCCTGAGATGCGCATATGTTGATTTTTTGTTGTTGCATTACGTTTTTACTCTTTCGTTTGCTTAGTGACGCTTTCATGAAAGTAAAATAGTCCACTCTAAGCAGGGCGGCATTTTAGGGTTATTTAAAACAAAAACTTTCGTCCATCTGAGGCAGCCTCGCAGAAATGTTAGCTAGTTTTGATTCGGAATAACGTCACTGTTTTTTCCGCTTTAAAATATCCGAAGGTACAGATATGTTTCCGAAAAAAACACACGCTTTTTTAATGAAAAACGCACGAACGTGTGAGTAAAACTTGTATTCAGGTCTCAAAATTTAGAAATCTAATGTGTTCAGCCAACATTAGATTGCGTAGTGTGGCCCTTAGGTGTTAGCCTCGCAACTTGACTATGATTCAAAAGTTCTGGCCAGATTACAATATACCTTGTGTTCCTCTATTTCAATGAAACCTTTGTATACTTGTGCTGCAGGCATCATGACAAAAGAAGAGCGCACGATCTTCGAGAAGCTGGAGGCCCCGTACGGCAAATGGTGGCTGCCCGCTCAGTGGTTCAGCGCACTGGCCATGCGGGCCAAGAAAGAGGGCAGAATCAAAGACTCCATCCTCTTAGACGGAATCTTCGCCGTGAGTATTCATTTTACTGTAGAATTCGGACTAGAGCAGGATCAGGATCAATGATTAATACTCTTGGAAGGAATCTTTGCCGTGGGTACGATTCCATCGACTGTTGACATACTGATTCCACAGAGGCTTTATAGGGTGATCCAAAATTATAATTTAATACTTTGTAGTATTAAACTGTTATCATTTTTTAGATCAGCCTGAACAATAAGTTATCTCCATTCGAGGACAGTATAAGACAAAAATGCTGCATTGTCAAAATGCAATGCAAATATCGTTTTGCCTTAGCAAGACATTCATCTCTTCTAAAATAGGCAAAAACAGAAGCTTAACGAATAAATAACATTACAATATATTTTTTTACTTGTAACCTAGATTTTATACGCCAAGCTAGGGTGCACAAAATAAAATAATAATAATTTAAATATTTTTTTATTTAAAAAAAATTAAACAGCTATTACGTTTGAATCTTGCACTATACAGTCTACAATTGAATTGCAGAAACGTCTTCAGTCACGTGTGAAAATAGTTTTCGATGAAAAGGAGCTTGCCTATTTGTTATTTGCTTTACGATAAACCTTATACAGCTTCAATATGATGATATTGATAAATTCATATTTTTACTTCGTTTAAAGTGTAAATCTGGTGGTAAAACTGAGGACCCTATCTCGGGAAGTTTCCTTAAAAACAATATTCTTAATTTATGTTATTTAGAAACTCGGATGATGACAAATGAACTGCATTGAACATATTTTAGACAACATGCCAATTCCATGCCATACATCCATTTATTTAAAAAAATAAATATTTCATCCATTTTAATTTTTTGTAGGAATTTTTAGCTTACAGAAGTGCCTGTGGAACAATGTTCAATTATGATTGGATTAGTGTTCCTTTAGTATATACTCAGGTAAATACTACTCTATAAACTTATTAGTTAGTGTCGCATTTAAAGAAGTCCGAAGAGAACTAAATAGCCTACTTTCCTGTTACTTAAATCTTCAGACAGAATGCCAGATGTCCGTCCGGACAAACGGACAAAAAATTATACAATAGGTCTTTGTTGCCATTTAAATTTCTAAATAAAAAAATAAATAAGATCTGACAGAACCATTTTCATTTTTTTTAAATTCTTTCTGACAGAACCACCGACGGACATCTCCAGCATATCGTTATCTTTCATTTTTTTTTAAATTCTTTCTGATTTTTAAATAGAAAAGTAGGCTAAAAAGTGTTATTTTTTTAACATTTTGAATGATGTCTTTGTATTAGGTGGTAACTTTAGCGACTTACACATATTCGCTGGCCCTTCTGGTGGGAAGGCAATACTTGGATCCGAACAAGGGGTACAAGAATCACCATGTGGACCTCTATATTCCAGTCTTCACTCTACTCCAGTTCTTTTTCTACGTTGGATGGTTGAAGGTAAAGTATAATATTAACCATCTGAGGGATACGGACGTATTCATCTATCAGCGTACGTATTTATCCGTTAAGATTTTCCAGCAACACAGTTTTAAGAATTTATAAATTTCATAATTTTACTGAATTTCAAAATTGGAAAAATGGAGCAGTCATTTATGAACATCTACTGCAAAAAATATAATTTTTTTTAAATTACATTTTTAGTAAACATTTAAATTTTAATATCATTCAGTGAACAAAATTAACTTCAGTCTGCTTAACTTCAATTTTCTTATCCTTTAGAGAGTTCAAACCATTTAAAATTAAACGTTTCCCATGAAGTTTTGGAAATTTATGAATGGCAAATCAGCAGAATGCAATACGCGATTCGGTATTATAGCGCCAATATTTGAAACTACGGCATTTGCCTTTAGATGTCTTTAAAAGGCAGGTCAGTACCATGTATTTTCAAAAAATCGATTTTTTTTATTTATTTAGTATTTATGTAAAATACATTTCAAGAGCTTCCAACGATGCCCTTTGTATGTCATTCAGACAAGTTTAACCTAGTTAAATTTTAATTTGGATATGGATCAGCAGTAATTTTATAATGTAAGGTTTCAACTTTAAATCTCATTTTTCTCAGAATGGTGAATTTTCAGGTTTAGGTACCTTTTTCTTAAAAACTATTTCATGTATAGACCTAAATTTTTTACAGGATAATTAATTTAGGGTGTTTTGCTTACTGGAATGAGCATTTCTCAAAATTTGAAGCAGAAAAAAAATATGGGTAATTTTGTGATGTAAAAATGCTTTTTTTTAAACCTAACACATTACCTTAAATATTTTTTAAAAAAACTACTTTATATATTGATAAATCTCATTTCAGTGTATTGTTCGAAGTGCATATAATGCACATAATTTTTTGTGTTGTTTTGTATGTTAGTTTCAAAGAAAAAGGAACATGAAAAAGGTCAATTTAGCATTAGCCGTATACAAGGTACCGACCTGCCTTAATTGAAAATGAAAATTTGGCGGATAAGTTCTTTCAGTAATGGAATAGCCCTCGTGTTGCTCTAGTGCGACGATAATGCCACCTAACTTTTCAGTAACGAATACGGAACACGTAACACGTTAAAAGTGGTGAAACATAAAAAAAATAGTTCTACAAAAAAAGTGTCTTCATGCTACAAAAGTATAACGCCGAAAGACAAAATAATATGATAGTTTATATATAGTCCGGTCAAATTAGACAAAAAAAATAGGGGTAGGTTTACAAAAATTCAAACCCAGCTAAATTTTGGTATAGATCTTTGGTAAACTATTTTAAGTAAAATATCAAAAGTCCCCACCGATTCCATGTCTGCTTTTTCCGCCATCTTGAAAAAACGTTCGAAATTTCGCTCATTTCCCAGTTTTGGGCCTATAACTTTTTTCCGAAGCATTTTTGAATATAACTATTCAAAACAAAGTTGTAGAAAACAAAATTTTCTTCAAAATAGGTACGAAAAGTTTCTATGCACAACAATTAGTTAAGGTGCTACGAATCAGCAAAAAAGGGTGTAAACTCGAGTGTTTCGAATATTTTTGCATTCCCTCGACTTTTTATCACCATAACTTACATAAAAATTCATTTTATCAATAAACAATGATTTTACAAGTCGTAGAAAATTTAATTTCCTATAAAATACACTGATCAAAAATAAGTTTCTTATATATTCTAAGAAGAAATGTTAAATTTACAGAAACCCAAAAAAAAGGCTATTTTCACCCGACGACACACTGTTTTAGTTTTTTGAAGTGTAGCCAGGGCTGGGCCGTTACTTGTTTAAATGTAACTCGTTACAATTACAATTACTTTTCGTAAAAAGTAACTAATTACCTGTAAAATTACTAATTTCCAAAAGTAACAAATTACAATTACTTTTAAGATTACTTTTTACGAGAAAATTTCATATTTACAAATGTTTTGAAAAATAAAGTATAAATGAATAAATGATTTTTTTCTGAAATCGACTTCATTAAACAGTTAGCAGAAAATCTACTTATTGGGGTACAACAAACGCTGCATCTCAAAATTTTTGTCGCTTACACAGCTACGATTGGGTCCCGGAGACATAAACCACCAGAACTAACCTTTCAACAGCCGTACTGGCTGATAAGGGAGTATTATATTTTATAAACATGCTTTTAATTGTTAGTAGGGTACAGAATACAGTCATATTATGGTCGTTACTTTGGAAAGATGTAGACAACTCAAAATCTGCTTCAGCGGAAAGATGTCTAGTTTTTACATTCTCAAAACAATCATCACTGCTAGATGAGTGTTTAATCACTGCAATCAGTAGGGAACGTTTCATTTTTTTGTTAACAATATTTCTCCTCTTAGCAAAGAGTACGTGAAAGTTTTTGTTTTATTTCGTTTTTTTAAAGCATTTTTTTGGACATTTATTAGAGTGTTAATGATAAAATTAATATGTAACGCGCTACTGTAACAAAGATTACTTTTTCGAAAATTATATAACGAATTACCTGTAAAATTACTGGGTTCTCAAATGTAACGAATTACCTATAAGATTACTGTAAAAAGTAATTATTACAAGTAACGCGTTACTTGTAACGCGTTACCGCCCAGCCCTGAGTGTAGCTCTTTCCCATTGTATTTTTTTACTGTTTTTGTGAATACTAAACTTGTAGAACATAATTTTTTCTATAAAATGGTTCTTTTGTGTGTTCCATACGATGAAATGTAACGGAGCTACGTAATACGAAATATGGCGTAAAATCTTGAATTTCACCAAAAAAGTGTTTTTTACCACTGTAAATCCCAATAATTAAAAAAAAAACTTCATTTTGGTGGAACATAATTATTCTGAAACTTTTAGACATCATCATTTCTTATATTAGTAAGGTCATAAAAGTTATTTTAGATTAAATACCAAAGAATTTAGGTACATTTAAAAAAAAACAGTTTATTTGTTCAAATGAAAAATACACGTGATTTGATAAAAGATTTCAATTTTATTTCGACAAAGAGTTTAAATATTTTTTTTCTCTAATGGGGCTGCAATATTGGCGGTCAAGCCTTTTGCAGACTCGGCATATTCCCCAGAACGGAGAGCCATTTCTTTGTGGCACCATATAGGCGACTCTCGCTACCAATTTTGACGCCCAGATTACAATGAATCTGAGCTCTCTGTGGATGTTAAAGTATGCCGAGATTTAATTTTTGCCGAGAGAACCTAAGCCAAATGGACCCTCCAGGGATATTTTACATGCCACATAATCATATGACATGCGCGTCCTAGATTTTCCCATCCAGAAAATCCGACGACTCAGCCGGGGCTCGAACCCGCGATCTTGGGCTTACGAGGCGGACACGTTTAACCTCTCAGCCACTGAGCCTCTGAGAGTTTAAATAAAAAATTAAGTATTTTATGTCCTTTTAGTTTAAGGAACATCTACCAATTGAACTATGGAAAAAATATGGGAAAGTGTGTAATAGAAAATGATCAATTTTCTATTGTACACTGCATTACGTTACATTCATTACGTTTTTCAACCAATTTAAATACTGGTGTTTTACCCCTTCTGAACATTCCTGATGTAGTATCGCAGCCAGTTATTGCATTTGTAAAAATAAGATATGATTTTGACATTTTGGATAAGCAGATAAACTATTTGATGAATATATTTTTGATTGTTCATGAGCCTTACCAGGTTTCAAAAAATAAACAGTCTTATCAACTGGAGTTCGTGCAGTCAGTAGTATTAACAAATCGACATCTTCGTCAACAACGATAGTTGTATTTGTTGCATTGAATTATTCTATTGCTGTTTCAATTATAAGGACATCAGCACCATTATCAGCTTGTTTTACTACAATGTTCGCAGTTGTTAATTTTTCACATAACATTGAAATGAAGCGAGACTTGTTGTGAGTATTTGCCAGAAATTGTTGTTGGTTTGTTGGAACTGTCATGAATTGATCAAATAGGACATCCGAAGATGAAAATATTTTTATAGTTCGACGTCGTTATTCTGCAGCTTTGATGTTTTTCTTATATTCAAAATAACCATCAAACACTATAGTCACTCTATAACCGAAATGTCTATGCACATACTGAATGTATTTATCAAAAATAACGTTATGTGTGCCTTCTCGATCCCATACAACGCGGTGTAGTAGATATCCTCCATCGATGATTCAAGTAGCATGTGTGTTGTCAATTTCAATTTCCACTGATTAAAAGCAATCGTAAATAGCTGACTATTGTGTTTTACGCATTCCCATCTCATCGAAGAGTGATAATGGGAAGGGAGCCAATTCATATCGAAGAATTTTTCGTGTTCATCCTCAAATGTCTAAGTAATACTCATGCGTTGAAATAATAATACAGGGTCTATAGATACTCTCTCATCATGGACTTTTACGATGCTACTCATGGTTAAAAGAGGGAGTAATTTATCAGAACGTTTTAATTTAATATTATTGAATGTTAGTCCTATTATTTTACACATAGATGCAATCCCAACATCACGAGCATTATGACAATTTATTTTATCATCACCGACGACTCCACTAGCAATTGATATGATTTTTTTTAACCTCAGGGATAGGATCATGTGATAAAAATCACCCAAGAAGTTTGTTGATGTCTTTAAAGTATATCTTTACTCGTGAATCACTTGCATCTACATGCTGATCTGTAGTATACATTCTAACACCAGCGAGATCTTCCAACTTCGAATTTTGAAATGGCGATATTCCAGGAATGGTGTTTTTTTATGATAACACTTACCGTTTACGAGAAAAATGCAAAAACAAAACGATATTTGCGACCTTTGACCTAGAATATTTTTTTTAGCAGACATGGAATCGGTGAGGACTTTTGATATTTTACTTATAATAGTGTATCAAAGACCTATACCAAAATTTAGCTGTATGCAAATTTTTGTTAATTGAAATGTCTATTTTGACCGGACGGGGTAACCATCAAATACAACTATTACCGTAGAGCCATAATGCTTAAGAATGTACTTCCGATAGTCAGTGTAAATTTCTGGAAACGTCACGTTTCGACTCCACACCACTTTGTGGAGTAAATATCCATCATCAATAACAACTATGCAAAGATATCTAAAAATATTTTTTATAAAAAGCATCGATATCGTAAGATCTTTGGGGCTAAAATTATTTCCCTTTTCTCTGTGTCTTTGGCAAAACATTTAATACTTTGCTCATGTTTTTCGAAAAATATACCTAAATTCTTTGGTATTGAATCAAAAATAACGTTTAAGACATTACTAATATAAGAAATGATGATGTCTACAAGTTTCAGAATAATTATGTTCCACTAAAATGAAGTTTTGTTTTTTTATTTATTGGGATTTACAGTGGTAAAAAACACTTTTTTAATGAAATGCAAGATTTTACGCCATATTTCGTATTACGTTGCTTTGTTACATTTCATCGTATTGAACACACAAAAGAACCATTTTATAGAAAAAATTATGTTCTACAAGTTTAGTATTCACAAAAACAGTAAAAAAATACAATGGGAAAGAGCTACACTTCAAAAAAATAAAACAGTGTGTCGTCGGGTGAAAATAGCCTTTTTTTGGGTTTCTGTAAATTTAACATTTCTTCTTGAAATATATAAGAAGCTTGTTTTTGATCAGTGTATTTTATAGGAAATTAAATTTTCTACGACTTGTAAAATCATTGTTTATTGATAAAATGAATTTTTATGTAATTTATGGTGATAAAAAGTCGAGGGAATGTAAAAAAATTCGAAGCACTCGAGTTTACACCCTTTTTTGCTGATTCGTAGCACCTTAACTAATTGTTGTACATAAAAACTTTTGGTACCTGTTTTGAAGAAAATTTTGTTTTCTACAACTTTGTGTCGTAAATTTATATTCAAAAATGCTTCGGAAAAAAGTTATAGGCCAAAAACTGGGAAATGGGCGACATTTCGAACGTTTTTTCAAGATGGCGGAAAAAGCAGACATGGGATCGGTGGGGACTTTTGATATTTTGTTTATAATAGTGTACTGTAATAGATCTGTAATCTGTAATAAAAGATCTGTAATAAAATTTAGCTGGGTGCGAATTTTTAATTGAAATGTCTATTTTGACCGGACTAATATACAACATATCATGGTTTTACTTAAATACCAAAAGAATAATTTGAATTCTTTTTTCAATTTCTGTTTTTGTTGCTTTACTTATAGAATTGTAAGAATACCAACCAATATTGATTTTTAATGTTTTTTTTTCTTAAAGGTTTAGCGGATCAAATAGTGTGAATCCTTATGGAGAAGATGATGATGACTTCGAATTAAACTGGTGTCTGGACAGAAATAGCCATGTAAGAACACCATCAGCTGATATTCAACATTCAGTAGTTTTAATTATAATTTTCGCACTAAATTCATAATTCTTTATGATATCTAGGTGGTTTATCTTTTGGTTGACCATTTCCATACAAAACATCCTAAACTACGTAAAGATGTATACTGGGACGAAATGTTACCTCAACTGCCACAAACTAAGATTACTGCCCAAAGCGCTAAAAACCCGCAGCTGGGATCAGCGTTCAATTTGGAGTAAGTTTTGACTACTTTGAAAATATTAAATTAACAAGGTAGAAAAATTTATAACTTTCTACGTGAGTTTAAAGCACTATTTAAGAAAATGTTAAGTTATAAAAGAAAGTATCGAAAAAGAATTAAATCTTTTAAAGAGTTTCAAGTTACAAGGAATTGGTTATTTGAGTAAATTTCAAACCTAATTTCAAGTCTCCCACATAAATTTTTTATTCCAATCAAACTTAGAAACCCATATTTTGAATAATTAAACATAACAATTGTATTTTCAAGGGTTAACCCGGCAGATTCAGAGTTTCTCCCTATGGATACTTTACTGGAAGAAGACAACGAAGCGAATGTCTATTCAAGTGATTCAGTGAAACAAAGTTCTGGTGTCCGGCACCGACCATCCTTCCTGATGAACATCCTCAACTCCAACTTCGGCCAAAGCCTCCGTAGACGGTCCACCCAGGTCAAAGAAAGCTTCAGAGGAGAATCTCAAGGTCACGTCAACCCAGCGTTCGCAGCTGTCATCGCCAGCACCAAGAACACTCCAACCAACAGCCGCAAGTCCAGCCTGGCCAAGAGATCCAGCCCAACCCACAGTCGAGCTTCAAGCATTTCCTTCCACCCAAACAGCATCAGTCGAAGAAGACACAAGATGTACGACGTCCAACAGGCAGAAACCAACAGCATTGTCGCCAACGGATCCTTACCGGAATGTGAACCATCAACCATCATGGCGGCCATGAGCACTGCCATCGCGCCAGTTGTCGCCAACTTTGAGGATGGGTCTTCTGGAAAACTGTGCGAGATTCCTTCTGAACAGGTTCTGGAAAGTTCCTCCCCACCTACAGAGACCATGCAGAAGATGGACCACATGCCACCGATTCCGGAAGAACCTTCCAGAGTAGTTTCGGCCATCAGTTTGGGGTCCAACCCTGAACCAGCAGCCAAACCCATGGATGACGTACAAAACTTAGTTGCAGAGGCCAGTAAAGTCATTGAAGAGTTGAACCGCGTTGTACTATCCCAAAGACACAGCAAAGACTGCGAATTGAAGGGTTACGAATCTTGTTGTTCTCTAGGAAGTGATAGCTCATCTGAAGAGGAAGATTACAATTCTTATCCTGCAGATGCAAGAGCAAGCGAAGTGCCCGATTTAGATAGTGTTGCTATCAATTTAAATGCAGACTGCATTGAATTTGAAGAAAAGATAACGGGAACGATAATGTGAAATTTTATATATTTTTTAATTATCTACAAATAGATATGCATCTGGAAACGATTGGATTTTATTATGGATTTTCGGCATAGAACATGAAATAAAATTTATTTTATATTGCTAGAAATTAAATTTATAAGCATCAAAACATAAATATTGCCCAAATGCGTCTTAAAGCCAATTAATATTTGCAGTATACTTTTTTTTTTGCAGACCTCTTTCAAAATTTATTTTATTCTAGATTTATTATCTTACAAACTAGAATTATTTTCTTGAATGTAACTTTAATAATACTTACAATAATACGTGTCACAAAATATTTTACGAATCTTCTAAAATTAGCAGCATTCGAGAAATAAGTAAAACCTATTGATGAGGAAGTTTTGCTTTAGAAAGTTGAGAAGCTCGGGCATAGAAGCTCTTTTTAGATTTTATGTTGATATATTAAACAAAGTTCGTCGAAAATCGAATTTGCAAACAAAATTTTGAAATTAAAATAATTTACCAACTTAATTAACCAAACAAAAATGTTAAAAGATGACACAATCACAAGCTGTCAAGCACAGACCCAAGCGTCAATGCCTTCGTAACGTGTGCTTACGCTGAAAAATATTAGATTCCTATACATGGAATCGAATAAAGCTGTATTAAGATTTTTGAATTTTGTTGTAATAATTTTATGCTCAACTATTTCTGTCTTACTGAAAGAAAATGGACAAGACAAGTAATAGCATTTAAAAAGGTAAGGTCATAAAAAATAAGTATAAAAATATTTTCCCCCAAACTTTTCATGTTTAGCATTCTTTTCACCAGTGACTAGGGCTGAGGAAACTAGTCGGTAAAGGCGCTTGCATGCGTAAGGTCCCAGATTCGGGTCCAGTCATTGCCAAATAACTGCCAGGCTATAAACGGTTTTATGCAGACAAACGCACATCGAGTAAGTCGCACTAGAGCTACACGTGGGCTTTTGGCAACGGCCGTCATAATTTAGAACCACAGTCAAGTGACGCAGGCACATCAGGCCTTAAACTTATATGGGCTATGAGAATATATCATGGGTTTATCATAGGGCTATGTGTCAATATGGAAATTAGTAAAAGTATAGAAAGAATCTAGTATTTTTATGATACAGTAGTTTCAAAGATTGTGAATATCGATGCATTTAAAATAAAACTTATCTGTAAAGTGATAAATGTGTACTACATTTTTGAAAATGCTGCAAATAAATTGTTGCCTAGCAACTATTGATTTTCAAAATATTGAAATATAGATTACAAGAAAGAAGTTAGAGTTCATCAAGAATCTCTATCGGATAAATATTTGATGAGTTAAACAAATATATCCTTCTATAAATACGTTAATTTAAACAGAATATTTTCACATCTGTGGCTTTGGCTTTTGAGTTAAATCCAATGGTTTAGGCTTGAATCCGGTTGGGTATCGATGGATATTATTGATACAAAATATGGAATATTTGTTATTCAACTTTCCTATTCTTATACACTTATGTCTGGAGGATTTTTCTGGAAATTTTTTTAAGTGAAATGGCAATATTTTACTGTACTTTGTTTACGACACTAAAATTTGAAACATTCTACACTGCTCAAAACAATTAGGGAGAACTTTGTGTACTTTTGTTAACCAATTCAGTTCCAATTTTTTTATTTTTTATTATAAAAATCTAAAATTTGTGAAATAGAATAATTATGCATCCAGAAAGAAATAGTAAAAACCTTTGGGGAAAATATTAATTTTATAACTAAAATTTAAGGGGGGGGGGATTGGAATCATAACTTTTGAATAAATTATAACAATTTTTTCAAGAATTTATCTGTAAAAAAAGGTAAAATCAATTTTTAAACATCTAAGAATGTAATTGTGAAGAATTTAGGGTCGATTTATTTCATAAAAATTTTTGGGAGTGAATTTTATTTTACATTTTTTTTTCATATTTTCGTTTAATTAAAACAAACATTATTTAATTCTTCAAAGGGCATGATTCTTCCATCTAATGATAAATAAGTGCGAGCTTAACTTAGTGAGAAAAAATCCCAAGCTGATGAACCCTTTTATCCCCAAAGATTCCAAATTCAATCATTGGGGGTGAAAGGGTTTAAACCATGTACTCCCCTAATTGATTTGAGCAGTGTATATTATCCGTAGCCGAGGACGATAATCGACTGATTTCTCATAGAAAAGGTTCCCGGTTCGTATCACAGCCATGCTATAAACGTATTTGTGGTGGGAAAATCCTTTAAAAATAACGGAGGTCCCCGAGTACACTGGAAGAGACGTTCTCGTCAAATCTGTGGAGTTCCGACTGCTTTAGCGTAAGATGTCGATGGAGTTCCGTTGAGTGCCCATCCAGATGTCCACCTCGTCACTTGATTAGGGTTCTAAATTACGAGGCGTAACTGGTTGAGTTTAATCTCCTAACTTAAAGCTATAAATAGACAGTCAGAAATGATTAAGTTACGCTACTTTATCCAACGCCCATCCTTGGCCCTCCCAAAAACGACCCACCATTTAGTTACTTAAATACCGATATATGATTATTTTCAATATTTTTTTAATCAGTAGCTAATCATTTAGTTTATTAACGGCAGTTTTTTGTTAATTTTATGAATTATTATTACAATTAAATTCTCCCCCAAAAAAGCCATACATGTTAAACTTTTGTGTTTATTTGCATTATTTGGTGTGTTTTTATGTAATCTCTATTTACATTAGAAATGGGTTAATTACAATTGGATTAAAAAATATTAGACAAAAATTTATCTTCTAATGGCGAAGAAAATAAGCTATATGTTTACAAAAAAAAATGTGCTAGAATTATGCAGCACTACTTATTTGGAGTGGACCTCTTATTAAGAAGAATCGGTTTTTAACCTCTATAGAAAAAATTTATACTACACTAGGCTAGTGGGTGCATGTTAAATTTAAAGAACAATCTATTAGTATAGCTCATATCGGACTATAATGCGATTCTATAAGAATTCTTTTCGATAGTAAATATTTGTTATCTACAACTCTCTTATCCGTCATATTTTATCGTATTAACACATATTCAGTTTTTATATCTCTTGCTGGAAATGTTTCTATTTCAGAATACAACCCATTTTTTTAACATCCACTAATGTTTAATAAATCAGTTAATAAATAATGCTGAAATATTTTACGTCTTACCCCTAGATATAATAAGCGGTATGAGTTCTTATAAAATGTTTCGAAGCACTGTGTTAAAATGACGATTACGTTTATATTACGAAACTATATTAAAATATAGCGAAACGCTTTTAATTTTTTTTTAATTCCAGAACTTATTTCTTTCATAATGCTTTATTTGAGTAGTATGGTTATAATAATTAACTTTCTACAGAGGGTATTAACACATTTTTAGAACGATTTCGGGGTCGTTTAATTACTGTTAAATTGCATTAAAGAGATTTTTTATGACTTATCTCATGTTGGTTCATGAAGAACGAAGCCTAAATTTTTTCTTACGCTTCATACGTTGACTTATCAGTGTTTTCGATTTTGAAAGGATTTCGTTAACGATATAATTATTTCCAGTGTGGACACGTTAGTCGCTATCGTTTCGTTGAAGTATGAAACGTCTTTCGTGGTGTTTAGTAGTGTTACATTTAATGTTGTTTGAGTTAAAACAGTAGGTTTCGATCACTTTTAGATCTTTCGTGTGGTTAATCAGTCGTGATTAACGTTTGACATTGATTCATGTGGTGGAACTATGATTTAAGGTTGCACATTTTGCCATGGGTTTACATTTTCAATTAGAACATCAATATCGTTGTTATTTTTGTGAAGAACTATTGTGTTATATAAGTCAAGGGTCATATAAGTTCTTTGGCAACTTTAGCAAAGTTTTCAGAATTCTGAATCACTATTCTATTGTCCCCTTGAGCTTGGATTCTTTTGACCCTTGTGTGTTCTTGAAAATTGGACCAGTTTCAATGATATTTTCATGCAGTTCACCAGCACACTTAGTGTCGTGTGTTCCAACACTTGGAGTCAAGATTGTTTCATACCAGAGGCACATAAATGTTTCTAGTACCATGGATTGTCACAAAATAGGTTAAAATCTTTTACTTTCAGAATGAATGTTCATGGTATATGCATTTGTATTGGTATCTAGGTGTATCCTTCGACAAAGTACATTTTTTGGGAGCAGGAAGCATAATTTAGAAAACGAAAGAGAATTCTCAGGATATATGTAGCAGTTTAAATGTTGTAAAAACTTCTCTAAGAAGCATGGTTAGATAGCATTTTGTATTTTCGTTTTTTACCAGTATTCTTCAAATTAATCCAAACAACCATCTCATTTTTAAATCAGGCATTTTGTATACTATATCGCTTCTAAAGTAAAAATCGGTAACCATCGATTTTAATTCATCTGAAATAGTTTTAGAAGACGGTTTGAAATCATTTTCTATTTTTTCATCAGATTCTCTCTTCAAGCGTTTCATCAAATTCTTCAAGCGTGTATCTTAATACAAGTCCTACACGTTTTGATAATCCAGACCAGATATAATAGCAAGATTTTTTAAACAGAAATTGATGTAGGCAGAATTTTCAAAGATTGTCGCACTGCTTTTCCTAATGATTGAGGTCTTAAATAGGTTTGTTGGGTTTTTTTTCTTCTCGTTTGTACATAGTTATCATCATTATTTACTCCAATATCTTTTCCCTTTTACTGTATCGTCTTTTTTACGTTTGAATTTTCACAGCTGTTTTGCCGACTTTATATTATGCTGCTTCTTTTCAATAACAGTAATTTCCTTCACTCTCTCTTTGCTTAATGATTAGATTCCTTTATTTTCCTGTTCTTGGAATGCAGGATCATTTGCCCTTTTCCTTTCTCACCATATTTTTCTTCTTTCATATCCAGTTAATGAGTTTAGATATGACATAAAAATACCCTTACCAAAACATAAAAATAGTACATTCTGACATGTACACTCTTAAAACAAAATAGTGAAATTCACTCCTATAGGAGAAGTGCATTTTCGGCACCGGAAAGGAGTGGAAATTAACTCAGACAGTGTTAAAACCGCTCGTTTTTAAGAGTGTAACGCAGATTGTTTTTTTATTTCTTTTAAGTGAAATTCACCTATAGAGAAGTGCATTTTCGGCACGGAGAGGAAATTAACTCAGATGATTAAAACCTCGTTTGTTTTAAGAGTGTACCAAAATGTCAAAATTTCAATAATGTGCCTTATAATCATTAAAACTATCACCGTTTATAAAAGTATGATGTTTGAGAATTCAGAATATATAACATTTTTGACTTTTCAACAAATTTGAATTTCGAGACATTCAGGACCACTTTTCGTGGAATTGCCCGTGGGCGGATTTTCTCTTGTTACCAGCGATTTCACTTCAGAAGCATTTGAAACAGTACGTACCTTTTTCGGATATTTGTTTGGAGTCTTCTCTCCATGCAGAAATAATGATTGACGGTTTTTACCTTTCCTATTAATAATTTTGCTTATTTTGCACTTAGAAAATTTAATACCATGCATTTCACAACGTTTTTGAATTCTGGAATAAGAATATTTCTCTCAACGCAACTATTACGTTTTACATGCGACATTTTGAACGAAGAATAAATTTAAAAGTAGCAGACGATATTTCTCATTTCAAATAATAAGCTGTTGCCAAATTGTTTTATTCTAAAGCAATTACTTTTTAAAAATTCTTTATCGAAATCGTTCTAAAAATATGTTAATAACGTCTGTATTCGCCAATACACATTAAAAGGAGCTTTATAATAAGGTAATTTATGGATACGTAATTTGTTAAGAATAAACAATTGAAGAGCTTAGTGGGAGAACGTGCAAAGTGGCAAAAAGGTGAAAACTAGAAGATGAGCTTTAAAGTTTTTCGTTTGCGCTCAGATACCTTAAAAACGGCACTAACAATAGGTAAAAAAAATACTTACTTTAAAATTTATGATAAGGGGGGAATCTTGTTATCTCTAAAAGCGGAAATAACAAGTTTATTGACACAAAAATCTCAATTTTTTTCAAAAACTTCACTTAGCACGTTCTTCCACTAAGCTCTTCAAATGTGCTTTGCATTTGAGTTTTGCGAAATTAAGTCTTTTTAAGCTTATATTGTATATATTTTACAGTAAATCCAGTACAGTCTACAGTAAAAAAACGGAACTTATGTATTTTCAAGAGTAGACCATTTTCGCAAAACACAATATTATCGCCAAACACGATATTTAAGTATAATTTATAAAAAAAGATGTATTTAATGTAATAATAATATGAAAACACTCAATAACAACCTAAATAAAAACAAAAAAATGCATGATTTACAAGTTTAATATAAATAAGAAAAATAAGGGATTCTACACAAATGCCAAAAAAACGTATTGCAAAAGCTATTCAATAAAGAATTATCTAACTTGAATTTTAATTAATAATTAAAAATTTTCTTGGAGGAAATTTGAAAGTTTTAATAAAAGATTTACCATGTAAAAATAGCAAGTATATAAGTGTCATTGAGTGAAACTTAAAACATAATAAAAGTTAAAAAATAATAATGAATGTTTCAAGTGTAAATGAAGGCATAAAAGAAGACTTAAATAAATATAAGCAGCTTAGCATTAGTTAAGTTACTAATCAATTTCAAAATGTAAAATTAAGAAACAAAAACCATATTTTTCATAAAAGTCTTATGTTTTGCACTTCATATTTATGTCTAATATAGAAATCAAAGTCCGCATTGTTATTTCATTTTTAAGCGTCAACTTTATCAACTCCCATAAATTTTGAAAATAGACCATATATCTCAGAAAACCCTTACAAATTCACATTCTTAGTCTTCTACGTTTGTACTTTTATCTTAGTAAAGAACTAAAATGTCTTTTAATGTTTCACCTTTTATCTTACACAAGTTTGCAATTGTACAATATTTTTTCTCAAATACGTAGCTTCTCAAGTGTTCAGTGTTAAAGGGATTAACATATGTCACGTAAGAATAAAACAAACTTTATTATTTTAGTGATATAGATTTTATTTCTCGATTTAATAGTAAAAATATTTATTATGATTTTTATTTCTATTATTGATATAGCTATAGAATAACATATCTTTGAAATCATTCGTTCTACGAAAAAACCTAATTTTGCCAAGATTTTGTTAAGTTTGTTTTTTGTATTTTTATCTTAGAGTTGCTTGACATTTTTTCGTATATTTCCACATTTTAAATATGTTTGTAAAAAATTCAAGGTATTTTTATTGCAAAATCGCAAGCCTTTTTTTTTCATTATAGCAATTCTTAAGCTGTAACGTAGTAGTACAATGAAAAATATAGTGGTGATGCAATAGAAAAGTGATCCACTCCTTAGTACTTCAATTTTCTATCGCTCATTAGAAAATTATTTCTTTGGTTAATTGCTACATTGGAAATAAAAGACTTATAAATATCAAGTAAAAATCTTTAGGTACGCACACAAAGGTGCATAACTATAATGATTCTGTTAACATAGAAAAGGAATTAAATACATTATTTAGATTTTCCTTAAGCTAACTTTTTTTTTAATTTTCTAGATAAAAAAATGAAGCAGGGATAACATGCAATACAATTTATTAAATTAACTCATAAGAAACTGCAACCCCAATTTTCCTGTGACATTCAAATTTGAAAGATGCATCCGTACAGAAAACCTCTTCGTGTTGGTGACTAGAAGAAGAAATTTTATTGAAATCTTCCAACTAAGAATCTACTATAAAACTATGACAATTTCGTATTCGCTGGATGTCGCCAAGGCGAGATTTTGTGGATTTTCTCGCTTGTTGGCGCGATGGAAAGGTGGCATTTACAAGATTTTGTGGCGAGAGTTTCTAATATTTTGTTTCTTATATGCTATACTCAGCATCACGTACAGGTGTTATTTAAGCGAAGAGCAGAAAGGGTAAGTAAAGCAGTTTTTAGTTCATTTAAAAACCTTTACCTGTGCATATATTGAAACAGTTCTCGGCCAACTTCAATAACAAGGCCAGAGAAGCTCTCCCAAACATGAACGTAGACGGGAATTTTGACGTCACTGTTCCCAGTGCCGAAGATCCTGAAACTAGTTCAGACGCATTCGGAACCCTAAAATTGTGGTCAGTAGTGCACGAGTGGTTCCGAACAGGTTTTTTTCGAGACAGGTTGTCTTCATCTTTGGAATAACGTCACTCGGAACTATGACGTCAAAATTTCCGTCCCCGAGCTTGTTTGGGAAAGCTTCTTCGGCCTTAGTAGTTGAGTAGGACGTGAACAGCTGCAATGTATTCCACAAGGAAGAGGATGTTCAACAAATAAGTACCCCACTTTAAAATTTAATATATAACAATACGTATATAGGGATGAGACAAAATGCATGTTTATTGAAGAGCCATAGATTTTTTTAGCTACAATTTTAATACAAGTATGAAAGCTTACATAACAACCTTACTTAATGAGGATTGGTTTGGGTTGAGATATCGTCTCAATAGAGCCACATCCCTGCTATTGGTGACGGGCACGTAATTTTAAGCAACAGTTAAGTGACGATTCGACGCCTGAGCAGGCATTTTTAAGAGCGATATCGTACGCGTCGTTGGGACTTATTTTACATGCAAGTTTGCCTCTATACATACACATGGCTCTATACAGCTTAGAGTTTACATGCCTCTATACAGATACCAGACTGACTTTTTTTTTGGTTGCACACATCGTTTGTTGGTTAACAGTAATTTTGGCAATGCCCGTTCCTTTGACCTTTCGCATGCAAGGCAAACACCTTACCGACGGGCCGTAGTGAGCCTAGTGGTCAGCGTCTCGGTCTCGGGATCGGAAGGTCCTGCGATCGAGTCCCGGTACCACTGAAGACCTACCGAGTATATGCGGAGTACGTGCTCGTTAAATCTGTTGGGTCCGAAAGTCCTCTAAGTTCCCATACTAAATCAATACCTCTGGGGGTGACAAGCCAATTCTGGGGATCCTCTAGTTGGCCTCTGTCTCTAAAAATTAGAGGGATCCACTTATGTGTGTGTGTTGTCTGTTGTGTCTGTCTTACTTGACGAAGGTTTATAAGCGGGTCGCTGACCAAGCACACAAACCTGAATATATATGTCTACCAACCAACCAACCAACCTTACCGACTGGGCTTTCCATCCATTTTCTAAAAGAGAAGTTGTATATCATTCACAATTATTTAAATAAAAGCAGCACTCGTTTTCTGAGACATCCTTCGGAATTTCGCTAAGTCTGTGTAATGTTAACCAGAAATTAAAAAAAATCCCCTTATTCTGTATCGTCTCAATAGAATTGACTAACGTACTGTATGAATTGGCACTGGGGAGTTTCAAGTATCGATGCTTGTAGAATGTGCGTCAATTTCCGTTGATATGACACACTGTGTAATAAAAATTGGGATTAGGTTCGGAAACAACTGTGTTTAGGAATATTCGGATATATACACAGCTGTTTAGGAAACAACTGTGGATATATCCGAAAATTAGCATTTGGAGCAGACTCATCAGTGTTCAATTGATGATTCTCTTAAAAAAAACTAGGGCATGTAGAATCCTCTATTGGTAACTTTCTGTACTAATTGAGTAACTTGTGAAAAAAAACATAGCTTCCCGATAAACATGCAGTTTGTCTTTTTAATTTTTAATCTTCGTTTGTTAATGGTGTTTAATTTTGAAAAGTGGCATATATTTGTGACGCGCATTTTGTATCTTGATCAAATTTTAAATATTCTGAAAGAAAAACTCTTCATGACAAACAAAAATAAACATTAAATGAGAAAACTAAAAATAAAATATCAATGTAGTAAAGTAATTTTAGAGATCAAGAAAGACAACGTCATGGACTTTATCAGAAATATTCTTTGAAATAACTCAACTTTTAAGTTTTCCCAATTTTTTGTTAGTTTTAAATTCCAATTAAGATTTGACTATGATACTTATCGCGGACCTTGCGCTTAACATTTGTAATATAAATTTCAAAAATTAAGCAATGCCAAAACTTATGAAACACACTGTATTAAATGCTTACTCTTTTAGATAGTTGTATGCTTAATTTATTAAATACAGGGTGGCCCAAAAGTAGCCTAACAGTTAATGTTGTACCATTGGTAAGAACTTTGGGTTATTTAGAACAGGTATTTGACATAGTAGTGCTTAGTTATGTTGGTTGGCTACAATAAAATCGTACTACAGCGTATCTTATCCAAAGGGTAGCAATTCGTGGACTTCGATTGGTTTAGTTTCGAGATATCTTCGGTTTATTAGAACTTACCGACCAGGCTATCCCGGCCCCGTTTATTTGTTTGATACTCCAGAAATATGCAAATGTCACCAGAGGACGGGACCAGGTGGTTGCAGGAATGCATCAATGTCGAAGGTAGACAATTTGAGCACCTTCGGGATTAAGAATGTAAATATATGTATGTAAATAAAGCTGTCACTTTTGACTATGGTTCATAATCACGATGCCTGTCGCCAATAACTCTCCTGTAGTTCTAGTACTACGATAATTCAACCAAACTAAACTTAACCTGTATTAAAATAACTGTTTCTGTATAATTAACTGCATACCTAACTAACTGTTAGGCTACTTTTGGGCCACCCTGTATTCGTATAACATGTTATTATTTTTTTTAATTCAATCTATGCATGGTGTTTATATTTATTGAATGTTAGTAAATATATTTTGCTGAAATCTTGGCTGCAGTGTGGCAATATCAAAGATGCCACAAAACGAATAACTGATTACAGTCGGGGGCCTCATTTAAAATAGCCACATATGATTCAATTATTAATTAATAGGAACTTCAATTATTTAAAAAAAAAACTCATTATAAATGTATAATATTAAAAATGATTTAATTAAAATTGACGATGCTAATATTTTTTAAAAATATCTTTCAGTAACTTTGAAAAAGTTGTGATTTTTGTGGAGACCTACACCGATGCTATTCCCCTCTCCTTTGTATTAGGATTTTATGTTTCTCTGGTGATTGGTAGATGGTGGGGTCAGTATGAGACAATACCTTGGCCTGACAGGTAAATATTTTTTAGATATTCATTTCTTTATCAAAACATAACCATAACTTTTTCAAAATTTTAAGGTAACTTTCCATAACTAAAACAGTTTAACTGTGATTATCCGAATCCCTTGGTTATCCCCCATTTGGATGAAAATCCAAAATTCGGATAATTGAAATTTTTTCAAAAAATGCATATTTTAATTAGTTACTGCATGTATGTTCATAATAGGAGAAAAAATATTTTCAAAGAGAAAGAACTTATAATTAAATGAAAAGGTAATGCTTTTACGTGTTTAAGGTATATGGATAAGAGAATGGAAAGCAGATAAATGTCGATGGAATTTGGATAGTTGCATTTTGGATAATTGAAGTTTTTCTGAATTTAGATATTAAATTTTGTATAAAAAAACCACAACGTATGACTTGACCTTAATTTAGGCCCTGTAGTAATTTCTCATAACAATTATATTCTCTGAAAATTTTCGTATAGTCATAATTCTACTCTACTTAAGTTACAATTTTTAAACTCTTCGCTCCAGAGGTACTCATACGTGGACCTTTGTAGAATTCACTTCACAACTACAGTTTACAATTTTTAGTAATACTTACTTTTTTTTATCGTAAGCTACAATGTTGGTTGGTTGGTTGGTTGGTAGACATATATTTTCAGGCTTGTGTGCTTGGTCACAGAGACCGCTTATAAACCATCGTCAAGAAGGACGGACACGACATACACACACATGCAAGACAGATGCTGCCATCTATCTCCACCTCCACAATTTAGACATGTCCCTGAAGGGGAGGGAAATAGTCTCCAAGGACCTGTACCCGTGGTAAACTGCGCAATGACCGACCACAGGACTTTCGGACCCAACAGATTTAACGAGCACGTACTCCGCATATACTCGGTGGGTCTTCAGTGGTACCAGGACTCGATCGCGTGACCTTCGATCTCGAGACCGAGACGCTGACCACTAGGCTCCCCACAGCCCAGCTACAATTTCAAGCTTTCCAAAATTACCAATACCGAAGCAGCTGATTTATTGATTGCATCAAAAATGACGTGCTAAGAGCTGGGTCAAGCGGATTCTGAAGGTCGTGCAAAAAAGTTTTTTCAGCAGTTAATTTACAAGACATATTGGATTGAAACAAAAGTTAGTCTGAACTACTAGTCACAAAAACTGTCAGAGCTCGTATGTTTACTCATAGCACACAGAAAATGACTATTTTACCAATGGTTGGTTGGTAGACATATTTTCAGGCGTGTGTGCTTGGTCACAGAGACCCGCTTATAAACCTTCGTCAAGAAAGACGGACACGACACACACATACAAGACATACCGTCACAATTTAGACATGTCCCTGAAGGGGATGAAAATAGTCTCCAGGGACCTGTACCCGTGGTAAACTGCGCAATGACCGACCACACGACTTTCGGACCCAACAGATTTAACGAGCACGTACTACGCATATACTCGGGGGGTCTTCAGTGGCACCGGGACTCGATCGCTGGACATTCCGATCTCGAGACGCTGACCACTAGGCTCCCAACAGCCCGACGGATAATTGTAATTCTGATAGTTGGAGCTCCGATTATTGGAGTTCTACTGTACTAATTATTTTTATTTTGCATCTCGCAGATTGGCTTTCATGATCGCGTCTTACGTGCATGGTTCGGACGAGCGCAGTCGCATGATCCGTCGCACTCTCGGCCGATACGTCATACTGGCCCAGGTGCTGACTTTCCAGGCAGTCAGCACTTCCGTCAAACGAAGGTTCCCCACTACCCAGCACCTCGTGGAAGCAGGTATGCAATGAAGCCTTTAAATAAAGAATAGAAAGTAGAGCATTGGAAATAATCACGGCCTACTCAATTTAAAAGACTGGAGCGGGTGTCTAAAATAACCACTGACCAATAAATAGTTTGTGCAGTCATAAACGTCCGACCGTCCACGTGCAAAGGAATTGCACGTTAAATATGCTCCAAAGTCTCAGCGCCGCGTACGATGTCGACGTTAACAGTTGTGTTTTGTTCCTATTTAGGTGTCGGCTTGACACTTGACTTTGGTTCTGAATTACGGCGCAGTCGTTAATAGCGCTCGTATAGCTCTAGTACAACGTTACTTCCACTCACCTCAACTATAACTACATAGACAACACTCTGATTTGTCTTTCAGAAAGAGTAATAATAGAAATATAAAATCTCATAACCAAAACCAAAGCCACGGGGAATTTCTGAAAACGTTACTATTTTTGTAATCTTTGAAAGAGACAACGTGATGAAATTCTTCATTCAGTTTATTGCATTTCTACAACATTTTCTTGAGCAGGTATCATGACGAAGGAAGAGAAGACCGTATACGACAAGATCTCGTTCATGCACGGCAAATGGTGGCTCCCTTGTCACTGGTTCACAGCCTTGGCGACCAGAGCTAAAAAAGAGGGCAGAATAAAAGACACTATTCTGCTCAATGGGCTATTCCAGGTGAGGGATATTTTACTATTACATATATACCTTTTATGTGCACATAATAAATTAAAATTAGGAGTGAACACTACACGACTTTCAATTGCCACTAAATAAATCAATACATTTAGAGGGATTTATGTATTCCATTAGGTGATTTCAATGACTTTGATACATAAAAAAGTTCTATGGCAGTTATCATTTGGGCATGCACGATTTTCTCAAACACTTTACTATGACGTCTGACTTGTACTGGAAATTCGTGTACCCAATTTCTCGATCTATCCAATCTCTAGATCTCTTTCCGTTTTTCGGCAATACTTCTAAAATCAAAAAAGTTCTATGGCAGTTACCCTTTGCTTCCCTAATAACTTTGTATGCTTTAAAAAACTTATTTTTTTTATTCGTTTTCCAAACTATACCCTTAGATACATCTATGTATACACACACATAATTATACATCTATACACTTGAAATCTATGTGTTTTTTGTTATATTTTACTCCATTCAAGAAAGATATTTTGTTTCAATAATACTTATGCTGCATTTCCAATACAGGAGATACTAAACTACAGAACTTCATGCGCCATAATGTTTGGCTATGATTGGATCAGTGTTCCACTTGTTTATACCCAGGTATATAGCATTTTTTGCTTCAATTTCAATTTTTTATTGCAATAGGTTTTAAACGACTAGAAGCACAGTGAGTTATTTTCCCATTACAATGTATCATATGCTGTATTGAAATCACGGATTGAGCATAGTTCTCTCAGCCTTTCATTCCTTTCGTTGATCGATAAATGAGTATATTTGTAGCTTGGGAAATAAACACTGAAAATTTCGCGTCAGTCTGACTAATTGAGTGCAATATGTACTACAAAGCACTCAATTTCTCTGGTCAAGTAAGCAAAAGAGCCAAAGAAGACCCTATGTGATCCTCTTACTTTAGCTTAGTTAATACATTATTAATTTAAGTAGTAATTTGCATCAAATTGTGTTCTTATCTTTACCATGCTTTCATTTTCCTAACATGCTGAGTTATAGAAACAATAAAAGCTAATTTTGAACATAAACATCTACAAAAATATTTACATAAGCCGTTTTGCAATATTAATACATGATTATAATTTTAGGTAGTGACAATTGCAACTTATATGTACTCCTTAGCCCTATTAGTTGGGAGACAATATCTGGATCCAGCAAAGGGATATAGAACCCACGATATAGATCTATACATTCCATTTTTTACACTTCTACAATTTTTCTTCTATATGGGATGGCTAAAGGTAAGAACTGAAATTATTTTGAGGTTTTATGGAGGTACCCAAACACACTTTTGCAAAGTTTCTTCTATTTTGAGGTCTGTAAAACTACACAAGGAAACTATATTTTTGTTATAAACATTAGGTAATTATTATTTTTAATAATTTGTTTAAAGGTTATGCTACTGAATAATTTCTTAATAGCAATAGATAACATAAAAATATTGAAATTTGATTTTTGAACAAATATAGCAATCTCATTTGATTTTTAAACAAATATAGCAATCTCCTTTGAATTTTACACAAAAAAAGAACACGATATTGAAACTATTTGTATTGAAGAGTGATACCTAAATAAAATATATTAATTATGTAAATTTCTGTACTTTTATTGATGAATACGTCTTTAATTAATTTTTTTGTTGTATTAGACCCATTGATACATTAGTAATAGCACGTAATAATATATTAGTAGCAATATGGAACTCAATGATAATATTTCGTTCAATTTTATTTTAAAGTCTATTTATTTTGGTTTAGTAATAAGTATAATTTCATTATTTGTGCAAGTTTTTATTCTATACAAAAAATAACTCTCCTGTCACGATTTTGAAATTTTCGCTAGGAATTTATTTGGCAGGTTGCGGAACAAATACTTAACCCCGGGAAAGTATTACTCCCTTAAAATCAGAACCGTTACTGGTACATTTTAAGAAGCTCTGCCCAATTTTTACCGGTAATATTCCTAGAATACATCAGTAACTTTTCATAAAATTTATAAACAATCTCATATATAGCCAGTAACTTGCATAATATAAGTATGATTTATTTTTTAATTATTTTTTTTCATAGAAACCAAAAAAACTAACTACATATGATTTGGCCGGTCGACCGTATCATGCAAAAGTACCGTAGCCCTCGTGTAGCTCTAGTGCGACGATAATTTAACCTAACTTTGCACAAGTACCTAAGTTCATTATGTGTGTTTTTAAAGTACATAATTTTTAGTTTTTAATAATAAGGATGATGAACATGTCACGATTTTGACACTTTATACTATATAAATTTATTTGATAGGTTGCGGAGCAAATACTAAATCCCTATGGAGAAGATGATGATGATTTTGAATTGAACTGGTGCCTTGATAGAACAGTTCACGTGAGTAAACATTCAACGTTCCTCAAATATTTTAACAATTCCTGTTTTTAAAAAAATCTGGTGTGTTTTTCTGTTTTATGTTAATTAAAAGTAAAGTATGTCTAAGCTTTCATCTCAAGATTAAATTAAAACATTCATAGATCGTTTTTATAAACAAAATTCTGTATTTCTACTTAAAAAAATCTTTTTTATAGATTGTGTACCTCCTCGTCGACAACCTTCAACTAAAGCATCCTCGAGTGGGAAAAGATTTGTTTTGGGATCAAACGGATATTATTTTGCCTCAGACGAAAAAATCAGCAAGTTTTAATGTTCAGCCTCAACTTGGATCAGCAAACAGCATGGGGTACATTCATTGTGCTATCTTATAAAATAATGCTTATTTGGTTGCAACGGAATGTCATTAACTGCTAACTTTAGACAATTTTACAAAACAACAACGAAATAAACGATTTAAAAGACAGATTTTATTAATTACAGTTTAAAATTTGGACACTATTATACTACAGGAATATGTCCCCTGCTCGTTATTTCTCGCTGAATCCGAGAACTGCTTGACTTAATTCTCCCCGTAACTTGTGCAACATAACAAAAAAATTAGGTTCCAGGCAAAAGAAATATATAAAGAGTATTTTTCAAACTACCAATAGTCTTTCGATTTTTTTTATTGTCACATTCTATCATATAAAAAGGTAATAAAAAGTTGCTATAATAGATTGAAAGCAGTTTAATATTAATTATTTAAATTTTAGCGTAATATTAGTTTCTTTTTTTTACTTAAAGTATTGAAGAAGCTGAATACCTGCCTTTGGATGCCTTCCACGAACAAGACAGAGAAGAAAACATTTACAGGGGAGGTTCTTTCAAAGCAAGAGGTGACGAACTAAGACCCTCGCTCATTAGGAGACTTCTAAGCTCAAGAAGCAGACTTGCCAGTCGCAGTCCTCTGAGCAAAGAAAACAGCTCTAACAGTGGATCCCAGGGCTTTACCAATCCGGTGTTCGAAATGAATGACGAAATGAACAACCCTTCATTCCGTTACACAACTCCGATCAATGCAACCAGCAGTTTGAACAACGCTATCAAGCCTGGCCCGCCAAACCTCAAAGGTCTTAATGTGTCCTTCAGACCGAACAGTCTGTCCCTTAATCGAAGGAAAACGTACCACTTGAGGGACGCTGAGAAAGCGTTCTACAGCAGTCCTAACTCACCAGTAGATAAAACTCCAGACCCGAATCCTGTTTCCAGAACAATTAGTGCGCCACAGTTCAAGAACAATGAAGGAATGACGTTAAACCAAGTCGCTGAAGACGATGATTGTCTGGAATGTGACAACTTGGACCAGAAAATAGACAGCCTAATGCCACCTATTCCTGAGGAGGCCTCCAGAAATCCCTCACTCGCCAGCATCGAAACTGGTCCGTTCAAGAATCCTCTGAAGAGACTTGAAGATGTCCAAAACTTGGTACAGGAAGCAAATAAGGTCTTGTTGGAACTTAAAAAATCAGTCTCCTCTGCAGATGGTGTGGAATATGAAGCGAAAGGATATGAGAGCTGTTGTTCGAAGGATGATCCAGCTAGCTATTCGGATGAAGATGAAGTTGAAATCGAAAACGTTGATAACCGAAACTTCAATGAAACTTCAATTACCATCGACATTGACCAAGAGAAGGATAAGTTAGTTGAAGCTACTGCTTTACATCCCGGAATGGATTCCCAAAATAATATCGGTTTTCAGGGAAAAGAGTATTCTGTTTCGTGTACTTTTGAAGATAAGAGCTCTTATGCTCATTATGGCACAAGTCATTTTAACAATGCCAAATTCAGTGATACTCCTGGTGATAATAAAGATACTTTCACTCCAAATCTTCAAATATTAAAAGTCGAAGATTCTGCAAGTTCAGAAAATTTGTATTTGGCAACATCGGATGAACAAGCCTTAATTTCTAAGAACGACAGAAAAAAGCCTCATTGAATTTATCACCTTAAATCTACAAAAATGTTTCATATGCAGTTTTTAGCAATATTTATGATTGTTACCTTCAAGATAAAGAGATAACGAAATTTAATTAATAATCATTAAAATGCACAATACATCAAGTTATTATTTTTTTTTATCTTTTACAAGCAAACAATGTTATTAAATATATTTTTACTCATAAAAGGCTCAGACTTTATTAAAATTTTGAAACAATATTGAAAATATAACATTTCCAGCATTTACAAACATGCATTGACATATCAAAATTTTAAAGTCCATTTTAATCTTGTAAATAAATGATGTTATAAACACTAGTATAATTTTCCTTTAAAATATTCCCATAACAGTATTTATAATAACATTAAAATGTTCTATGGCTTTCTACTAAACTTGTATCTTTTTCGAGATTAAAACCATCACGGAAACAAAATATTTCCTTTATGCAACCAGAATTAAACGTTTAAATAAAGCTGCACTCATCTAAAAAACACTGACCTTTGACCATCATAGGTTCTCATTTGCACTGTAGACAAAACATTATGAATGTAAATGTTACTCAGTTGACTTAGTATGGCAATGATGTGGTATACACCTAAGAATATGAAACTAATAAGCGTGAGATTAACGCGTGTAAAGATCGTTTACCAGACATAAAAGATCTTGCAATTTGTAAACGTTTGTTAGAATTTATATTTGAACTAACACAAATTAATGATGAAACAATGCCATCGTAAAAGACTTCCTGAATCATTACAAATACAAACATTGACGATCAACAACAGACCAGAAGTCCAGCAAGGTTGTTCAAAACGACTAATTTCTAAAGTACCAGTACCACTGGTTAGCAGTCTTGTACTTAAAAAACCGCATAACTTGTTACCTGTAAAGTTATGTCTATATGGCCAATCGTATAAGTAACAATCAAAACAAAAAACTTCTCGGAAGTAAAAATCGTTGGTTTTTGTTCTGACGTAAATTAGTTTAAGACTACTATAATTCATTATTTATATTTATGTATATTATTCAGAATTTATATTTAACTAAGATCAATTATTAATGAAATAATTTCCTTGTAAAAGACTTTCTGAATCATAACAAATGCAAATACAAATACAAAAAAGAACGACCGGCTAGTGGCTCAGAAAAGTAGGTCCAAAAGTGAAGTTTACTAAATTTTACCAGTCTACAAAGTACCAGTACCACATGTTTACCGGTTTTTTTATGCTTAAAATAAAAACTAAGGAACGTCTATAGACGTGCCCAATGGTAAGTAACAATCAAAATAAAAACATCCCGGAAGTAAAAATAGTTGGGGTTTTTCTTACTCAAATTAGTTTAAAACTACCACAATTCAATCTGTGGTCATTAAATAAACCTTTGACCCTCTTAACCCCATCGATGTCTGAACTTACCGGACAGACCTAACCTTATGAATCTAAATGCATCCATCGTTGACTTGGGTGGCAATGCCTCTTACACATGCGTGAGATCATAGAGTTAGGAAGAAGTTGGAGATGCTTCCAGGCAAAATCCAATTAAAAAACTGGTTTGCCAAGTGAAGCCATCGATCGCTTTGTAGTAAGCCAAAACTATCGCGGCGAACTATTTGGCGCTATTCTACAGTGCAGTTTGTATGGGCTTACTACATCGACTTGGCGATTTCCGACCTTCTACCATTTTGTGTAAATTCATATCTCGTACTACAGCTTACAGCTGCGTAAACAGCCATCTTTTGATTACACAGGCGGTTAAAAACATAGAAGTAACTAAATAGCAATTTACCATAATCTTGGAGCATACAAAAGTTATATATAATACAAAAGAAATTTCTTACTCTTCTGCGATTCGTTGAGCCAGAACCTGTAGGGTAGGTGAGACTAAGCAATGTGTATCCAAGTATGAAGACAAGAAATTCTTTCCAGATGATTTTTAATCAAAGCCTTTTAAAGAATAAAATGATGCGTTTTACATTGAACTAACTTTCAGTGAGCGGTTTTTTTTGGGCTTATACTAGGGTTACTTGACAACTTTCTGACGGCTTCACTCTGTTTCTCGCCAAAACATCTCCAGATTCTTCCTAACTCTGTGCGTGAGATTTACTCTGGTAAAGATCCGTTTCCAGAAGAAAAGAGGTCCTGCAAATTATTAACCTCCGTTTTACTTTTTCTCGATGGCCAATTACTCGTAATTGAAACATCAAGCGGAGGTGGGGTGGGCAATTATACACGGAAGATTCCTTTATAATTGTGGGGACGCAAAATAAATAGTATTGGCCCCGTGTTTTTTTTTTTTGTGTGTGTGTTGCTGCTTTGGGAATCTGCCAGCGTATCGGGTGTCGGGGGTCAGTGTGGTTATTGTGGCTGGGGCGAGGTCAGTTTGAATCCTGCAAGGTTGTGTGTTATGAAATTGAAATTTTAATGTTGTGTAATTGAGTTAGGTTGTCATAAACTATTAATTATTTTATGGAGATAGTTTAATGATTAATTTATGCATAAAATAATAACTAAAAAATAAAACTTTTTGAAGAAATAATACTGAATTTATTAAGGAAAGCGAGAAAGTTTGAAGGTTTTGTGTAAGTCGGAATAAAACTGACATTTTAATTTTTTATAAATTGAGTTTAAATAATCAAACTTAATACTACTTATTTTTAGAATTAGTGTTTACTTTATGTATAAAAGGATATCTATAAAGAACTTACTTAATAAATTTAAGAAAAATGCTAGGATTTGGCCCAAGTTATTGGCTCGTTTTAAAATGTCGTCAACGCTTGAGATGACACGAGCTTCTTATTCTAAAACTAATTATTGACATAAAAATTTGTAAAACCCCGAAAAATCTATATTCGAAATCTAAATATATAATCTATATATATAAAAGAAAGTCGTGTTAGTTACACTATTCATAACTCAAGAACGGCTAAACTGATTTGGCTGAAAATTGGTGGAGAGATAGCTTAGAACCAGGAATAGGCTATAGAATACTTTTTATTCGAACCCAAATGGGTGTAAGAGTGCAAAACGTGAGCCGATTTCCCCATAGGAATAGCATTGTAAGATTAGAATTTATACTTTTTTATTTCAATTTCAAGAAATTTCAGCGCGTTCAGCGTGAACGAAATTTAAGAGGAAAAAAAAAAGAGAGCGTGGGTTTAATTTTCTGGTTTGTTATTTGAATATCAGTATTTTGTTTTATTTGTTGATTTTAAATCTTTTGATTTTTTTATGGTGGATCAGATTTCCTCAACTAGATTTTAATTATGATTCCGAATTTAATTTAATTGATGTTTACAAATGGTAAAAAAAGAAGACATGGAGGAATATATTCGGCATAAATAAGGAATTTGTACTTTAAAAAACTTTTCCAACCATACAAGAGGATGAATGTCTGTTTTGTTTTCTGATGTTAAGATGGCGTAATGGCCGATTGAATTTTGGCATTGGCGGCTTTTGGCGAAGTTGAAAATTTAACGTAGGTTAGCTATTCCCATCCAGTTGTATGGTTTAGGAACGTTAGGGTTAGTTTGAATTAGCTTAGTTAGTTGAAGGCTACACACGAGGGCTATTGGAAATGGGAGTCGTAATTTAGAACCACAGTCAAGTTACGAGCCGACACGTGAGTAGGTACCCAAAGCAACTTTTAAGTGCGACATCGTACGCAGCGTTGAGAATTTTTAGGATATTTAAAGTGCCCTTCCTCCACGGGGTATTATTCGTCGGTTATATTGGTGATACCCGGACCTGAACCTGGGACCTACCGCATGCAAGACGAAAGTCTTTACCGACTGGGTCCCCCAGCCCTTTCAAGTTGTATGAAATATGAAGTGGACTGTTTACCACATTTGGGCAGTTTCGTTTTGCGCTAATCGTGAAATAAAAGCAGACCATTATATCATATAGCTGTTCTGGCAATTTGAACAGGGGCTTATGGGAAAGCCCTCAAATTCCTGGAAGGGCCTGGATAAATTCAACCCCTCATATCAGAATGGGAGGAGATTATAATATCCAGATGGAGTGGACCAGTGGAGAATTGGATCAATTGGTATAAAATAAAAGTTTACATAACAAACTACTAATTAGGGTTATTAAGGGTACACCCGTGCAACGCCGGGTTTATAAAGCTAGTTTGAAATATTTAGTAATAACACAATATTAAACAACTCTAAATTGCATTATTAAACGAATAAAGGTAAATTAAAACTAGCGAGTTTTTTATTGCACATGGCCGCTTTCTTAGCAAACAAATAATGAAAATCAAAGAATCAAATTGTGTTTCATTTTATGACGTATTTCCAGACATATTTATATGACAATAAAAAAAATTTCTTCAAATATTAATTTTAAATAAATAAAGTTTCTCATGCTATTGTTGATGTGGCAACAACGATTTCAATGACTAAAAATAAAATTTCAATGCTAATTAAAATTGTAGTTCATTGACAGGAAGGTATACAGATGTCAGTCTAGGTTTACAGACAGACGGACAAAAAGTATGAAAAATACATCTCCATCTCTTAGTTCAAACCTTTTAACGAATAATATTTGACAAAATTAAAAATTGCTTCAAATATTCAAAAATAAAAGTTCTCATGCCATTATTGATTTGGCAACAGCGATTTAAATGATTCAAAATTTAAGAGTTTTTTTTGTGCAGGCAGAAAATTTTTATATTAATTAAATTGTAGGATATATTGCTAAAATAGTAAGTCGCTTTTCTTAACTTTTAAAACTACGCCACTTTTTGTGAGATTAAAAAAATTAAAAACATTAACATAAAATTAGCTAAAATATAAACTATTTTTAAAAAATATTTTCGAATATAAGATTATTAAATTTATACAAATATTTTTAGAAAAAATTATTACTATTAAGGAAAGTTTATCTTAATTTACTACGCCTTAAAAGGAACCATGGTGACAAATATAAGGAATTGAACAATTTGTGGACTGTATAGCTAATATGTTTTACTTGTGCTTAGTAAAAATTATAATATTTCACAAATATGATTTAATTTAGAAAATTATTGTAAAGGATCCACGAAACGAAAATATAAATTTATAGACGTAGTTTTAAAATTATATTTGTTATCTTTCACAGATTAATAAATCTTAATAAATTTAAGGGGACACAGTACCTCAAAAACGGCAATTTTTTTTTATATTTGTGCTAAAATTAAAGTTTGGAATCTTCTTAATAAGTCTACCAAGATTCAAAAGTGTAGCTATATTTAAAAAAAAGTTATTCTACTTTTTATGCGGAAAGGTAGGATAAAAATGCAAACGAATGAAAACTTTAAACGTGTTTATCTCGGTGTTCATTTTACCTCGATGACAAGGTTTTCAAAACGCTAAGGCTTTTTTAATTATTTATAAAAGTCTAAGGAATTTCTTATGCAGTATGTCAAATATGTTGACATTAAGAATTGGTATCAAAATTGTTTTCAAAAGTAATACTTTTTTTTTTGAAAATACTAAAGTCGAAATTTTCTAAATATGCTAAAAAAATTGGGATTTTCTAGATAAATATTTTTTATGAAACAACTACTGAAGATAAATCAAATTTGGATACCAATTCTTATGTAAAACAGTTTAAAGTACATGAGGCAAAAAATTGGGTTAAACTATTTTTAAAAAAGCCTTAGCATTTTAAAGAAGTTCAAAATATTTTAATTTTTTTAAATAACTAATAATAAATAGCTAAAATAGTTTTTAAATTTTTGTGTCGTATATTGTTTTTAAATATAGGTTGAACTAATAAAACACCAATTTTATAGTAAATATGTCAAAATTAAAAAAAAAAATTGAAAGTGGTACCGTGTCCCCTTTAAAGGATTTGTTCATTAGCATGGGTAGTGATGCTTTCAAGTAAAACTAAAGTATTATACAAATAAAACTATCTAAGAAATATCCTTCTTGTATCAGGTATTTTGTAAGTAATTTTCTTTTATTTCGATCCTTCACTTTCAAAAACCATTCTTTATTATTTCTTAAACAAATTACCTTCACTAACACTAGTGGTTTCAGAATTTAAAAAACTATTAATCATCTACTGTAAATAATTTATCTACGTATTTTTTTCCTGGTGATCGACAAACATTTCACTTATTCAGATAAATAATAGCGAAGCAATCGAGATTCATTCCCACATAAATCTTTATTTACATCAACCGATTTACCTCTAAAGAGCCCACTTATGCCCCTCTTATTTGCACGAGTCCTTGAAAAATAACAACAGGTAGTAATAGCCAAATTGCCCCTCTCAAATGGATATCGAACATCAAATATTGACATTTGCCCCCTCGGTATAAATCTCACGATATCAGAATTGGGGAATATATTCGAATCAAAATTGGAGGGATGATGTTAAATAAAAACATGTAGTTTCTTTTTATTTGGGTTTTTTTACCATGCGTCTGTTTGAAATGTATGACTTACATTCAATGTACAGTAGAATTGATGGGGTACGGTTCTTCTCTTTCGGATAATCCAAAATTCGGGTAATCATATTAATTCCGAAAAAAATGGTTTATTTTTTATATTATATTTTAGATTATATTTAAAGACTTTTTGTAAAGAAAAAAGCTTTAAATTAAATGAAAAGGGAACAGTTTTACGTGTTATGGGTGGATAATATTTTTTTTAAAATGGGGCTGTTTTTTGTAGCCGTTACAAGCCGTTTTCAGACTCGGCACACTCCCCAGAACTTTTTTTGTGGCACCATGTAGGCTGCTCTCACTACCAATTTTGACGTTCAGATTACTGTGAGTCTGATCTTTTTGGGGATGTTAAAGTAAGCCGATATTTAATTTCACCGAGAGAATCCAAGCCAATTGGGTACTAAAGGAATCTTTTTCATGCCACATAATCATATGACATGCGTACTAATAATTTCTCAGAAATATACCCATGTGAAACATTATGATTCTATTCGAGTTCGGAGAGTCGGAGTTCGAAAAATTTGGGCTTTTGCATTGTCGTCTCCTCCGTTTGCGTCGTCCGATTGAAAGATCATGTGTATTCTTAGTCAAAACCGTAGTTTTAAAGTAAAAAGCAGTGTTTCCGAGTCTTTGCAATAACAACTAACCTTTCAGTTCTCCTTTCGTTTTAGTTGATTACTTTATTAAGACACTAGTAAATGAATACCCGTTCTTCGCACGGATTAAAAAAATATCAAATCGATCCAAGTATGTGTACCATATAACCTGTTACAGTCGGATTATAAGCTTATGTTATTGTTCCCGCTCGTTATAAAGTATAAAATCCCGTTTTCAATCCCGTTCTGATAGCTGAGTAAATTGGCCACATTGTAAACTGAATTTGTAATTGTATTGTAAACTCATTTTCACTGCAATTTTGTAACTTGCTCACAGCATTTTCACTATAATCGATTGTAAACTCATTTTCACTGCATGGGATTTAAATTTCTATTTTCAAGTCATTTATTGTTCATTTCTTTGTTTTAATTTAATTTTTGTTGTTTTAAATATACTTTTCATTATTCAACATTTAAAAGTTTAATAAAATTTATCATTTTTGAAGTTGGTAAAAAGCACATTGTCGTTCTTTCTAAGTCTTCAGTTGTTCATCGTTTTTCGCGGGAAAGTAATTTCGCGGGTAAAAAGTGTATGTATTTCTATAAACGACGATTCCTAGACAGGTTTGCACAGTAATTGCAAGTAAATAAAACTTTATTTTTAAACATGAAACGAAATTAATTTTTAAAAATTTACAGTTACTTAAACATCTACTCTTTCACAATAGCTGCATTTCACTTCTCTAATAACGCGTTTAGTAAATGGCATGCTCATTCTTTTCGAACACAAGTACATGCGGTACAATCCCTGAAAAATGAATGTGGCCTATTGGATGATGATACACTGTCAAGGCTTTAAAGTCTGTAATTTGATCAGGGCGCCTTGAGGTAGCTTACTTACCTGTATGGAGTTAAGAAGAAGATGGGGGATGCTGCCGGGCAAAAACCAATGCAAATACCGGTTAGCCAAGTGAAGCCATCGATCGCTTTTTAGTAAGCCCAAACAAACGCTCTCAACCAACTATTCTAAAGTGGGGTTTGTATAGGCCATTGAGCTAGAGGGAAAACTGGAGCGAAGTGTCAGCGAGCCGAAACCAATGAGCGACCCACTCACACCCTTTCGAGCGAACCGGGCAGAAAAGGACTATTTTCCCTACAACTGTATGCAATGCTTGTATGAGACCCTTCTGTCATATTGGCTTGGGTTCCTAAATGTATTTTAACCTTTTCAGTTTGTTTATAAGAATTAAACTTGCTTTAACTTTAAATTCTAACGTATTTAAGAAATAACCACGTGGATCACTAGCCAAGAACCAGCGAAGGCGAACCCAATAGCGAAATGGGCAAGTTTCTAGGTTTTCTGCCCGGTTCGCTTCTTCTGCAGTGCTGTGTATTCCTTCGCGTTTCGTTATTGGACCGGCTCGTTTGCCGCCCTGTTCAGTGAATCACGGACCTTACTCCACTTTCCTTCTAGCTCAATGGTATAGGCTGGTTAACTTCGAGTTAACGACTATTTAGCTTTCTCATGGAACTGTAATTACAAAGTATTTTTTTTACTTGTTACTGTCTAGGGAATTATCAACATCTTGTGTAAATTCAGATCTCGTGCTATAGCCTACAGCTTGCGTCTTACCATCTTTGGATTTCTAATCAACGCCTTTGATGAAGGAATGAAATATTTGGCTCTATTTTACCGGTGGAGTTTGCATAGGCTTGCTATATCGGCTTGGCTATTTCTGACTCTCTAATAAAAACTATAATGGGGTTGTTTCACGGAGGATCTGGCAATAGCTCCGCGGTCTTATTTTCCTGTCTCTCGAATTACTTTTGTTTTGGTTGGTTGGTAAAGATCAGAATCAGGTTTGTGTGCTGACCAAGCACACTAACCTGAATATAGGTCTACCAACTAACCAATTTAACCAAAAAAAAGTAATTCGAGTGACAGGAAAACAAGACTGCGGAGCTATTGCCAGATCCTCCGTGAAACAACCCCATTGCATTTTTCGTACCTGTGAAGGAAATTTCTACTACCATCTTATAAATTCAGATTTCGTGCTACAGCTTACAGACATTTTATGATTTTTAATCAACGCTTTTTGAAGCATGAAATGATGCGTTTTATATTGAACTAACTTTGAATGGGCAGTTTGCTTGGGCTTACTAGGGTAACTTGGCGACTTTCTGACGGCTTCACTTCATTTCGCGCCAAGCATCTCCATCTTCTTTAATTCTATCTTAGAAACTCGTTGCATGCGATGGAGATTAATGGAACGGGCTTGTCAAAAAGGCATGTTGGAACTCGGTTCTAATCGTCTGAAACTTCGGTGGTATGCGTGTTTTTTTGCGCGATCGAAATGTTCGCTCGGTGTTGGAGATTACAGTTCTAGCGGGTATGGTGCTGTTTGCATTATGTGTGGTCTTTTCATGATGATTGTTTTGTTTGTACGATTTGATAAATATTCACTTGCACACGTAATGCGTACAAATACACTAGTTTGAATCGGATGTTACTTCTTGCGGTTTTCGCCTTAGCGTAACTCGTTATTAAAATTCGAATATCTTTTTCATGTGCTTATATTTGCGAGTTAAGAACATCTAAACTTAAATAAAACAATAAGGAAGTTCATTATTACTTTTTTAATGGAATCAGAATGTTGAGAAACTCTTAAGTTCAAAATAAATTCTTCATTCTGCTTAATATTCACTTAATTACACCGACTCAGAGTCAGCAATCTCAAAAGCCTTCTAAAAAGATGAAGAACTGATGACGTAGCCTCTGATCAAGCTTCCCTGTGATTTTTAATTGCCAACTAAGAGTTTAGAATAGTTTAAGATATTTCAAGTTCGCTAATTTACTGATAATTTATATACAGGAATCTAAATATATACAGAAATCCAACATTCTTCCGCGTAAGCACATAGAACTATAGGCACGCGTGACGTAAGTGATGACGAGTTGACTGGAGAAAAGTTTGTGATTTCGTCATTTTTTGACGTTTTTGTTTACACCATAACTAGATTAAAAAATTCGTAATTTTTTTGCTAATTTGATGGTAGGTGAACATTTTCTTCTAAAATGCAACACATTATACCAAATATATATTTAGTATATTACTATACCAAAGCAAGACACAAGAACAGTGCATCGAATCTTCAAACCAAAGTCACATCATGATACAGCAACTTGTTAATTTTATATAAAATATTTGTAATTTGTAAAATTGTTATAATAATTTAAAAATTTAAGTTCGAATATCAAATCGCGATATTGTTATTTTACCTTGAAGTCCCAGTTTCTAAAATATAATGAAATAAAGTGGTTTCGATGTTTAACGGAAACATCCCTTGACTCTAGGTATATAAGTTGTAATGTTTTATATATATGTGCCTGAATTTGCTATACTTAGGGTCAGTATGAGGAGTGGGGTTGTTTCATGTTGTGGATAGCAACAGCTCCAATAGTTTGTTGTCATTTGTTGCCTGGAATTATGTTTTGGTATTCGAAAATGAGTTTTCTAAGAATATTTTACTTATTAAATTTGTTAAATTCCAACTTCTTGTTGTGCTTTTGGTTATTCAAAACATTTGATAAAGAAAGCTTGCATAGAAAGAAAAAAAATGTTTCATATATATCCGTCATTTTGAGAGTGAAACCGAAGCAACCAATAATGAAATCCAGTACGGATAAAAATTAAAACAAGAGATGTTACATCCATACAGATAGTAAAACCGTGCTCTATCGACCACTATCTAGAGGAGAAACGGGGAGTTAAAATCTGTTTCCTTTGAATACCTCAACATGGCGGCGAGTAGCGTAGAAAAAATCAGTACTAAATTCGCGCTTTTTTAGAAACTGTTATCTCGGAGTCCATGGCTGGTAGCTCTTTGAAATTTTTTGTAGACGTAGATTGTACTTTTGTGATTCATGAATCAGAATCATTTTTTGGGTAGTTCTATATCTATTCAGTAAAATAATTTTTATTTTAGACTCAATTTTTCGCAAAAACACCCATAAATGGCCAGTAATTTAACTCGATCATTGTTTTTACTTTCAATTTCCTAATATGAATATAAGGTAATGAAAGTATTGGAGATGGTTTAAAAATCTGAAATGAAGATTTTTGTGTTTTCTACACAATTTGTAGGGTGCTGAGCCTTAGTTCGAGCCGTAGAGTTGTTTCAGGCCATTGAGCTAGAAGAAACGTGGAGTGAGGTGTGTATGATTCACTGAACAGGGCAGCAAACGAGCCGGTTCAATAACGAAACGCGGAGGAATACACGGCACTGCAGCAGAAACGAACCGGGCAGAAAACCTAGAAACTTGCCTATTTCGCTATTGGGTTCGTCTTCGCCGGTTCTTAGTTAGTGATCCACATTATTTTTGATCCACTTAGTTAGTGATCCACAAGATTTTTGTGTTTTCTACACATTTTGGAAAGTGCTGAGCCTTGGTTCGAGCCGTAGAGTTGTTTCAGGCCATTGAGCTGGAAGAAACGTGGAGTGAGGTGTGTGTGATTCACTGAACAGGGCAGCAAACGAGCCGGTTCAATAACGAAACGCGGAGGAATACACAGCACTTAAAAAAGTTAGAATTTAAAGTTAAAGAAAGTTAATTTCTTTCGAACTAAAAATGTTAAAATACATTTAGGAGCCCGAGTCAATATAATAGAGGGGTCTCATACAAGCATTGCATACAAGTGTAGGGAAAATAGTCCTTTTCTGCCCTGTTCGCTCAAAAGAGTGTAAGTGGGTTTTCGGCTCGCTGACACCTCACTCCAGTTTCCCTTACAGCTCAATGTTTCAGGCGTACAGACGGGATGTCCAAAAACTACTTTTTTGGAAACAGCGCCCTCCAAAACGTGTCGAAATCACAAAATCTCCATTTCGAATTTGCAAACCATCTCAATACTTTCATCACTCTATATTAATATTAGGAAATTGAAAGAAAACAATTATATAGTTAAATTACTGGCCATTTATGAGTGTTTATTGCGAAAAATTGAGCCTGACTTTAAAATTATTTCACTGAATAGAAATACAACTACCTAAAATATGATCCTGATTCATGAATTACAAAAGAACAATCCACGTCTGCAAAAAATTTCAAACAGCTACCAGCCATAGACTCCGAGATAACAGCTTCTAAAAAAAAAGCGAAATTTTCGTACTATTTTTTTCTACACTACTCGCCGCCATGTTGAGGTTGTGCTTCGGCACAAAAATTCTCCCTCTTATTTCTTCATTACGTTTCTCCTTTATATAGTGGGCGATAGCGCAAGGTTTTACTATCTCTATGGTTACATCATCTGAAACATTCCCTTTGGAATAAAAAAAATAAAAATTATGTTTCATTATGGCATTTGAAATTAATTTCAAGGATTTCTAAACAATTTTTATTTTTATAAAAATATCTATACAGTTTACAACAATTAACACAGTGAGTTCATTTTACAAGCATGGATTAAATCGGCTCATTTTGAAAAAATATATCTTCTATGTTACACTACATTATTCTAAATTTATCTACAAGGAAAATTTTAAAAGTTATATTACATAAACGTATTTTTAATAATGTCAGCTACTTATTTCCTAATTCTACCCATTCCAATTAAAAATTGTATAGTAGCAAAATATTTACAACAAAAATTAAAATCATAATTTTGTTCTAATTTTTCTGTACAGTATCACAAGATCTATGATTGAAAAGCTTTTTTCAGGAAAATTAAGTTATGATATTTGTATAAAATTCACAAACCAAAATGGTTTAATTTGACAAGATTTAAAAATGTGTATATATTAAAAAATTCCATTTCCGAATGAGACTATAATAAACTTAGTTTCTATGTGGTATTTGATTATTATTTCCATTTATAAAAATGCTTCATAAAACCTAATTACAAAAACTGTTGGAAACAATTGAAGCATAAAAGATGCTACAATTTTAGTCTTTGTAATGCAAACTAATAACATTTAACTAAACTAATAACATGTTATACAGAAAAATTGCTGGTGATTAGAAAAGGTACCGCGCGCGCGCGATAACTTTTTATACTTTTAACATTTATATTAAAAATTACATAATGCATACAATTGATACTTTTAATTAAGGGTATACGATACCCAAAAATTGGTCAAAATATCGATTTTTCAGTTTTTACTTCTTATTATGTACAACATCTTTCTGGACATTTACTGAAAGTTTCATAATGATATCTTTTGTAGAAAAAAATTTAATATTTTCTGGAGTCATTCCTATAAGTTTGAATACGTATTTCGTCTGCTTCTAACCTTTTTACTCGGTTTCGCGAATTTCAATTCTTTGTTAAATAAATACCTAAGGCTTTTTTGCTAATTAAGTTAGAATTTTGAAATTTTCAACCTGTGTTCTTATATAAATGGTGCACAAAATTGTGCATGGAATAAGGTCTACTACGTATAGTTTTTTTTAAAATTGAATTCAATAATTTGTAATTTTTTTGAGATTTTCAGTACAAAGGCATGTTACTTTTTGATTGTAGCTTACATTTTAAAATCCATGCACATTACACAGTTCTTGAACAAATAATACTAAAAACAAACTATAAAAGTTTGGTGGAGTTATTCTCAAAATTGAAAGAGGATTAGCGTTTTAAAAAAGTTCAAAATTTTGACTTTTTTTTTAAAAAAATGAAAAACTACTTATAAATATTTGTTTTTATTGCTGGGGAATGTTTATTTATAGTGAACATTATATAAAACCACTTTAGTTTACAAGTTTATGTTATTATTTCTAGAAATAATGTTTTGGGTACCGCATCCCCTTAAGTATGATATTTCCTTTTGCTGGTAAGCAAATATTAAGCGCTACCATTCGTTAATAAGTAAATGGTTATAAAACTTACAAATAGAACACAGAGGGTATCGGAAAAATAATTTCCTCAAGATTTGTCACGTCTTATGAATTGGCACATCTAACATTCTTCTTTAACTTTACAGTCAGAAGTACATCAGTCATTAATACTGTATATTGATACATTCCATCTTTCAGCAACACACTTATGGACGATTAGTCAGTCAGGTGTTCCATTATTGCGCAGTTACAACCTGAAAAAATAAATGCTTCAGTTACATAACAAATTTGCATTGAATACCCGTTTATAGCATTAAACGAAATTTTTAATATAATTATTGTATTTATGTGACTAATGTGTAACAACTCTTGGTCAGATTTAATCTCAATATAATTTAAAAGAAGATTTTCTCAAAAGTTATGGTTATTTAGATGCAGACGAATTTAGATTGGTATTATTTAGATGAGCGACGAATTTAAAGTGACCCTGTTAACAATTATTTAAGAAAATAAATATCTCCCATGATATGAAAAATAACCCTATATACGCTGATAAAATATTGAATGATTCAGAATTTCGAAGTAAAATGAGAAGTTAAACATTCGAACGAATCCCAGGGGCTCTGCAAAATGTGTTCGTTTTAGGCGTAATTTAATTTATCTGAATGATTCAAAAGCGTCTCACTAAAGCTATTTATGCCTGGAGGAAACAGCGAGGTTCGACCCATCTACGTACTCCTTTCTTAAAAAGGTGGTCTAGTGACAAACCGACACCTGACATGCCAACACAACTTTATAGAAAAATAGTATGCGGCGCCAGATTGTTTAACAACGACAGGTATAAAGTGTACCAGTGTCATATTCCGTTTTTAAAAATTGCTTGCCTTTTTGTAAAAAAAAGTCATAACATTTATCAAACAAAGTAGTATCAGTAAAGAACATCAAAACATTCGAAATATCGTTTTAAGTCGGGTTGTGAAATCCAACTACACTGTTATGAGACATGAATATGATGAAACATTTCACCACACAGCCGTTGCAGCTACTAGGAACCTATCACAAAATTTTTAACAGTGTATAGAACCAAACCTCATTATTCAAAACCCTACACTACATCCTTAATCTGCCATCCTTAAACTGCAGTAACTAGACAAACGACTTAGACCATTGTTGTAAGCATGGAATTGTTGTAAGCAATAACTTCTAACCTATAAAAAGTATATTAAAGAATGATTATTTCATAGTAAAACTGGTCGACTTCATTGTTGTGATTACTGCAGTTTACCCGCCCACGGCAGTAATATATCTTACGCCTTTGCTCTCTTAGTCATCATCCCAATTTTGCAGATACGATAGGAAGAGGATCGCAACTCAAAATATTCGTTTTCAGAATATTGTGGTTCTAAAGGTATCTATTTTCCATTTCATCGGTTATTTCATCTCTCTAAAGAACCTCAAGCATTCCTAAATGCTCAAAAGAAACCTCCGCCATTCATTATTGATTCGCCTCACTGCCCGGAGACATAACCTTCCACTCTCGCATTACAAAAAGTCGAGGTCTCATTTGAGGCGAAGTGGTAAAATCCCCAATCCTCAAAACAAAAGCCGGGCGGATAATTAAAAAAGATCCGATATTCACCCGATATCCATCCGATGATAATCGGCCGGAGTGACAAGCGTGACGGCCAGCGTGAGTCTCGTGACGGAGTTAGCCGGATATCGCTGCGATCACGCGTAGGTATCGCTGAAGAAAAGACCATTTCTCATATCTTTGAGGTTTGTTTATATGCGATTTCGTCTTTTGTGAAAGTGTATTTCTTAATCAGTGGTTTGTCGAATTAGAGAAATGTGTGGTTGATGAATTGAAATAATAAATGGTGTTGGGAGGAACGTGTTATTTAACCTTTTTGTAAAGGGGTGAGAGGATTCGGTAAATTGCTTTTTTGGAATGGTAGAAGTAATTTAGATGTGAAGAGGATTCACTTAAAATTGGTGAGCTACTCGTCCCTACTATGGTTAATTAAATTATCGTAAGTAAACGATATTCTACATTAGATAAAGAAATAAAATTGAATTTTTTGTGTGAAATGATATGATTTAATTAGGTATAATAGCATATTAATATTGATTACACTACCCTTTCTTTGCATACGGTTAATTAACGTTACGCAAAATTAATAAACTGTTGAGTATTAGCATAAGTAAGCTGAATTCTTTCGGGTGTTCGGCTCCATATCTATCTTTAACCCTAATTTAAAAAATAATCTTTATCATATTTTTGGCAGTAAAATATACTTATTTTTAATATTATTTTTTCATTCTTCGCGAAAATTTTTTAATATCACAAGAACCGAAAAGTTCGTTTATATTCAAAAGTTTGCAAAAAATGGCGGATGTCTATTTTCTACTGCCAGAATAACTTTAATTTTATTCGGTTACTTATTGAATTACAAGTCTAGATTACTAAAGCTTTCCAATAAAATTATGACTGATACGACAAGATTCATTCAAGCTTAAGTAGCCGTTTCTCATTTCGTTGGATATTTCAATAGCGAGGAAAAACTTCGCCTTGTACAAAATTTGATCAATGGTGATGCGATGCCCTTCTCAAAGTTTTCTTCTGGACAAGGGTCTCTGGAACTTTCTGAAGTTGACTGCGATATCAAGGCTCATGTCGGTATAGAGCACAGTCCAAAGACGTCGGTAAAAGTATGGGACTCGCCGAAAAGTACAATGATGTCAATTGACATGTATAGAACGAAGCACTTCAATTGCAGCCAAAGGACGCCAGAAGCTCGCTAAAGAGTACTACGATGTTAATTGACCTGTCGGTATACAACGAAACACATCAAGAGCTGCCGAAATATGTCCAGAACTCGTCCAGAAGAGGACAATGATGCCAAGGGATAAAAAACGAAGTAGGGGAGACTGGGGCTAGTTTTTCCCATGGGGTAGGTTTTCCACCTGGCCTTATATTAGAAATGAGCTGTTGGGTTGTGTCAAATGCCTGCTTTGTTTATGAAGCAATACGGCCTATGTCACTCACAAAAATCTTTGTTCAGATGTTCATACTTGCATTCTCAAACCTAAACTAAACGTTCTTTCATTTAACTTATAATTTTGTGATTGAGTGTAATAAAATGTGGTTCTTCTCTCTACATAAATATGGATTTGTTTTCAAAATAACTGAAACCTCTAATCTTCAAGGCAATATTAAAGTCAAAATATGTCGACGGGGCAGGTTATCCAAAATTTCACGGGGCAAGAATTCCAACAATGCCTTGTATATAAACGTGATCCAACCTTTATAATATTCCAAAATGTAATTACTTTTTAATGTATAACCAAGTAATAGAACCATACATTAAGTTCTGAACATACAAGTTTTGTTTCCGATTAAAAATTATCTACATAGTAATAAAAAGAAAGCTGACTGAAATCGCACCTTTCTGAAGCGATATACGTTGCTCTAATAACGGGCAAGAATGGATTTATTAGCGTAAAAGCATCCAAAAACTTAAATATTCCCAATGGGTCGTGAATAATTGCACTGTAAAATAATAATATAATATATATTAAATGTTGCACACAAATCTTTGGAGTAAGTTGATTGGCTAAGAAGCAATCTCAGTCTCACCAAACTTCAGTGCAAGTAATATGTTTTTTTTTTTTGTAATATGTTTTTTCACAAAATGTTTTATTAATTGTGCTACACATTTTCAATAATAGTTGGAAAATTTGCTCCTTGCCTTTTTGGCAGTCTGGGAAAATGTACCCCGTATACGGGGCACGTTTTCCAGCTCAGCGTGCTTACATTTAACCACTCTCTGCCAAAAATTTTACTTACTTTTTAGGTAAGTAGTAATGCTAGTTTGTAGATATAACCATGTGAGAAAGGAAGTGGTATCTTATATTCTTAAAAATAAATACAAGTCAAAAATATACAATGAAAAAAAAGAAAACTTGGAAAACTATGCCCGGTCTCCCCTACGTTGAAGAATCTCGAGAAGCCACAAAAGAAAAGCATGGTCACCTGAGAGAAGAAAAGCAAATATGTCAAGAAGAAGTTCGTGAAGAAACCAAAAGGAAAGTCTGCTGTTCAACCAATCTACTCTATTTTATTTTTTTGTTTTACTGTACCTGATCATTAAATCAGTTTTCGATTGTTAATAATGCATTAACCTGTATAAGCTGTTTGAGAAATTTTTAATGACGTTGAAATGATTTCGGTACGTTTTCAAACCAAACCAATAAAAAAAGAAAGCTTCTTTTTCCGACAAAGAAAGTTTCTAAAAATCTTCAAAAATTAATTTAAAAGTTTTATTTAAATATATGACCCAATCTTTTAGAAATAAACTCTAGGGGGAAAATCCTCAATCTAAACCATATAACACATTATAATATATTAGTTTCTTGTGTCAGCAACAGTTAAGGCGCTATTTCCCTAAATGATGCTCAAAATTATTGAATAAGTGATGTTCTTATAAAAAAATAAATAAAATAAATGTTCGTGTATTTGTAATGTTTTTTAAAAAATTGTATTCTCATTATTTCAAAATTGTGCAATAAATCAGCAGCGCATTATGCAATCTCTATTAATAAAATAGTAACTTAAATTTTCTCTTAACAAAATTTTACTACTTAATGGCGTGTAGTTAGTTTTAGTTATTACTCTAGGTTTTTTTAAAAAAAAACATATTTCAATTTTTTATATCTTATGGCGCCAGGACAAGGGCACAAAACTGAATATTATTTCGCAGTCAAATTTTGCTATTCGATTTCAATTCAACTTACTGTCTTTCATTAAAATGTTCAAATTTTTTATTTGAAGCAATGTTTCTCAACATTGAGTGTGTTCGGTAAAACAAAGCAATAAATCTAAGGAGAGTATTTTTAAACTATAGTAAACCTCCAATATTATTCAATAGGCACATAACTATTTTCATTCTTATAGTTAAGGGTCCATATCAATTATATGTATCAGGGGTAACATATTTAATCTGTTTACAGGGAAAATGGCTCTTTTGACAATCAGATGAAAATTTTACTGTAAATTTCAGTAGCTATAATCATTTATCTACGGACGGTAATTATAAGTACCACTTATAATCCTTTTATTTGTTCAGTTGGAGAAAATTGGGGCAAGGTGGAACTTTTCAATTGAATTGTACAATTTTAGCACATTATAGTCTACAAAGGCAAAGTAAATTTTTCAGAAAAATTTATCTATACCTTTAAAACAGGCAATAGCAAATAATTAAAATTAAGTCTTAATTAAGTGCGAAATGAGTTAAAAAAACAGAAATATTCTAACATATTTTTTTTACGTTGTAGCCCCTTTTATGAAGTGTTAATGAGCTCTTAGTGCGATTGCTTTTAAAAAAACTGGTTTGATAGGTTTCAGAGGCGGCCTTCCACCATTTAGGTCGTCGTGGAAAATAAAGATCACGACTCGAATCCAATTAGAGAACACTGATGGTTTCATTTCTTTGATGAATCGTATGTTATTGACACAGTCTAATTGCACATAACTGACTAATAACTTTTATACGGGTGTCATCGCACGTAATATAATAATGAATCATAGCTGGGGTTGATATCATGTATGTTTTAATTGGTAAGTATATGATGCAAAAAATATCGAGTTGAATTTTGGTTTTAGTTTCATTGGCCCATATTTTAAGGTTGCGCTATTTTATGTTTCGTAATCGTTACAAAAAATAAAGGTCGAAAAGATCATTCTGTTTCACCAAAATAATTTTAATGCAGAATCAATTGCTTGATAGATAACAAAATGTAATATTAGAGTATTTGAAGTTATAATATTGATCATAGAGTGAGTGTTATGGAAAATGGAAATGGCAAAGATCATTCTGTTTCACCATAATAATTTTAATGCAGAATCAATTGTGTGATAGATAACAAAATGTAATATTAGAGTATTTGAAGTTATAATATTGATCATAGAGTGAGTGTTATGGAAAATGGTCAACGTGTCGTTTTGTTAAAGAATTCTACGCAAATAGAACAAAATGATGAAACTGAAGGATATTTTATTGTTTAACACCGAAAAATTTACAAACTGTTTGCTGGACATATAGTTTGAATATTGTTTTGTTATATTAGATCAGAAATTTGAATTAGCAATTAAAAAAAAATAATTTTTAAGCTTGTGAAATTCCATTCGCTTACATGCAACTCTTATCATCTGTAAATACATAGAGTATTATTTCTTACTTAATTGATTATACTTTTCAGTTCAGAAATATGTTTTACATAATGAATGCACGTAGTGTTATTTCTATTGATTAACTTATTTATTTTTGTTTTTACATATTATTATTTAACAAAACAAATTTTAATTAATATTTCAAACCATTCTCTCACTAATATTAATTTAAGATGTTAAAGCTAGCTGTTACCACTATGTAGGTAGAATCAAATCACATTGAACTCATATGGTCTCACTTGACTCTATACATAAAATTTCGGACATTTTGTAAAAGTTCTTTAGTGTGCAGGAAGAAATTAAATACAATGATTGGGTAAGTGTTAAAGTATTATTATCATTCTCTCATCATGTAAGTTTTAAACTTAATTTATTTTTTAAAATATTTTTGCGTAACCAACCCTAAAAGTATAATTTGATAATATGTAAACTGCTTTTATAATCTTATATAACAGTACAAATTTCAGAAGCTAATAAATTGTTAGTTTTATCAGTCTGTGATTAGACATTCCCCATAAGAGGTACTGATTCTTTGGTGTGGCACTGATTCTATTTTCAAATACTTAACACAAATTCCATTTTAGTTGGAATATATTATTATTTTAACAATTAGTAATGAGTAACTTGCACTTAAGAATTTTAGCATACAATTTTAATGAATATTAAACTATTTGGACCAAATATATATATTTTTTTAAACTAAACCAATAAAAAAACTAAACCAAAAAGCTAAACTGACCAAATATTGATTTAACTATGAGTATCAACTACGAATTTTAATTTACGGCAATTTCGCCTATCCAAATTAAATGTTTTTAAATTCTAAGTAAGGAACATATAAGTATAATAGTTTAGTTATATTAAGTTGTATTTTCTCATAGTTAACACACCCAAAAAGCAAATTGATCTAAAGTTACAAAAAAGGCATATGACAAAAGAAGAAAAGAAAAGCTAGAGTGAGAGATCCTGCAAAGAAAGAAAAAGTGAAACTCAAATAGCACCTAAAATATACATTTTTTTAAATAGAAGGGCCAGGTAAAATCAGTTTCTGAAATGACTAGACGGGAATTAAAGTAAAAAAAATAAGAGTGGAAAAAAAGTTCGGGAAAATATATACAGAAAAAATAGCATTATCAAATACCTCAGAAACCTAAACTTTTAATGATGAATTGACTACATCTTCAACTTCTAAAAGTATATCAATATCAAAAGTCGAGAAAAAACTTTGGAGAAAAATTAGATGAAAACAATAAAGAAAATACAAGTGTTAAAGCTTCAGTTAAAACGCAACCAAAAATTGCTATAAATATAAGTATTTGCATTTTTCTCTTTAATCAAATTGTTAAGACACGAGGCAAAGGCAGTATGGGCGCTTCTGAAATCGATATTGAGTTGAGCAATCTCAATTTTGATGAACAAAAAAAGTCTCCTCTTATTTACAGTTTTTATTTCATGGTTTGTATAGTTTAAAATATTGTTACTGGTTTCAAAGAGAATCTGTCTAACAATGTGTGCATAGTAATTTTACAATTGTAATCAGCCTAGTTATTCCGTTTCTGTGAATCGAAAAAAACACGTTGTTACTGAGTCTCTACTACTAAAATTCGCAAACATAACCGCCTGCTGTTCGATTTTTCCAGTAGAAAAAAAGAAAGAGAAAAAACAATGGTTTATGGAATTTTAAGCTAGGGGTGGGAAACACCATACGACTTTCAATTAAAACTCAACAATACGTATTTTATCCGTTAGTATTCGGTTAAATATTTGTAAAGGTTTTCGTTTTTCACAGCAATATTTTAAATTTAAAATGTTCTAAGGCAGATAGCTACATTTTGCGTAAGCGTGATTTTTTTGAAAACTTTACTATAACTGCTAAGAACAATACCAAATTTGATGTTCGTAACGCTTTTCGAGTTTTCAGTTATACCTTTAAAGCTTTAAAAGTTCAATAGCAGCTAACATTTGCCCAAGCGCGATTTTTCGTAAACTTATTATGATGTCCGACACGTACTAGGAACTCGCACATCAAATTTAAAATCTATAGCTCTTTTAGTTCGAGCTGTAGAACAGTTTCAGGCAGACAAGCAGACAGTCTGACCGACGGACCAATGTTCAAAAACCACTTTTTTAGAATCAGCAGAATCCAAAACGTGTAGAAAAAATCTCCATTTTTAATTTTCGACCCCATTGAAATACTTTTATTACCTTATATTTCATATTAAAAAATCAAAAGTAAAAGAGACAAAAAAAAAGTTTTTAATAATGGAAAACTGTATTGTAAAATCTAATGTAAAAAACATATGTTTAGAAAAAACAAGTAGGTTTGTAACAGAATCTGTCACTTAACTCGCTTCCACATATTTGTGTTTAACAGGAAAAAACGCGCCAAACACAACATTAATTCTATATTTAACATTTACAAGCTAAATTTGGCTAGTTTCATTTATTTTATTTCGAAAATTCAATAATTATTACTTATCGTTTGCAAAAATTAATTTATATTTTAAAGAATAAATATGTCCTATTCCTCGCTTTTAAATAGAATGAAAAAATTTCATATCAACATACAAGGATTCCGTAGTGAAATATATTTGACGTCATTTCAAACTGATCGATGTCGCAAAAATAAATTTATTTTAATTTATTGTCTAAAAGAATTAAAGTTTCTCGAGCGATTGTTGCGAATGGCAAATGTGATTTAATTCTAATAAAAACAGGGCCTTTAGTTATTTGTAATTCAAAGTTTTAAACGCCAAAATTAACTATTTTCATTAATCTTCTTTCTCAGATTTAATAATTAGACTTTATCGTTTGCTAAATTTGTTTGAAGTTCGAAGAATAATGATGTAATCTTTTTTAATAAATATTTTTGTCGCCACAATTTCCCATTTACATTTCTTTCGAAAATTCACTTATTTATAGTTTGTTAAATTAATTTACAGTTCAAAAAATTTATAATTTGTACAGTTGATGCTTTAAAAATAAAAGCGAAACTTAGCATATTTTTTTATGCCAAGTTAGAATTCTCTATGCATCTTTCTACATACATATATATAGAACCATTAAAAGAACTCTATTGTGATAATACAACAATCCAAACCGAATTATATCACATAAATATTTTTTCAAAAGTGTATTTTTATTTTAACAAAAGTTTCTCGTACGTTTAACAAAATGGCAACAGTGAAAATATTGAATAAAAATGGAATTTGCATGTTATTTCAATGTAGATTAAATTTTTAGTTATTTAAATTTTAAATAAGCTTCTAGTTTAAATTTTTTAATGAAATTTGGCATGTAGCCTAATCTAATTTTTTGCTTCAAAATGACGTATCCCACTTGTCTGTGGGACTTGTGGATGACAACAGTGAAAATATGAATAAAAATAGAATTTGCATGTTATTTCAATGTAGATAAAAAAATTTAGTTATTTAAATTTTAAATAAGCTTCTAGTTTAAATTTTTTAATGAAATTTGCAATGTAGCCTAATCTGATTTTTTGCTTTAAAATGACGTATCCCACTTGTCTGTGGGACTTGTGGTTCTTTCTGTGAAAGTGGGTGACAGACGGACAGACAGACGGACTGAACGATTATAAAACCTTCCACTTTTTACGTTATAAACGTAGTATGGAAGCTAAAATGAGCCTTTATCTTATTTCTAGTACAACTACAAAATTTGTTTGAAACTCGGAAAAGAAAGAGACAATAGCGATGAGAAAGATAATAAATGAAAATGTTAGAGATAAACATTTTTCGATTAGAGGGAAAGGGAAGAGTTTGAAATGAAACAAAGGCAAAATATCAACCGAGACATTGAAAACAGTTTAAATAAATTGTAGAAAACGCAAAAATGTATTGAAACAAAATAAAAAATGCAAAATATAACTCAGAACAAAAAGGAGCAATTGAAGTTTTTTATTGTTGAAAATGAAGCGAGATTGATTTATTTTGAAAGAAAAAAAAGATTGGTAAAATTGAATAAAGTAAACATGAAAATATGCTAAAATGCTTAATTAGAAAAGATACAATACAAAACTATTCATTGCTGCAATCGGGATGTTGCAGTTGCACATCACCACAAAAAAAATGGCTCTCAGTTCTAGTGAATATACCAAGTCTGCAAAAGGCTTGGAAAGCCAAAAAAGCAGTACCATTTAGAAAAAAATGTATGTGCTAATGGACCTATAAAGTGGAACTTTGCACTAAATAAGCTAATTAGGGATTTTTATTATTCAGAAATTGAAGCGTATCTCCTAACAAAATGTTGGCTCAATTCATATTCTACTACATTAAAAATAACAATTCCTCATCACAACAAAACATCAAATCCAAACAAACTTACCCGTCACATGACATACGTCTCTTGCCCGTACGGCATGACGAATTCCGTACTCCCATCATACCCGTACTCCGTGACCATCCCCTCGTTGCACGGGCACCCGTAGTCGCACATGTACCCCTGGGGGTACCTCTGTGGGGGAGGGGGGTGGTAGTAGAAGGGGGGCTCTTGGGGTTGGCGAAGTATCTGCCGGAGCTGGCGGATGTAGTCGATGGCTGAACGGAGAGTCTCTACCTGTGATGAAGAAGGGAATAAGGTGATTAGAGAGTTTGGTTTTGGTTGAATGGGCATGTTTTGCGTCTGTGGCAACAGTTCCACAAGAATGAAAATAAGCTATCGATTGGTTAATAAATGTCGTGACACATACCAACAATGAAATCGAGGAATGAAAGGAAACAGGAATGGTTGTATGTCACGTGAAACAAGACAATTGATGTCACACTATAGATACATGAGAGCTATTAGTGACGGGCTTCGTAATTTGGAACCACTGTCAAGTGATGAGAATAATCATTGAATTTGCCCCCTACGGCCACCTTATAGTGACAGCGTATGCAGTGTCAAGACTTTGAACTTCACAAATTAAACGAATACGTGTATCATAGTGTTGTTGGATTTTAAATGCCATTTTTCATTTATAGAAAGGCAGTGTGAGCAACCAATTTAAGAATAAACCAACACCCATGCCAGTATTAATTGAACTCACAGACTATGTTAACGATTTCACCAAAAGAAATGAAAAATGTTTTAGAGAGTTTATGATCCCACCTCAAGAAAAATTCAGCTTCTAGGGAGAAAATTTTGGAAAAAGGATTCGCTTGATAAAACACTTTAACACACCTCTAAAGTGATGTCATTGAGAAGAATTTTCTGAGAAACGGTTTTAAACTGTAAACGAGTTTAATAAAATGGTTCAAGAACGTTGCATTTTACAGTGTATCCCAATGCTCCTGGTCTTATAAGTTGACATTTGATTGGCAGAACTTGGCTCTGTATGGACTGTTGCACCGCAAAATTTAGTCAACAGTGGGAATTTAGTTCTAAGCTTTGCTTCGGATTTTTTTCTTATTAAATGCTAGAACTTGTTCCCGAAATAAACTGATTCATATAATGCGATTATCCTGTAAGAAACCATCATGCTTTTATACAGGACTCGTTAAGCCTAAAAAATTGAATAGGATCGGAAACTTAAGATAAATTTTTTATGGTTTAGCCGCTATTGATACTTCAACAATCTTTTAACAGTGGGGGCTGCTGGTTATTCGGAACGTGTATCCGTACATTCAGAAAAACTTGAGCAACACAATATTATAATGTTGCCATTTTTACACAATACTTGTGCTGTCTAAACACAATTTTTTTCTGAGTGTAGCTAACTCAGTAGTTATTATTTAAATAAAAATAACGTATAGACTTACAAATATTTAAATTAATTGTCGCTTCAACTGTTTCTTTGTTTTATAATTTCATTACATAAATATAATGTAATTTGTTACTATATAAACGACATAGTAGTTTCAGACTACTCAATATAAATTTTTAAAAAGAGTCGAATCCATAATATTAGATGTCTAATATAATCCTAAATATAAAAGAAAACATATTTAGATTTCATTTATAATTCCGACTTTTCAATGTGCATTTTTAGCCTACTTTTCTTTTTTTAATTCGAAAGAATTAAAAAAACAAGAAGTTCATAAAGAACTAAAATAGCCTACTTTCCTGTTACTTAAATACTTACTGAAGTTCTAATCGGGAAAAACTAGGTTTCTAACAGTAAATATCATCAACAGCCGTTTCTACACTAGATTTATACATATTAGAAAAAAAATCGAAACACAGCATCCAGCTAATAATTTAAACTTCTAAAAGCCAAAATCAACTATTTTCCTTAATATTATTTCGCAAATCAATTAAACATTATTTATCGTCTGCTCGTGATTTATTTGTAGTTCGAGGAATAATTAAATATTTATTAATAACAAAAGTAATGAAACTCCAAACTGCATTAAAAAAAATAAGAAATGTAAATTAAAACTTAGCATAATTGTATGCAAAAGTATGCCTTGCCGCTTTCTTGTTAGATAATTAATGAATAATCAAGGAATCAAATTGTGCTACATTTTATGACGTCATTCCAAACTGATTCATGAAAATATTATTTTGCTTCAAATATGTTTAAATAAATACAGTTTCTCATGCCATTGTTGATTTGGCAACAGTGATTTAAATGACTCAAAATTGAATTTCAATGCTAATTCAATGGGAAATTCGCCGACAGATAGTAGATTTATGTCCGTCCGGACGTACAGACAGACGGACAAAAAGTATGAAAGTTGGGTATCTGAGGTCATAGCTTTCTAACAAAAAAAGAATTTTTAAGATCCGATGGACAGAACCGATTTTGGAAGGGGGGTACGGACAGACGGACAGACGGACAGACGGACAGACAGACAGACAGACGGAAAGACAGACAGACATAAGAACAGACAGACAGATGGACATCAACCGCATTTCAATACCTACAGTGATTTAAATGACTCAAAATTGAATTTCAATGCTAATTCAATGGGAAATTCGCCGACAGATAGTAGATTTATGTCCGTCCGGACGTACAGACAGACGGACAAAAAGTATGAAAGTTGGGTATCTGAGGTCATAGCTTTCTAACAAAAAAAGAATTTTTAAGATCCGATGGATAGAACGATTTTGGAAGGGGGGGGGGTACGGACAGACAGACAGACGGACGGACAAACAGACGGAAAGACAGACAGACATGCGAACAGACAGACAGATGGACATCAACCGCATTTCAATACCTACAGTGACTTAAATGACTCAAAATTGAATTTCAATGCTAATTCAATGGGAAATTCGCCGACAGATAGTAGATTTATGTCCGTCCGGACGTACAGACAGACGGACAAAAAGTATGAAAGTTGGGTATCTGAGGTCATAGCTTTCAACAAAAAAAGAATTTTTAAGATCCGATGATTAGAACCGATTTTGGAAGGGGGGTACAGACAGACAGACAAACGGACAGACAGGCGGACAGACAGACGGACAGACATACGAACAGACAGACATACGAACAGACAGGCAGATGGACAGACAGACAGTTGGACATCAACCGCATTTCAATACCTACAGTGATTTAAATGACTCAAAATTGAATTTCAATGCTAATTCAATGGGAAATTCGCCGACAGATAGTAGATTTATGTCCGTCCGTACGTACAGACAGACGGACAAAAAGTATGAAAGTTGGGTATCTGAGGTCATAGCTTTCTAACAAAAAAAGAATTTTTAAGATCCGATGATTAGAACCGATTTTGGAAGGGGGGTACAGACAGACAGACAAACGGACAGACAGGAGGACAGACAGACGGACAGACAGACGAACAGACAGACATACGAACAGACAGACAGATGGACAGACAGACAGTTGGACATCAACCGCATTTCAATACCTACAGTGATTTAAATGACTCAAAATTGAATTTCAATGCTAATTCAATGGGAAATTCGCCGACAGATAGTAGATTTATGTCCGTCCGTACGTACAGACAGACGGACAAAAAGTATGAAAGTTGGGTATCTGAGGTTATAGCTTTCTAACAAAAAAAGAATTTTTAAGATCCGATGATTAGAACCGATTTTGGAAGGGGGGTACGGACGGACAGACGGACAGACGGACAGACGGACAGACAGACAGACAGACAGACGGACAGACGGACATCGACCGCATGTCAATACCTACTTTTTCATTTTTTTAATTCTTTCGAATTAAAAAAAGAAAAGTAGGCTAATGAAAAAGTAGGTATTGACATGCGGTCGATGTCCGTCTGTCTGTCCGTCTGTCCGTCCGTACCCCCCTTCCAAAATCGGTTCTATCCATCGGATCTTAAAAATTCTTTTTTTGTTAGAAAGCTATGACCTCAGATACCCAACTTTCATACTTTTTGTCCGTCTGTCTGTACGTCCGGACGGACATAAATCTACTATCTGTCGGCGAATTTCCCATTGAATTAGCATTGAAATTCAATTTTGAGTCATTTAAATCACTGTAAGTATTGAAATGCGGTTTATGTCCATCTGTCTGTCGCTTCGTATGTCTGTCCGTCTGTCCGTCCGTACCCCCCTTCCAAAATCGGTTCTATCCATCGGATCTTAAAAATTCTTTTTTGTTAGAAAGCTATGACCTCAGATACCCAACTTTCATACTTTTTGTCCGTCTGTCTGTACGTCCGGACGGACATAAATCTACTATCTTTCGGCGAATTTCCCATTGAATTAGCATTGAAATTCAATTTTGAGTCATTTAATCACTGTTGCCGAATCAACAATGGCATGAGAAACTTTATTTATTTAAACGTATTTGAAGCAAAATATATTTTCAGGAATCAGTTGGAATGACGTCATAAAATGTAGCACAATTTGATTCTTTGATTATTTATTAATTATCTACCAAGAAAGCGGCAAGGCATACTTTTGCATGCAATTATGCTTAGTTTTAATTTACATTTCTTATTTTTTAATGCAGTTCGGAGTAGTTTCATTACTTTTGTTATTAATAAATATCTAATTATTCTTCGAACTACAAATAAATCACGAGCAGATGATAAATAATATTTAATTAATTTGCGAAAGAATATTAAGGAAAATAGTTGATTTTGGCTTTTAGAAGTTTAAATTATAGCAGGGTGCTGTGTTTCGATTTTTTTTTCTAATGTGTATAAATCTAGTGTAGAAACGGCTGTTGATGATATTTACTTTAGGACCTAGTTTTTTTTCCCGATTAGAACTTCAGTAAGTATTTAAGTAACAGGAAAGTAGGCTATTTTAGTTCTTTATGAACTTCTTGTTATTTTTAAAAAATACTTATGCGTATTTAATTAAACTTTGTTTGCAAATTTAAAATTGAACTATAGTGAAACCTCAATTCTACGTCCCCGTTTCGTACGTGTTCATCCCGCCACAAAAAAATTTTATCAGTAATTCCATTACTGCAAGTCTTCCAGCTTCGTACGTTTTCCCGTTTCATCCAAACCACACCAGGGTTAAGCGGAAGAAAGTGATTTCGAAGCTGGCGTTGTAATCAACAGGACTACAGTCTGGTCCTCTATAGTGCTCAAGATTAAAATTCAAGCCTGCTTCCCCTACCCCCTTGTGTGGTTTTCAGGAAACGGCGTGAGGGGCATTCTTTTCGGGGTTTTTTCTTCACCCTACTTGGGTTTGGAGAGCAATTACAATTCACCTTGAAGCAGCTACGCTCACGTCGTCGTTTCCTGGAAAACAACACGAGGTGGTGGGGGAAGGCCAGCTTGCGTTGTAATCGTATGGACTATAGGACGTAGCCAATATGTAGGTACGCCTTTAAACAAAAATACAGTCCCTGGACAAATTATTAGACGCACTGTATTTTTTTTAGTAATGATGAAAACATACCAAAGAATACCATATCATTAAAAAAGATGTTGATATATGTATTAAGTATAGCAGATAGTATTTTCTATTCAATAGCTTAAGTTTAGGAACAAAAATGCCCTTCTAAAGGTATTTTGTTCATCATTCATTGATACATGAAATCTTGCAGTGCGTCTAATAATTTGTCCAGGGACTGTAAGCCATCTTAACTTCACATACCTTACTCAATCTTTTCCCTGGTCTGCCATTGGTCGGTATGTACTGTCTGAGCTTGGCGAATCCCATGTTGACGAGTTTGACCCTCTTTCGTTCCCTCTCGTTCCTCCTGGCCACCGGACCCCCCCTTTCCGGACACCACTCGGCCGGATAGAAAGGGGAGGAGGAGGGAGTGGAACTGTCCGATGAGGAGAAGGAGGGGTAGTCCTGATGGGGAGGGCTGAACATGGTTATGGGGGCATGTCTGGAATGAAAGTACAAGGGTGTGATAAATATACATACACATTGCAAAAATTCAAACACTTTTTAAGAGGGATGTCAGACGGCATAGACCTAATGCAATGGTTTTAGAATTCCTACACTCTTAAAACAAAAGAGTGCATTTTTTTACTTAAAAAAAAAGAACGAAATATTTTTCAACAACATTCCCTCCTCCTGAGAGTGTTTTCGCTCAAAAAAGAACACTTTGCCGAAAAAGTGTGGTTTTAGAATCACTTTTAATAGAGTGAATGGCAAATTCATTCCGTTTCGAAAAGAATTTCAATTCGTCTCTTAAAAGAGCGATTTTAAAACGTTTTCATTAGTCCTGTGGTGGTCAGCACAAATACCCCTCGCGACCGAGTAATTACTTTGTCGCAGACGGTTCAGTATTGGGCTCGCACACCAGAAGTCCCTGGATCAAAACCGGGCCCGGTCAGGACCTCATCAGTGGTGACTTCGGACGTGGCGTCATCTAAGGGTGCACGTCTGATTGGTTGCGTGACCTTTCACTCCAAAAGAAAGGAGTGAAAGTGGCTTATCAGAAAGGAGTGGAAAAACCACTCCGCTAAAAGAGTGAAATTCACTCCAATGGGGAAAGTGCATTTTCAACACTGGAAAGGAGTGAAAATTAACTCAGACTGAGTTAAAATTGCTCGTTTTTTTTAAGAGTGTACTTTTCACAAAGTAGGCTCAGTAGCTGCGAGGTATTATATGCTCATCTCATAAGCCCAAGATCGACGTTCGAGCCCGCCAGTTAAGTCAGCAGATTTTTAATATCAGAAAATCATCGGCACGCAGGTCATATCTTCGGTCAAATGGCAAAAGCACAAATGGGCTAAACAACAGGAATGAAAAACTAGGTACTGAGAAGCCCAACGTTTTTAAAAACTGCCAATCCCTAGGCTGGTGGTGCCTCAAAAACTGGCTCTTAGTTCTGGGGAATATGCCAAGTTTGTAAAAGGCCTGATCCACCAAAGAAAACCTGCCCGGTTTAGATATAAAATAAACTTTTACAAACAATATTGCTTTGCAATGTTAACCCTTTGTTCACCAGGCATAATAACCACTTTAACAGAGAAATAAAACAATTTTGAAGAGAAAATATCATCTGGTTATTTAATTATAAATTTTTGGTTTTAAAGTGTCTCTCAATATTATGAAAGTGGCTACACCATTTTTAAACTTTAATAATTAACTAACCAGATGATATTTTTCATTCAAATTTCTTTTAATTTGTTGTTATGAGGATCCTCATACCTGGTAAAAAAAAAAGGGCTAACATGGCAAAGCAATACTTTTGCAAAGTTGGTATTTCAAAAATTATGCATTAGCTCCGTGGGTTTATAACCAACCCTCTTAAACACACTTATTTTGTTCTCATTTTATCACCATCATGCATAGTGCATATCGCCTACACTGGTGCTGTATTTTTACAGTTACCTGTAACCTAATTTTGCTGTAATTTTCTAGCACCTGTGCTGCATTTTTGTAGTTATCTGCAAAAATACAGATCATATTCTTGGCAGGCCCTGTTGTTTTAAAAGAATGAATACGTGTATAGTATATGGCTGTGTTTAGATCCAAAAACTTCTTGAAGACAAACCGGCGCCGATCCAACTAGGACACGGATTCTGTTATCATTTCTCACTAATAGAAAAGATGAACAATAAAATTGTAGTATCGGCGTCTGCGCATGTTGAGAAATTACGGCAACGTGTTGTAAAATTTTGTTTACAGCTCCAGCTGCAATTAAATACAGCAGAACTTGCTGTGAATATGCGGCAAATATGCTGTATTTTTACAGACATTTTTCAAAGTAAATTTTTGACGTACATGCCGTGTCACATGATCCACAATAGTAATGTTAAATCAATTGGAACTTCACACTCACGGGGAATACAACCCCTGGCAAAAAGTATCCGATCACCGAAAGCAGTGCCTACGATACGTTCACATCAGTCGTCATTTTTTTACAATTTTAATATTTTTTCAAACCTTAGAGGGTTTTTTGCGAAATATGACTAAATTTGTCAAGGAATATTAAATATAAACAGAATATAAAATTATAGTTAACACTTTCACGAGAAAATACATTGAATCGTGAAGGAAAAAAAGTTTCCGATCATCCTTTTGTGGGGAAAAAAAATTCGATCGCTAGCGAATGCAACGTATTTTAAGTGATATATGCAATTTTTGTTTTGGTCGGCGCGTGCGTACAAGATCTAAGTAAACAGTATAAAAGGTTGAATCGTTGTTTCACAGTTAAAAACTAGTTTCGAATAAGCAGAAGTATGGATCGAAAGAAAGAATTGTCTTAAGAGCTAAAACTTTTAAATTGTTAAACGCTTAAAAAGCGGAATATCTCAAAGAAAGGTTGCTCACACTTTTGCCTGTGCCCAAAGTACTGTTTGCGATTTTTGGAAAAAATATCGCTCTACTAATGATGTCAAAAATCTTCCTCGAAGCGGTGGCCCACGCGCAACATTAAGTAGGTAAGACAAAAAATCGGTTGATCTTGCCAAATCTATGAGAAGTTGTGCGTTGAAACAACTTAATACCGAGTGATAGAATATCGGGTAAAGGTATGTGCACGTACAGTGCGAAACCGTTTAAACGCAAAAAGGATTTCACTTAAGCCAAAACGAAACCATATATGGCAAAAAAACCATAACAAAAGTCGTCTACAATGGTGCAAGAAACATAAAAGCTGGTCTTCTGATGATTGTAAGAAGGTTATTTTTAGTTACGAATCTCGTATCTGCCTAGAAATGGAGATGATGTTGGAATCTGTGTGGAGGAGAGCTGATGAAAGGTTCAAAAAGATTGCCTCAAAAACTAAAACTAAATATCAGCCTTAATTTTATGGTGTGGAGTTGTATGACTCCGAAAGAGTCGGTAAAATGTGTATAGTGTCGTGAACAATTAATTCTGAAGTGTATATTGACATTTTAGAACATTTTTTGATTCCTACCATCGAGGAAAGGTGGACGACTCCTCCTATTTCATTTTTCAAGATGATAACGCATCATGTCATCGAAGTAAACTGGTCAAGAATTTCTTAAATCGAAATGGAAATTCTCCAATAAAGACTATTGATTGGTCTGCAAATAGCCGGATCTCAATCTAATCGAAAATGTTTTGGAATGTTTTGAAAAGAAACATTGATGAGAGAAGACCAACAAATATGGAAGAACTACGGCTAGCCATCAAGGAAAGCTGGGGTGAACTTCCATCAAATTATGCCACGAGCTGGTCGCATCCATGCCTCGGCGCTTAAAAGCAGTAATCAAGGCAAAAGGAGGACCCACAAATATTAAACTGACTTGATCGAATACTTTTTTCCCCAAAAAGGGATGATCGGAAACTTTTTTCCTTTACGATTCAATGTATTTTCTCGTGAAAACTGTAAACCTATAATGTTATTTTTGTTATATTTAATATTCTTAGACTAATTTAGTCATATTTCACAAAAAAAACCCTCAAAGGTTTGAAAAAAATATAAATTTTTTTCTAAAATGACGGCTGATATGAACGTATCGTAGGCCACTGCTTTCGGTGATCGGATACTTTTTGCCAGGGGTTGTATAATCGTATCTACGATTCCCATTGTAACGGTATTCGCTTTATTAGTGGCTATGTTAACTATATCTGTAGTAGCTTCAGCGACAAATTCAACCATCGATGTTAACGTTAACCACTTGTATAATGCGAAATCTTTAATTAACTTAACATTACCATAAGTGAGATAACATTATTAATAAAACTGTATAAATAATGATGTAGTAAAGGTAGTCAGTCTCCTTTGATATGAGACTTTTGAAATTTCTAATAAATGGTTTAGTAGGACTAGATTGAACGAAATCTCAATTATATACAGTCCCTGGACAAATTATCAGACGCACTGTATTTTTTTTAGTAATTTTATGTTTCTTAAGAGTTTTTATGCAATAATGGTATATTTAAACTACAATATATTATTGATTTTTATTTAAAAGAATTGTTGTAGACTACATATTTGCGTATATTTTAGGATAATTATGATTAATTATGAATAAGATTAATTTATATTAATTATTTATTATAAGATTATTTATGTGGGGAATCGTCATCCTCAAATGCAGGAGACAGTACAGTCTTGCATTGATAGCATGCCGCGCAGAATTAAAGCTTTGATAGCGGCTAAAAGTGGCTCAACTAAATATTGACTTTTACTAACATTAATTTCACTTTTCTTTAAAACTTAATAAACTTATGCTTTTCTAAATTAATGCTGTTTTATTTATGTCAAATATATCGGTAATTGATTGGATAATATAAAAAAAATCAATTTAAAATAATAAAACGGTACAATTTCACCCGGTAATTAATATTTTACATGAAATCTTGCAGTGCTTCTAATAAATTGTCCAGGGACTGTACATGTGTGACACAGGCAAATTTATCTCTACTACTAATTAATCATTAATACTAATTTTACAACCATTTTTAAATAGAAATTATCTAATGATAATTATTTTTCACACCTTTGTCTTATCTCACTGTCCACATTGAACAGTATGCAATAAAGGCAAAAAAGGTCGTTCTCAAAAAATATTACAATGCCATCCTTCAAATTTTTTTTTAAAAAAAACCAATTAGGTTTCTAACAGAACCTGTCACTTAGCCTGTTTCCACACACCTTTTGTGTTCAACAGAAAAAAGGCGCCTAACACGGTATTAATTCTATATTAAACATTTACAAACTATATTTAGCTAGTTTTATTTATACTTTTTCGAAAATTCAATAATTATTTCTTAACATTTGCTAAATTAGTGTATATTCCAATGAATAAATGTGAAATATTCCTCGCTTTTAACTAGAGCAAAACATTTCACATCAACCAACATACAATCGAAGAATATCTTCATGAAATATATTTGAAGTCATTTCAAACTGATTTATGTCGCAAAAAAATTCTTTTAATTTATTATTTATAAGAAATAAAGTTTCTCGTCTCGAGCGATTGTTGTTAATGGCAAAGGCAATTTAATTCTAATAAAAATGGCTTCTAATGCTTTTTAAATGAGCATTAAATGTTGCAGTTTTTTTAAATAATTGAAGTACTTCGAATTCGAATTTTTTCTGAGATTTTCGATGTCTTCTAATTTTGATACGCTGAATTTTTTTTTATTTGTCACAATTGTAGTTTGGGCTATAAAATTGGATGACGGACAGACGGACGGACTGAACGATTATAATACCTTCAACTTTTTACGCAATAAACGTAGTGAAATTTTAATTTTTACAATATTGTCTAAAAAACTATGTTATCTAATAAAACGAAAGTTTAAACCTTTTTTAACTTTCATACTATAATTTTTCAGAAATTTTAATGAAAATATTTTAAAATGTCCACTCTGTTTATACTCCTTAAATGTTTTATTTTTAGAAAAAATTAAACGGTAAAAAAAAACATTCAAAGCTTTTGTTTATAATTTAACAATATAACAAGTAGTTAATGTTCGAAATGCTCTATAGTCCAATGAAATTTCAAGACTAAAGACACTATGGATTAATTTATGTCACCTCCTACTCTAATAAAAAAAATTCCTTTTTGACGATGAGAAATTAATATGTTACATATATTGGCAAATTATATTTATTGGGACAAACGTTCCTAAATATGCACCACAGATACAAATTTCGAAGTTCATTTTACTTAATGCTTTTAATTTATTTTAAATAATGTTTCATTTTATTTACGTTTATTTAAAATTTTAGTTTAATTTCATTGCACACTATCGAAAAAACCAAAGCAGACATTGCAACATTTATTCATATAAAGATCATAAAACAACAACAACACACACAACACAAACACTTTGTGCAATCCCACGCACCACATTGAGTAAGGAAAGGATTGTTTACTCACCTCTCTCCTCGGGGGCTGTTGGGCAGGTATTGGCTGTGTTGGGGCCCCACACGAAATACCGCCCATCGCTCACCAGGAAGTGGCCGCGGCTGACCAATAGCCTTGCCGCCTCGTGACGCCCCAATTAACGCCATCACTTTCTTCGGGATGACGTCATGGGGTCTGGACTTGGCGTGGGGTTGGAAGGAGGTTTTGTTATTAGTGTTTTAATGATGGAGGTTTTAAAAAAAGATATAGATGCTAGATAAAAGTGTATAAAAATCGCTAAATCGAGATGATACACCCAGGACCTGATCTGCCATACGGCCCTGGCCTAGGGGCCTCTAAATTTCAGATTCTTTTATGCTAAATGTTGTGGACCCTCAAAATTTTAGTAGATTTTATAATCGTTTATGGCCTCTCTTTCTTTAATTTTAATTTTGACTTAGACACTGACTCAACATGATTGGTCTGATCAATGTAATAAAGAAGAAGCTAGAGAAAAAAAACTTCATACATCAGCCAACTAGCACAATAATTAAGGGCAATCATAGACAAAAAATTTCGTCTGGCCCCCGAAATCTATTGTGCCTATAGTCTGTGTTTTCCTAGATCAGGCCCCATACAAACACCCATACACCCATACAAACCTTTAAATGATCTTGCTCTTAAGATGCACAGATTGCTATATCTGCTGTAGTACAATATGGGAATTTGTAAAACGTTCTAATATTTCAATTTATACAGGGTCGCCTATAGTCGACGCGAGGTCCTATGTGAATCAAGCCGCAAGGTCCGTTTGCGATGTGCGAGCGAGTAACGTAATTTAGGGGAGGCATTCTTCTATTTAAAAAAAATCATTCAACAGATATTAAAACATATTGACATATTTTAGTTATCAAACACTTTATACAAACATGTAAGAGTCTTATTAGCTCCCGCTTTCCCCTAATTTACTTTGTCTAGGAGTCTAGGAACTCAAATTTTAGGGGCACCACATTTTAGTGATTGTCATGCTAAATTATGTTTCCCCCTGAAACTTCAGTAAATTGTGTCCTTTTGTGGCTCCGTATTACTTGAAAGCTAGGAAATCAAGCCTTAAAATACAAAAATTCAGCAGAATAAGTCAAATTGAAAACTACTTTCATTTTTTAATTTCTAGCTTTTGATTTTAATCCAGACGATGACCGTTATATGAGAAGCCATAAAAAAAGTTACATTCGAGAGCCCTCAAAATGTTCTGAGCTTACAGCCAGAACATTTTGAGGAGCATTAGATCAAATCTTATCTTCGCATTTCACTAGCGCGTAAAGTGATTTTTAAACGATTTACCTTCTTAATAAAACACATCATGTAACAGTCTTGATATAATGAAATATTCTAGCAACTCAAAATTGAAAAAGATTCAATAATTAAAAACTATATATATATTATAAAAAGAATTTTAGCCTACTTTTTTTAATTTGAAAAACAAAAATAAGAAATATGGAAAGTAATTATTGACTTCGTGGAGACATCCGTTAGTCCGTCTGTACTTCCTTCCAAATTTGGTTTTATCGGTTGGATTTCAAAAATTCTCTTTTGTTAGAAAGATAAAATATCAGAGACCTAATTGTTTTACTTTTTGTTAATCTGTCAATACGCCTTTCCGTCCGTCTGTTCATCTTTTTATGAGGCAGATTGTTATATTTTTCTTTTAATGGTCTGATAAATTAATTATAGAAAGATAGGCCATCAAAACCTTCCTATTTTATTTTGTATCCATCTGTTTGTAAGCTTTTTCATCAATCTTTTAACGGCCTGTTTTAACTTTAGTTCTATCCGTCCGATTTTGAAAATTCATTTTTGTTAGAAATATATGACATCAGATACCTATCTTTTATACTTTTCGTCTGTTTTACTATCTGTACTATAAGAACTTCAGTGAGAATTAAAGTATCCGAAAAGTAGGCTATTCTAATTCTTTTAGAACTTATCTTTGTTAACTCATTATTAATAATTTTGTTTTAAAAAATCAATAGTGCGTTAGCAAATTAAATGTGTTTACGCACAAACAAGCTTAGATTTTTGGTGCTGCATTGGCACTTTTTACTTGAAAAATTCCACTTTTTTGTTATAAATTTGTGTAAACATATTGCTGGAAAATAAGTAATCAACACTTTTAAGAATCCTTTCAACACGTCATTACTACATAAAATTCATTTATTGCAAAAAAAATCCAGATTAAAAAAAATGCAATTCTTAAAAAATTATTTACAGAAAAATGATTCGCATGAAAAACACTTCAGAACGTTAACAAGAATAATTTCCTTACCGACACGTCCATTTCCTAAAAATGAAAAAGATGGTTGGGAAATCTCTCTCCTGACATGACCTTTTTCAATGAAGAATTCCTTTTTGGCTTAACTGAAATTACTACACAAGATTTCTTTTTCACTTAAATGTCAAACCCAAACAACATCATCCGATCATTAAATCCATGACAAATCTCATAATTAACTAACTTTGATAACCCATTCATCGCAATTATTCCTATCAAAATTAATCTGCACAGAAAAGACACAATCATAAAATTCAACCCCCTCCCCCCTAACATAGGTAGATCACGGGTTATAAAAACAACTGAACACCGATCAGAGATGTAGATAATCACCCTGAAGTAGGGAGATGAAATAGATGTTATTTTAAGATAACTGCTGTATGATATTCCAGATATGAATAGCTTATAAACACAATCCAATTAAAAAGCTTTCGTCGTAGTTGACATATAGTTTTTTTCAATTAAGTATATTTTGTATCATATTAAACGATTTAAGGTATCTTGCGTATTATTTAGGAACTATTTATTGGAAATAAATGTGAGGGAAAAATAAGTACAGCTGAACGAATCCAGTTGTACTTATTTTGTAATTGCTTTTGTTCATAAATAATGAATACCACACTTCAACCACTACACTCTTAAAACAAAAGAGTGAAATCCATTCAGTGCATTTTCGGCACCGGAAAGGAGTGGAAATTAACTCAGACTGAGTTAAAACCGCTCGTTTTAAGAGTGTAGGACGTAGATTGTTTTCTTTTATTTCTTTTACCCACTCCGCAAAAAGAGTGAAATCCACTCCTATAGGGGAAGTGCATTGTCGGCACGGAAATGAGTGGAAATTAACTCAGACTGAGTTAAAACCTCTCGTTTGTTTTAATATTGTATAGCCAGACGGAAGACTAAACACTTCAGGGAAATGAAAATGTCCCTTGTTGGACATAACAGTTACATAAACTGTTCCCACAGTACTGACATCTATTTTTTTCCATAAATAGTTGTGTGACTTCTCCGTCATATTTGTAAAGCGCTTTTATATTGATCTAGCTAATCCTCTACTCCTAAAAAGTTCTTGGTGTTGGAGGGGCTGATTTAAATACTTTTGGTTCTATCTGACTCCCCGGCACAAATTTTTGTCAAGGCAACAACAAAACAATGCACTATAGTTTAGGTTTATTACACACAAAATAATCTTGACATTTTGATTGTAAATATTTTCAACAAGTTCACCTTTTTTTCATCTTTCCATCCTTGTAGATAAAAGGAGGACACTGGTTCATTGCGACACCTCCTAGAATGCAAGCCCGCTCATGGAAACCTTCGAAGGGTGGGAATGGAACACTTCCTATCAAACGGTGCACCAAAAAATCTCTTTGATTAGTCAAACTTGGTGCGGGATTGATATTCGGCACCGATTTCGGATTATTCCTTAAAATTAGAGTATGCGCGGCAACCCTTCCGTGAATAAAGCGTAACAGTATTTTAAATTCGTTTTTCGGGTAACTTATATGTTCTGCATAAACTGTTCCGGACTATGGTCTTTATTTGTTTAGTGTTTTGTTTATCTACAGTCCCTGGACAAATTATTAGACGCACTGCAAGATTTCATGTGTCAATCAATGATGAACAAAATACCTTTAGAAGGACATTTGTGTTCTTAAACTTAAGCTATTGAATAGAAAAACTACTATCTTCTATACTTAATACATATATCGACATCTTTTTTAATGATAGGGCATTCTTTGGTATGTTTTCATCATTACTAACAAAAATACAGTGCGTAGAATAATTTGTCCAGGGACTGTAGATGAATTTAAGCAGAAAGTTTATTTTCGGGTGTCAAATTTTCGTTCCTCGTTGATGTGTTTTGAGGTATCGGTATGTAACCGATCAAGTTACCTCTCATCTCCCTTCTTGCGCATCTGTTAAGATGGGGTAGTCCGGTTATTAAATTACCGGCGGGACCATCCATCAGCGGGTGCTTAGGCGAGGAGTCGACGGACGGGTCGCCGGGGTGGCGGGTGATTAAGGCGGTAATGGCGCGCAACCCCGGATCTCCTCGGAGGATATCACGAGCGGGAACGTTTTGGCCCGTTTCACACTCTAGGTTCCGGTAATATTTACCGTACTCACGGATCGCAGTGGCATCGTTAAGTCGATTGAATATTTCAGATGTGACGGCCTCCCAGTGGCAAATCAATAATCAAAGAGTCTCTCACCTGGAAGGTGAGACGCTCTTGTCCCAGCAATACAATATATACGCATTCGTGCTGGAGGAAAAAATCCTTAACAAAACAACCACACAAAATATCGAATTTTCATTTAAACTTTAATTACTGAATCTTGCCTTTACGAAAAAAACCTTCTGTGATGCACATTTGAATAGGGGGCTAGAGTTTGCAAATTTGGTAGTTAATTTCAATATAACTTTGTTGCCAGCTTTAAATCTCATTATTCCAAAACACCAATTTCCAGCCTTAAGGTTTCACTTTTCTCTTTTTTCTATTTTACTGGAAGGGTTAAAATTTTCTGTGATGTCGTATACATGTCTATTTAACACAGTGAACCAAAAGTATTTCAAAAAAATATTAAGTGAGTAAAAATAAGACGATTTTTCTAATTTAAAAAATGCACAAAATTTCTATTTAGGTTAATAACTTAAAATTATGAATGTTATGAATGTTTTATCGTCAAAATTGAGGTTCATTGCGTTGAATTGACTTTTTTTATTTCTATAATAAAATTATTTTCAGATACACGCAATAGTTGAGCTGGAAAGTGTACCTCAAAGCTAAATATCGGTGTTTTAAAATAATGATATATGAAGCTGGAAACAAAGTTATATTGAATTTAACTACCAAATTTGAGAACTCCAACCCCATATTCAAATGCGTATTATATAAAAAGTTTCGTAAATATTCATTTTAGTGATTGAAAGTTAAAATGAAAATTTGATATTTTGAAGCGTCGTTGTGTTTCCTGTCTCCTTAAATATCACTTGGGTGTCCGAGTACACTATGATACACGTTCGTTCAATCTGTGGAGTTGAAAGTACCGACGGAGTTAGCGTACGATGTCACTCGAAGTTTCGTTAGGGGCACGCTCAGAAACCATGGTAAGTGTCGACCTCAACACTTGACCAGGGTTCTAAATGACGAGGCATTATTGGCTGTGCTTAGGCTCCTCAAGGAAAGTTAGAAATAGACATCCGGAAATGATTAACTTACCTACATACCTACCTTCAGATGCGACGGAAGCGAAAATCGTATACAGAAGGCAGGGTAGGTACATATATATTCCGGCTTGTGTGCTTGATCAGAGACCCGCTTATATAAGCCTTCGTCAAGTAAGACAGACACAGAAAGATTTTTTTTACTGTCACAGAGAAAAAAAGTACACCCAGAGCGAAGGTGAGAATCGGACCCGCACCCGTTACAGCGCGCAGACTGCTAGCGTAATTCTCCAAACCACTCGGCCATCCGGGCCCCAGTACAGAAGGCCCTCTCTTAACCGGACTCCAACCTCCGCATTAAACGGCCCATATATTTTACATTAAATTGTAAAAAATAGCTAAACATGACTTGTTTCGCTATCAATCTCCCAACCAAAAGATCTCGATTAAAAAAAACGGCAAAATTATGTGGCACGTTTCCGATTTTCTAGACTTCAGCAAAAAAGTTTCTTTTTTTTCTATTTTCAATTGTATGTTATTGGTAATGCTTGAATACATTAAATGGATTTTCTCTTAACCGGCTTACCCTCGGTCCCATTTAAGCCCATAACTTTTTGGAAGAATTAAGATATTCATTATTCAATCAATCATGTGATTTGTTTTGAAGGTGCTCATCTACCTTTTTGTTAAATACTTAATTTACAGTATCGAATGCATACTAAGTACAGTATCGAATGGTGGCGACCATTCGATACAGTACTTGGATGTTTCTGAAATTATATTTTTAAATATCTTTTTTATATTCTGTATGTCTGATTGTCTACCTAGTAGGGCACGATGAATTTTCTTTGAACAATTTTTAGTACGAAAGAAGTAAACTTTTATTTACAGAATATTTTAACCAATACAAGCTAATGCTTCAAAAAAGTTTTTAAAATATTTTAATGGAACCATAAAAAAGCATCACTCGGTTTCCTTCCTAAAATTGTTATGTATCTTCAAAGATTTACTCTATAACAAAAAAAATTCATTAACAGAAGCAGAATACATTCTTTAAATATTTCCTCATTCTATAATAAATTTATTAGGACTTTTCTGCATTTTTTAAAAAGCTCAAGTAATCCCCGAATGCCCAACTGAACTTAAATCGTAAAATCTATGTTTAGATTATAAAATCTAAAGAAAGTGTAATTCCAATTAAAATTAATTATTCATTTTTCAAAATAAACGTTCATCATAGTGATAGTTTTCCATGTCCAAACCTCCCTACTAAAAAATTCATTACACTAATTAATTACATCAATATTGTATAAAAGTGCCGCAAAGTGTATCTAATGTGATATTCGGGGGCTCCAATCTTTGCTGCCTCATTAGGGTCCATCAGCACTTTTATAAAACGTGAAAGGTTAAAAAGCCAACTCTCTTAATGATGAACTTCATTAATTAATTACTTTGTGGGTAGCCGTAAGAAACTGAGAATTTTATGAAATTTTTTTGATACATCAAAGGCGATTTGTTATTAAGTAATCTATCACTTCCTATTTTATTTGATACATGATTGTGGTTAATGTTATTATTATTTGATAAAACGGTTATCTTGCTTATTTAATGACTAACTTTGTTAGTAATTTTATCTACGGGGAAATAAGAAACGATTATGTAGACATTAAAAGAAAATTTATTTTTATATACAATGAGAATGGTTTAGTACTTTGGTTTTTCTAATGTTTATTATCATAATTATTATAGTTAAAACATTGTAATAGTTAGTGGGTTTGACATTGGACATCTAAAAGACTGTTTATGTAACATATTTGTTTGTTTAATGGATCGCCCACTTATACGATTTAATTTGTTACATTGTTTGTTTCATAATTTATAATACCTAATTTGACTTAACTATGCGTTTCCTTAGAAATTTCCTCCGGATTAAAAAAAAGATATAGTGCAAATGGTTTTTATTTTTTATTTTAATAGCATTAGCGGTCATTTTTTTTATCAATTAAAGTTAATGTTTGTTGTTATGACAATGACACATGAATAAGAACGTCAGTAGTTCTTAAACCTATAAAAATTACCTTATTTTATTTTCTTATTTTCTACACAAACTTTTAGGGTAAAACAATACGTGTACCCTTTATATTTCTAAAAGTCATATTTATATGCTCAGAGCAACTGCATTGAGAGCCATTAATTCGTAATTAAGTAGATTCGAGATTACTATTATTCTTTTAAATCATTCGAGATCCACTTAAATTAATTCTAAAAATTAAATACAATTTGTTTTCATTGTTAACGTATAAATATTTACTATTAAGTATCTTAAACAATGTTTCAGCTTTAGCCTATAGTTGCAAACAGAGAAAAAAGTAATGAGGAACCAGGAACTTTGGATAACAGATTTTAAATTGCATTTCTCTACATCTCACCTTTCGATCATCAATTTGAAACACAAAACCAAAAACTTTATGATTAATTGCTAAAAAAGCGTTTAGCTCTACAACTTCGTAAGTAATGTTGTTTTCGTTGGAACTAAGTAGAGGTATTTAAATGCCTATTAAAAATAAATAAGTTACAAAGCTAGAATATCTTTATAGAATATAAACATTTAGAAAAATATATACAATGACATTAGAGGGACAACAACAACATTAGAGGAATGAAGCTACTTCCTGCAACATTAGAAGAATTATGTTGATCAAATATGCATTGTTTCTTGAATAAATTTTTTTTTAAATGGATAATGATTTTTAGAACTTTATCAGAGGTATTTGCATTGAAAAATGCTGTACAGGCTGTTAGTTTTGGCCAATCTGGATATTTAAGGACTACGATCCAATTTGATGTTCCTCAGTCTTCTGTGGAAAGACCCTGACTCTTCGTTCGTCCTATTACGAACTTTGGTGAATAAACATGACGCAATGAATGTAAACTGTAGGCTTTTATGGGCACTTAAAACTAAATAAATAGGAAAAAAATCTGCATTTTCTATGCTGTGTTTTTATTTTATCAAAAATACTCGGTAAAGAATAATATTGATACGCACGAAATATCCATGGAAGAGGGGTGAAAGGAATTGACTGATCCGCCATCTTTTTGTATTCTTCAATGGACCTTTTTACAAAACAATTAAAGTAATATTTATGATCACCCGTGAGTTCTATGCCTGTAAACATTTTCTTAATCCTCTCCCCTGGAATCAATTTCAAGTTTGAAAGACATTTGTTAACCTTCGTCCTTCTCGCCCCCGTGAAAATGACGGGGTGAGGTATCGCACTCTCTCTATATTTTTGGCTGATGTAAAAATTATCGGGTTGCAGTGTTCAGTTGCGACGATCCAATAAGATTAAAACTAACTTGGATCCACCAATTAAAACGCTAATAAGATTAACTAACTTCTTTTTTTTTAATTTTAAGCTAAAAACAAATGAAAAATTAAAAATGAATACATATATTCATACATATATTTTTATATAATATTCAGTAATATCGGCACTTTTATGATCGTTTCTTGAAAATTACCCGATTGTTAAGGGGTAACTACAGTCCCTGGACAAATTATTAGACGCACTGCCAGTGGCGGATTAATACAATTTTGTCGGAGGGGGCGGTCAGCAAAACCAGAAGGGGGGGGGGGGATTTTCTTAAAACTGTTCATTTTTAGACTCCCTCATAAATTAGCTTTGGCGCCTCATCAATTTATATTATTAATTATTCTAGCAGTATCTATTTACCCGTAATTACATTAATTACTAGTTGTGGATTAATTTAAATACTAAATAAATTTAATTACTAGTTAAAAATTATTAATTACTAATTAGACTAATAACCTTACATTTATTTAATTTAGAACTAAATTTCAAATGTAAGCATTCTTTTTTTTTAAATATACATAAGCTTACAAATTATTGACATTCTCACACTTCCTAGAACAAATTGAATTTTTGTCTACTAAAGATTAATAGAACACTTTCGCCGCCGATGATTTTTGTTCTCAATGGAATGGGTATATTAAAATATGCAATCTTTAGTAAACTGTTTAATTTTATCAATTCGCTTATGTTAGAAAGAGCTTTTTCATGACTTACTTTATTCTTCAATATATTGTCTTCTGGCTCCTGATCACAACTTATTTTCGTTTCTCACTCATTTCGTTACTGTCAAAATCACGCAAAGCAGTTAAATTAAAATTGCGAGCAGTCTCTTTTACAAGTGACGCTTTTTGACAAAAATCTGCACGTGACGTGCACCTGGCCGAACACATTTTAGCACACACCAAGTTTTCTATGGTCATTCTTATTTTTTAATGCATTCGTTGTTCTTATAAATGCATTCTTCGGTCTTAAAATGTAGTTATCGTTTTTGAATGTGTTCAAAGGGATTCGTTGTTCTTGGAATACATTCTTCCAACAAGTTTTGAAACAAATAAATTTCATTTGTCTGCGTTTAGTTAAATTATTATTTTTGCAGGGGGGAAAGGGGGACAGGGGCCCTCGGATAATCCACCCGCGGATTATCGGGAGTTTACTGTATATCTTTAAAATATACTACATCCAAAACTTATTCAAGAAAAAACGCGTTAACAAAATAAATTCATTTAAAATAATAGCTCAGGTAACTAAGCTCGTTTTTCTTATTCAATTATGTATTTTACATAGACAAAAAGCAGTATTATAAAAGTATTAGTAGTTTTAAGTCATAAAAATAGTATTAAGATCACACATGGATAAGGGCCGTGTGGTAACTCCACAATCAGCATATGTAATCTCTGTATAGTACATGATAGACATTTTTAAAAAAAGTTTTATAATGAAATTGAACAATAATATAATATTCAATAATTAAGTTTTGAAGTTTAAATGACTTATTTTATGTATTACAAATTAGGGTGTTTTTTACTAATAATGAAATTTAACAATTTCATCTGTGCAGAATTTTCATTCATCAATTTCAAAATGCCCGTTGTATAAAAAAATATGTATTGTGTTCAAAATGTATACACGAATATGGTTTTGGAGATTCTGATAAGAAATTTAAGTTTTCGACTTTAAAAAATGCGTAGTTAAAACAAATCTGACGAAAAAAATACCATAACCAAATTATTATGTGGCATTTTTTTTCTTAGAATTATACAAGCTCATATTTTTCGAAGTATCTAACCTCATATTCATATTTAGGACCTTCGAAAACATACATATAGACTTCTCAGAAAAAAATCAATTTTTACTAGAAGTTTTAATCGCATATTCGGATTTTGCTATTTTTTGCACACAAAAAGAATGAAGGGTCACGCGGATATATCCTTACATCAAATTTCCGCTCTTATATCTTCTTTTGCCTTTTTCCTTCCCATAATAAAAGATTTAGAAGAGTTAACAATCTTTGTTTTAACCCTCTTTTGAATATAAGAAAGGAATAATTGGACATGGTCATGCTGCATGGACTAAACCATTTTCCCATTCTTTAAAAAGTATCAATATGTTCTTTAACACAGTTTAAGCGTCTGAAGTATATTATATTATTATTACTTTTTAAAATCACCTTTATTTCGAAGAGTCGGACAAATTATTAAGTGAAAAGGATGTCCATCAAGGGGTCAAGAATAAAATACATTGACGATATAGGGTTTTCGTTGGGACCATTTGAAAGGAGAGCAAAAAACGGAGAATCGTTATACCCGGGATTCAATAGAGGGGTTCAACATGTAAAATGACACGTTTAAATATGGAAGTTTATGGAGTAACGTTACACTTCAAAGTTGGTGTAAACTTGCACCAAACGGGAGTAAAACTAGAATGAAATTCTGAAAAATTAGTCAGATTTTTCAGAATTGTTGTAATGTTATAAGAAAAAATCATGGTATCGTTACACTACACATCTTTGTTGGCAGTGCTTAATCCAATTTTATCGCACGAATAACGCCACCCCCCTCTAGAACCCCCCCCCCCCAATCCGAAGTACTGAAATCGAGGGAAAACTTTTTCCAAGAACATTCAAAACATCAACGCCCACCGAGTAGAAGTAAATACTTCCCAATTCCCCGTGTCTGTTTAAATTCTCCCTTTCGGAGGACCGAATTCCAGCAGACGATGAGGAAGAAAAGGGCACATTTCACTGACATTGGTTGGAATTTTTATTAAGGGGGAGGGGGGGGGGTCTTAATTAGAGGGGGGGGGTACCCCCCCCCCCCCTCTAATCCGCCCTTGCGCACTGCAAGATTTCATGTATCAATCGATGATGAACAAAATACCTTTAGAAGGACATTTGTGTTCCTAAACTTAAGCTATTGAATAGAAAATACTATCTGCTATACTTAATACATATATCGACATCTTTTTTAATGATATGGCATTCTTTGGTATGTTTTCATCATTACTAAAAAAATACAGTGCGTCAAATAATTTGTCCAGGGATTGTATATGAGTTAGCTAGGGAAAACAATAACCTTTCCTAAATGATGTATTTGTAAAAAAATATTTGACGCATCATTTATTACAATTTATAATCGTGTAACAAAACCAACACACAAAAACGTCTTCATCTCACGAACCCCAACTAGACAAGTCCCTCCCACCTTCAAATTCGTCACAACACCCTGTCTCTGATAAATAAGATACATCCTTCTACCGTTGCTGTCAAACACAAAACACAACCTCAAATTAACCACTATACCGTTTTCGGAAAAACGTGTCAATTCCTTCTATAACATCGTTAGTCCCATCATATATAGCCTATCCTTTTCACCAAGACAGCACGCGGCAAATAAAGCTATAAAGCGATAATGATATAACAGCAACTGTTGAGCTTTTAAACGTCAAAGGAAAAAAGAGGTTCAAAAAAGCTCGTGGTTGAAGAAGTGGATAATAATAATAATCATCGGTCTGTGTTTTATCTCTGAAGGTGAAAATTGCTTCATCCACATTCCATGGGGTCGGGGTGAGAAAGATGGGGCTGCCGTACAAGAAAATTCAAATTCGCCAAGGATTTTTACGCACCAAACCAACTTCAATACTTTGAGCATCTGTCCTGTGTGGTTTTATAGATGCCAATAAATACGTTCAAAATAAGAAAACTGCGTCAGATAGCTGAAGGTATTTGTGTTTATTAGTAGTAGATCCAAAATGAAAGTTTTCGAATGGACTTGTGAATCACTGGCTTATCCAATCTATTTTCAAAGATATCCAAAATTTGAATTTTTATGTATGGTTATATGGATTACAAGAGCATTATATTCTGTTTTGTTTGCTTTTTTATTCTTCTTCTTTCATTCTTCTTTTTTCATTCTTCTTCTTTCTCATGTCCCTGGCCTAGGCATCCCTAGACCAGGTCCATAAGATCAAGCCGCCACAATTGTTGTTATATCTTGTCCCCTTTTTCCATAAGCTGCCCCAATGAGGACCAATGCTAACTAATATGAGAGGGAGAAGAAGCTGTTCTGACTAGAAACCAATTTGCCGTTTCTCATCAAATTTAACAAGGTTGTGGAAATTAGCCATGTATTGGCCTTCAACGTTACAGAACCCACAATTAAGGGTTGGCTTCTTATATTATTGAAGTCAATATCAGACCTTGCTAAAATCATTCCAAGTCAGCCAAACAGGCCCATTATCGCCAATCGTGGCCCGTAGGGCGCTGAAAAGTGGAAGCGTCAATATGTACTCATGGGAGCCACATAATCACACATTCCGTTAAAAGAGTGACTTCACGATTACCACTAATCGACACCTTCAAGAAGTGAAGAATAGACTGCAATTCCCCCTTTTAACTTCTAGATACTTATATGTTGTCTACACCCTGTTTCACAATATGTAATTTGGCGATATGGAGTTAGTATGTGTGTGATTAGTCGGCGGTTATTGTTTGATTGCTGGATCAGTGTTATTTTTGCCGTGCTCATTATTGGGTTTGAAGTTAGTTTTAATGAATGATTGACTCTTTTTTTAAGGTCACATCGTGAGTTTTACTGTTTATTCTAAGATATGTTTAACTATTTGAGTTGATTAGCATTTATAATTTTTTCCTAATTAGAATATGATTGTAAGGTTACAACTTATTTCACCTATAACATTATTTCTTCTCAGTTTGTATGCATTCAGTAAGCATCTTACATTTTTCGATGGTTTCCTATCAGTACCAATGTCGTATGACATCTTTGCGATATCATCTGGCATTGTGATATTAAGACGTCGACGTCGAAATGGGATAGAAAAATATTGAGGGCTGCTTAGTTGGTTATAACTCTGTAAGGATGTTGGTATTTTTTTTATTAGCTAGTTGTTACAAAATTTTCATTAGATGCTACATTCGATTTAATTATTTATATACACAAATGCAACGTTTCTATGATTTAGGACAAAATTTTGCACCCTGTTACCGTACAAAACTTGCATTTTGGTGTTTGTAAGGTAGCTAATAATACTATTAAGATAGTTAATAAAATTATTCTGATAAAGACTTTCTTTTCAAATGTTTAATTGTCTTGAAAATTTGTAGTTTTTGGAAGATTATTTACATTGAAAATTAATTATTATAACCCTATTTTTATATATTTCATAAAAGTGAAATTCTTTTTCACGCTACAAATTTGAAATGAGGTAAAATAATGCATATTAATCATCATATAGTCAATATATATCTACAAGTCACAAAATAAATAAAAAAAAAGTTTAAAATATCAAAAGGAAGAAACATGAAGTCAAACAAATAATATTTCATAATTTGTATAGTATTTCCGTAGTCTCTATTATTCTAAGAATCCCCTCTTTTTTCTAAGAATGAGAAAAAAAAATGAGCAAAGATTAGCCGAAAGGTGATAAGTCAAAATTATTGTCGAAATAATAATGCGTCTTTCCCCTTCTATATCCAACATATTTATCAGCAAGAATTTATAAATAAGTATTCCAACAATTATATTCAGGGCGTTTTTATCAAAGTGAGAAATTCGTTTAAACATTTTGGTCAACAGTATGGCTCTTGGTCGTTACCTGGAAAATAAAAAATAACAGCATTTGTTCTTTGAAGAATTCTAATTCGTAAAGCTCTGCTTCAAAAAAAAACTAAATCCTGCATTGGAACGATGTGGTGGAAACTACATTTTCGTCCTCGTTCAAATCGTACATTTTTCCCGCTTAAAATGAAAGCAGCAACTAATTATCCTGGTAAACGGCGCACTCAAGACAAACGACTATTGGTATTGTGAAATGTCCCTTATATATCGTCTGTTGGTTAAAATTCCCATACATAATTATAACAATTATTAACTTACTAGCTTTATAAACCCGGCGTTGCACGGGTGTACCCTAACGGTGATTGTTTTTTAAGTAAAAATTTATTTTATACCAATTTATCCCGTCTCCACTGGTCAGCACTCCATTAGTATATTTATACTTTCCTCCCGTTCTAATATCATCATTAATTTAAAAATAAAGAAGTTCGATTGTATCCAGGCCTTTCTAGGAGTTAGTTGGCTTTCCCATAGGCCCTGTTAAAATTGCCAGAATAACTATGATATAATTACTAGTTTCTATTTGACCTTTTACACCCGATAATGCCAAAATGTGGTAAACATTCCACTCAATATTCGACCACTCGACAGGGCTGGGGAGCCTAATCGGTAAAGGCGTTCGGCTTGCATGCAATAGGTCCCAGATTCGGGTGCGGGCATAAACACAAAATAACTGCTGATCTATAAACGGTCCATGCAGCTAAAAATGCCCCAAGACCCGAATAATACCCCGTGTGGTGAGAGTGCTCGTAAAATATTTTTCAAAGTCCCGACGCTGCGTACGATGTCGCCCTTAAAAGTTGCATTGGGTGCCTACTCATGTTTCGGCTCGCCACTTGACTGATTTTAAATGAAGATGCCCATAGCTAATAGCCCTCGTGTGTAGCTCTGATAATTCAAACTAACCTTAACCCATACAACTGGATGCGAATAGCTACCCTACGTTAAATTTTCAACTTGGCCAAAAGCCACCAATGCCAAAATTCAATCGGCTATTATATCATATACAGCTGGGGAAGAAAAAAAACGATCCACCCTTCGTTTTTCGGCTGCTATTGGTCAAGGAATTTTGTGAAAGGTGTCAATTTTCAGGAAATGGCTTAAGAAATTGAGAACTGGCAACCAAAATTGTATAAGGGGTCGTCTACATATTAAAATGAGTACCAACTTTGAAAATTCCAATGGCAGCACCCAATTTTTTTTATAAAAATGTTCAGCACCTTCAAAATACCCTAGGTATAAAAAAGAATTATGTGTTTTGCATTATTTGCCGAGATATTAAAGCATTAATTTTGAACGCGATTAGGGGGAAATTTCCAAATTGAAAAAGGTAATATTTAGGGTGTCTTTTCGAAACGACAAGCTAACAAAAGGGTTACCATAATCTCGCCAAAGAATCCTAGAATTAAACCTTCTTCACTAATATTGTGATTTTTTTTATGTTTTTACCCTTTTTTTTTAAATTTTGGATTTTAAAATTCAGAAATAAAATAGAGGTTAGACGAGAAAATGTTTTAATTTTAAATTAAGTAACACATACGATTATTTATAACGAACAGATTTTCAAATGCGATTAGTTGCAATCAGATAGACAAACATGATTATTACATTTATGTTTTACATTTTATGAAAATTTTCATATTCTTCATATTGTCATATTGTCTTTCATTTCATTCATATTTCTACAAAAAGTTTGTTTAAAATTCGGCGCACTGGGTCTGGGACATAATACGCCGACAGCCGAAATCCCGACAAGCTAAAATCCCGACAAGCCGAAATCCCGATGAGTCGAATCCCGAAAATAGATTTTTTTCCATTTCTCGATTCAGTCAGTTAGTTAGTCAGTCAGTAAGTAAGTCAGTCATTTAGTCAGTCAGTTAGTTAGTCAGTCAGTTATTTCGTCAGTCAGTTATTTAGTCAGTCAGTTAGTTAGTCAGTCAGTTAGTTAGCCAGTCAGTTAGTTAGTCAGTCAGTTAGTTAGTGAATTAGTCAGTTAGTCAGTCAGTCCGTTAGTTAGTCACTCCGTTAGTTAGTCCAGACTAACTAACTTAGTCTAACTGACTGTCAATTAGTTAGTCAGTGAATTAGTCAGTTAGTCAGTCAGTCCGTTAGTTAGTCACTCCGTTAGTTAGTCCGGACTGACTAACTTAGTCTAACTGACTGTCAATTAGTTAGTCAGTGAACTGACTGACTCCCTGACTGACTAACTGACTGACTAACTGACTAACTAACTTACTAACTTACTAACTAACTTACTGACTGACTAACTAACTAACTGACTAACTAACTGACTGACTAACTAACGGACTAACTAACGGAATAACTGACTAGCTAACTGACTGACTAACTGACAGACTAACTGACGGACTGACTAACTAACGGACTGACTAACTAACTAACTGACTGGCTAACTAACCGACTGACTAACTAACCGAAACCGACTGACTGACTAACTAACGGACTGACTAACTGACTAAATAACTAAATAACGAACTAAATTAGTAAATGAATAAGTAATCTTTAATATTTTTTTTTAAATCGAGAAATGGACAAAAATCCATTTTCGGGATTTCGTCTATGTCGGGATTATGGCCTTTTGGGATTTCGACGTTCGAGATTCTAGCTTCGGTATTTCGGCTTCGGATTGAGTCCGAACCCGGCTCACTTTACCGTTAATATAAACCACATATTACAAAACGAGAGTTACGATCCTAACACGATATTTACGGAAAGCAAAATAAAATTACGCAGAATGATTTGGCAATGATTTTTAACCAAGGCAGTGGGCACTAATAATTTTAAATAATCAATGTGGTAACAGTGAAATATATGCTAAACACCGAATTCTAATAATATTTTAGGGTTTTAATTTTTAATATAAAACACACTTTTTGAAATTGTATTGGAAATAACATACATTCAAAAACATAGTAATCGATATAATTTAATGTTAATTATACAAACAAAATACATTGTATTCACTTGAAATAAGAAAAGATTTTTAGACATTTGACAGACATCAATAATTTGAATAAACATTTACCAAAAACGCTTTTCAACCACCGAACGATAATGCAAGTTAGCATCCAATTTGATAAGTAATTTTTTACACGGTCCCTAAAATTCGTTTTTTTCAGTATTTTTACAATAACTCGGCAAATAATTGTTGTTGAATTAAAAAATTCGGGATTTTGGTTCTACTTGATCTACTTTATCGATTTATGTAACAAAAGTTTGGGGTTGCCATTCATGTTTTATTTTTTCTTATTTAAGTTTAAATAAAAAAATAATAAAAATGAAAAATTGATGAAAAAACTTGTGTGATTTGTTTTTGGAAGATTAAGAAGTATATAATGAAAAAAAAATTGGTTTAATTCATTTTATTTGTGGAGGTATGAATAAAAGTTTGTGAAACTTTTTTAATATTATGGGCGTTCAACTTTGAATGCTTATATCTCAACAAATAAAAGCAATTTTAAAAAATTTCTTTTGGATCTGGGGTATTTTGAAGATGATAAACATTTTTATATAAAAAAAAATTGGGTGTTAATTGCCATTGGAATTTTCAAAGTTGGTACTCATTTTAATATGTAGACGACCCCTTATACAATTTTGGTTGCCAGTTCTCAATTCCTTACGCTATTTCCTGAAAAATGACACCTTTCACAAAATTCCTTGACCAATAGCAGCCATAAAATGAAGGGTGGATCGTTTTTTTTTCCCCAGCTGTACCAAATTGCCAGTTTCATAAACATATAGTACATACGCTATACTTAGAGAAATCGACAATTCTTAGAACTATTCATTAGATCTTTTCTAGAATAGTTATCGCCTTTACTGCCATGAGACATTGTAGCGATATTTGTAGCAATCATTTCTTAAAATTTGTAAACATTAATTAAATTAATTTCGGAAACAAAAAAATCAAAAGATTTAAATTCAATAATTAAAGTAAAATACTGATATTCAAATAACAATCCTACAAATTAAACTCGCGTGCTCTTACGTGGTGTTTGTATTTAATTTTCGTTCACGCTGAACGCGCTGAAATTTCTTTTAAATTGAAACAAAAAGTATAAATTCTAATCTTACAATGCTATTGCTATGGAGAAATCAGTTTACGTTTTGCACTCCTACACCCGTTTGGGTTCAAATTTCGAAAATTCGCTTCTTAAATAACGCCTTCATTACAAAAAAATATATACCCCTAAAATTTGGTAACTGTACCTCCAGTAGTTTGGGCTGGGCTTTGGTACGTGAGTGAGTCAGTGAATTAGTGAGTCAGTCAAGACTTTGCCTTTTTTATACATATATAGATGATCAAATCAAAACTAATAGCCCTCATTTACAGAAATGAAATTCTCCCAATAGACACTCTGACTATTTACTGTTATATCATAGCTGGACCAAATTGCCAGTTTCATAAACATATAGTACATACTCTATACGTAGAGAGATCGACATTTCTTAGAAGTATTCATCTAGAATAGTTATCGCCTTTACTGCCATGAGACATTGTAGCAATATCTTCATTTCTTAAAATTTGTAAACATTAATTAAATTAAATTCGGAAACAAAAAAAATCAAAAGATTTAAATTCAATAAATAAAATAAAATACTGATATTCAAATAACAATCCTACAAATTAAACTCACGTGCTCTTACGTGTTTATATTTAATTTTCGTCTACGCTGAACGCGCTGAAAATGGCAACAGACGATAGAACTTGTAGAGGGTCTGCTTAACACTGCTTTACATATAATGTACTTTATATGGAATATATCGAAATAATAAATTTCAGCCAATGTGTTTTCTAATACAACTCACCCCTGGAATGCTTCTGGAGCAGCTCTTGAGTCAATCAATCCACTCATGTCGCGAATGCTTTTGTGTCTTCCAATACAATTCATGAGGATCTTTTGTTTCTGTACTGAAAAAGTGTATTCACTCTCAATACCAAAGATAAAGCAATTTCTTCCCCAGAAACATCCTAACCACCAGATCCAGTGTCTTCTGTGACACATTCAAGAAACACCCGATGACAAAAAGTTGTCCAGTTGTCGCAGGCATCGGAGTCGCCAACAGCTCTACTCTAGACAGGATCAGGGGTGCCTACAGGGGGGGGGGGGGTCAACGCAGGGGGGGAGTCAACACAGGGGGGGGGGACGCAGACTGCGTCGTTGAAATTTTAGGGGGGATCGAAAAAAATTAGAATTTTTTTTTAATGTAAATGGTTTATTTTGTCTAAGATACAACTCTAACAAATTCTTGTTCTTTCTAATCATCTGTCTCCCCACACCCCCACACCCCCCATACACCTGGGGGTGGGCATAACTTCCCCCAACCTTCAAATGGGTAACCAATAAAATGGTAACCAAAATCCTTAAGAACATTACGAAAAGAAAAATAGATAATGGGATATGGCGCCTGCGCCTGGCGAATATTTCTGACATTTATTACCCATAAACAACCCATCACTTCTTTAAAGCTGAAACAAAACACTTGCAGCTGCCCTTCTCATTCCATAAATCTCACGCAGTCTGTATAACATACAATTCGATGAAATTACGACTCCTGCATATTTCTTTTTCACCAATGACATTCGTGCAATTTTCCCGATTAAATTGTTGTTAGCTTTAGATTGTTGTTTTCGAAACGGAGGGAAGCATCAAATCAAAGATACACTTTATTAAATGAATCTATTTGATCTATTTTAAACTAAATGAAGTTAAAATGCACTGTACTATAAATACCCAAGCTTATTTTGAAGTGTTATGGCTGTGATTCCGGTAAGATTTTCATAATTATATAATTTTAATCATGTTAACCCTCTGAAAAAGCAAATTGGCTGAAATGTAAACTTGTTTTCACTGCTTGAGATTTAAATTAAAATTTTAACTATATATTTAATTTCTTTTTTTTTAATTATATTTCTGTAGTAGGTGGTTATAAATGACTCATTCATGCTTTAAATTTTGGAATTTAATAAAATTATTAAATTTATAAAAATTTAAAAATTATGTGTGTTGCATGAAAAACAGGGGATCGGCACCTCTGGACAGGATGATGGTCTTCCTGTAAAGCGACTCTTTACAAGCCTTCCAGAGGTTAGAGGTCTATACGATGTATTATGTGCAGCGGACAAGTATCCTGCCCGTTCCTTGTAACGCAATGTTGATGATATCCCGATTGCTGGTCTAACCGTCGACAACGCCTGCGACGCACTCATCTTGGCAGACAAGAACACGGGCGCTTTTAACGTGCTTAGTTTTACATCCGTGATCATGACAAAATTATAGATTCATTGGGATAGAAAAATTTAGAAGAAAATAATCTTCGGTTAGCCACAAAAAGGTCGCGTAAAGTATTTTTCAAGAAACGAAAAAGAGCATTGGCATGCTTGTGGTTTTACTCATTTTAAGCTACTATTTGTTCAATACATTTTTTAAACCTATAAAAAACACGAATATCAGCGATATAAGTTTAAAATATAAGTTTAATTTTTTTGGCAATTAATCAAACTTATAATAGAACTTCCTTTATGTATTTTAAATGTATATACTTCAATCGCCATAACAATGTGTGGAATTAATTAAACGAGTAATTTAATAATTATGAATTAAACGAACTAAACAAAGTTCTTTAATATAACTCTCGTTATTTTTTTTATTTAATTTAGTACAGAAATTTTCTTTAAAAGTATTGGGGTTTTTTTCAATACAACTAAATATACTTGGTGCCTTCTGATACGACTTAGTGTTTATTTACATTTTGTTCAAAACTTACTCTGACCTCTTGGTCTTCTCTGTATAATATTTAATTTTGCATACCACTTCCCTTAAACAAAAACATTTATTAGAAGGTCAAGCAAAACAACACCGTTAAAGCAAATCAAATACAAGATCTCAAATTACAACTTTGTTTTTTTTTTTCAACAGCATTTTAATAATTACCCTTCATCCTTATCACAACAGCATTTACCCCACGCTTTCCTTGTAAACTGCGCACTTTACTTTTGACACCCGTGAAAGTAAGTCCAAATTTGAGGTGCGGCCCGTCACTCCTTGATTAATATGCACAACGAGAGGTATAAGTGTGATGTCTGTGCCTCGGTGGTAAACTAGCCCAAGTCATACAATGAGGTTTCCTTAATTAGAGATTTTCATTCATAACTAAATAAATATAAACTAGGGGTGTGTGACACTACACGGCTTTCAATTACCATTCAATAAATCAATGAACATTTAAAAGAAATTATGCATCCTATAAAACAATTTCAATACCCTTCAAACCAAATTAGCGGGGCTGTGGGGAGCCTGGTGGTCAGCGTCTCGGTCTCGAGATCGGAAGGTTCCGGTACCACTGAAGACCCACCGAGTATATGCGGAGTAAGTGCTCGTTAAATCTGTTGGGTCCGAAAGTCCTGTGGTCGGTCATTGCGCAGTTTACCACGGGTACAGGTCCCTGGAGACTATTTGCCTCCCCTTCAGGGACATGTCTAAATTGTGGAGGAGGCGATAGATGGCAGCATCTGTCTTGCATGTGTGTGTATGTCTTGTCCGTCCTTCTTGGCGATGGTTTATAAACGGGTCTTTGTAACCAAGCACACAAGCCTGAAAATATATGTCTACCAAACAACCAAATTAGTTTCTTGAGAAACCCTTTACACATGCGCGATTTTCTCGAAAACCTTATTATGACGTCCGACAAATACTGGAAGCTCGTGTTTCAAATTTGAAGTCCCTAGCTCTTTTAGTTACAGCTGCAGAGTGATTCTAGACAGGCAGACCAAAGTTTAAAAAACACTTTTTTGCAATCAGTATACAGATTTATAAAAAATTAATAATGATTTTATAGTGGAAATAAGTTAATCACTGAAATAAATCTGGTCAGGCTTAGACCATTCATATAATTATAGTTAATTTTCCGGTTGACTTTTTTTTTACAAGTTTCACACTTTTAACCATACAAAACACGCTAGTACAATATTCCCAATATAAACTCAATTAGAGCAATATATTGCTAAGAATCATCTCAGTACTAAACAGCACTTATACTAGTTGAACTCTAAGGTTCAGACGTCGATATTGCTAAGAATCATCTCAGTACTAAACTGCACTTATACTAGTTGAGCTCTAAGGTTCAGACGTCGATATTGCTAAGAATCATCTCAGTACTAAACTGCACTTATACTAGTTGAGCTCTAAGGTTCAGACGTCGGGGAAGGTTTCTTCGTCATAGGAACATGGATCAAAGCTTTTAGATGTACAGACGATAATTGGAGGGTAAATTCTATCTCAGTGGGTCAAGCGAGAAATTGTTTGAGACCACCCCGCCGCTACATTAGCACCTAATTGTTGCTCCAAGTGAAAGGTGGAGCCGGAGATAATGTCTTATTTAGATAGGAGAAGGTTGCGAAAGAAAAGATAGTTCTGGGTGGGTGTTAGAGGTTAATGAATAAAATTAAATGGTTTGGTTGGAACATCTTACTAGAGCTGCTTATGTGCTATTGGGGACGGTCTTCATAAATTTTAGCCACGGTCAAGTATAGGGGTAAGATCCTAGAGAAGGAATTTTAGTTGAGGTGCAGTAACCCTTTTCCACAGTTGACGAAAATATAGGCTCTTTCTGGTTGCCGTGACGTTGTTATAAAGCATTTAGGTGTACAATCTTCGTGAAATACCTTAAATTAGGGTATTTTCTTTTTTTCTGTACTAAGACACTTTGTTTCAAGTATATCAAAATAAGTATATTTTTTTTTCAAAATAGAACAAACCACCCTCTTACGAAAAATTACTAATTTAATTTAGTTAATATTTGAAAATTAAAACTTCATTTCGCAAGCAGGTGCTAAGTTGCCAAGTATGACAAGCTTAAGTTCTCAGTTTCGTGGCTTATTTTTGTACCCTTTTTTTAGCGAGCTTTCAATAGCGTTTCTGCTTCCACTCTGTTGAGCAATGCACACACATTACATACTAAAAATTTAAAAGCATTTTTTACATCTGTAGTGAAGTGACTTTTTCTCATAAAAAAACAATATTTTTCGTAATGACTGACTTTCATAATTGAACTGTAGTGAATTGAAGAATGTATAACATTCGTGGTTGCCTTGGCGACAGATTGGTCAGAACTTGCTGAGATTGTGACTGTTTAACATCGTTTGAGCTGGATCTTACAGAATTCTACCGTTTTGATTTGTACGTTTGTGTTTGTCCTAAATAAAAAATGTCTCGTCCTAACAGCAGTTCTTCAAACACAAAATAGTACAACATCGTTCTCTAACTCATCATTAACTGCTCTGAATATTAGAAAAGAATTTTAACTTCTTTTTTTAAATACTCGAATAAACCTTTTTTGTGAATACGATCTCACCAATTTATAACTTTTTTTATTCATTTTGATTTCTTTTTTTAATAAAGAAGGGAGATGACTATAAAACAGATATTTGTAATAGCACTTTACTTAAATAGTTTTTAAATTTTTGGCACGTCTTGGTGACTTTAGGCTTTATTGTCTTTCGTATATGTCACATTTATAGAAAAAATTAGCTAAAAACACTTAACATTATAATAACTCACAAAAAATCTTTAATATAACGTAAATAGGTTAATTCTACATCATATAGGATTTCAATTACTGGTGAATATCGGGTTATGCAATCAATCATCTTAGTAGTTTACCAGTTTTGATGAATAATATGTCAATTAATTCAAGCATAAATATGATTCTATGGGGATAATAGGGCAATCACGCTGCCTACATAAAAGCAATTTGTATCTCATAGATGTCAGTCGTTGATATTGATGACTTTTGGTCTTGAGTTTTATACTTTACAACAAAATTAAAAACTTGTTCGTAAATTCGTGATAACTCTGTCCCTGAATTTAAAAGCTTTTTGAATAAAAGAAAAGAGGTTCATGTTTATAGGCTGTTTATCTTTTAAGGCAATGCTGGGATTGGCTGAATTTAAACGCCATGACAGATTCGGAACCAATTAGAATTTTTCAAATCAAATTGGAATGCTGTGACCTCAAAATTATTAATACGTAAACGGATGAAATAAATTTGTTTGTTTTAAATCCAAACAAAAAAAGTTTAGAAAGTCACACACAGTGCAAAAAGGGGTTTTGTACAAATTTAAACATAGAATAAATGATGTTATTTTCTACAGGGGTGTGGAAATGTAGCTATTCTTCAAGTTCAAAATATTTGTTTAATTATGTGTATTTCATACTTTATATCTTCAAGTAGTAACTTTATTTATGTTTTAAAATGAAAAATCCTTGATCTAAATTGAAATGTGTTTGTTTTTGGATATTAAATCATTTGAAGTCATGTAATTAAAAAAAAGATAAATATTTAAAATTTTATTTAAATATGTTTTCATTTTGAATATCACATAAATAATGCTTAATAGATAACTAAAGTTTTAGTCCAAGTTTTAAAGTTATTTATCAAATATATTTTTTTAAAAAGAGATAATTACACGCATTAAGCTCATTGGGAAAGACAGCATAAAAGCATAAATACTTGCAAAACATGAATTACAAAAACATTAAATAAAGTCAGTCGTTAGAACTAATATTGCATCGATTTCCTAACTTTCAAATATCGACAGTATAAATAGGATACTTGACTAAATTTTTTTATTGGCTTAAAGTATTCTTATGCCAAAAATATTAGACCGATATTTTTTCCTTTTTTCAAATACCCCATAAAAAGGGGGGGAAATGAATTTTAAAATTAGGACGAAAAATCCCTCCCGAAAACGCTTTGTGGCTGTCACGTGATTTCTATGATATCACTAGTGACTATAAACAAACTTTGAAACACCATTTTGGAATCTACTTTAAGCAAATTTGAACTATCCGCTTCTGTAAAACCTCCACCCATTATCTATATAATTCTTATTTTAATAGTAAGTTAGATTAAAACCAGTTTAATCACAAACAAAAAAACATCACACCGGTTTGTTTATATACTATTGACGACAGCCAAATCGACGCGTTTATGATCACGTGACGTATACCGATGGAATAAAAGCCATTTGAAAATGATTTTTATTAATTATTTAAAGATTTATTTTGCAAAAAATATATACGTTTGTTATATTTGGGTTCAAACTATAATTTAATTAATATTGGAAGGTATTTTAGCGATACTGTCAAGTACCCTATTATCTTTATGCAATGAAGAGAACAACTTAACAAATGAGTTTAGTTTAGATTAGTTTGAATTATCGTCGCACTAGAGCTATACGAGGGCTATTGGCGACGGGCGTCGTATTTTAGAACCACAGTCAAGTGACGAGCCGACCCCTGAGTAGGCACCCAACGCAACCATTAAGGGCGACATCGTACGCAGCGTTAGGACTTTGGAGGATATTTAACGTGCACTCCCTCTACACAGGGTATTATTCGTCGGACATTTTTGGCTGCACGGGCCGTTTATAGGTCGGTAGTATCTTTGGCGATGCCCGGACCCGAACCTGGGACCTTTCGCATGCTAGGCGAATGCCTAACCGACTGGGCTCCCCAGCCCACAAACAAATGATCTTTATCTATATCAATGTTCTGGTTGCACTAAGTGCATAGAGGATTGCTACATATACCGCTGTATATAGGTGTTTAGCAAGGCAGTCATGTCCAGTTTCCAGTTGAAAGGGCGATACTGCAATGGGTCAAAGAGAATTTGAAATTTACTAATAAAAGATATATAGAAGAATATTTATAGAAATATATAGATTCAGACAACATAACGTAGGAAAAATGTAGCTGTGAACAAACAAGTAAAACAGACGCAAAGGAGAAAACTGCCCTTTTTTTTCAAACAATCACGTGGCTCCATTGTATCCATTATATCTAGCTCAGTCCTTCTGTCATATTTAAGACAGAACGAGAACCTAATTGTAACGGCATCAAGACGTTGGAGTCAGGGCCATGGCAGATTTAATGTGCACAAGCTCCTTCTGCACAGAGTATTTACATTTGATTTGTTCCTGCACGGTCTATGTTCAAATCGTTTTCAAAACCTTTTGGTCTAAAGTTAATAAATTTACATTATGAACTAGGATTGCATTTACAAGTTAGGTGTGATGTAAGTTCTAATACAAGAAGCAAAAAACAAACGTTGCATTCAACTTACTTTATTCACGACATAAGAACAAGTACATAAACAACAATTACCAGAAGGGGAGATCAAATAAAATAACGGTTATATTTACAGGTTATGTGACGATACATTAAAGTTTGATTACAGTATTGAACCAGATCTACAATCAGTGATACAACACATTAGTTTAACCAAAACTACTGTATCATGAAGTATATATACTTATCCTGCCCAAAATTAGGATAAGACATTGTATTTGCAAACGTTTGAAACCGAACAGAGACCAACCCAATTTACATTAGTTTAACCGAAACTTCAACTAACCAAAATTACTTCATCATGAACAATATAGATTTCCATAGATATTGGAAGAGTAGCAGATATGCCCATCGATTATGCAATCCCCTTACAACGCAATACAAATCCCGCGATTGTGTGATGAAGCCGCTTTTCGCCGTTTTCGCACTGCATCACGGGATACTGGTTGGCAAAAAAATGCTTTTGCCGAAGAGTTACATGCAATAAAAATTGCATTTTTAAAATACTTCTTTCATGAATAAATACCTCATATTCACCAGAAATTATCAAAACATATCCAGTGATAAACTTATGCTGGCAAAACTGGCAAAAAGTTTTAACTAGTTAATATCTAATATATATTTTTTATTAGTCGAATTTATCTCATGGTGCCATCTGATGGCTTATGGCACGCCATGGACGAGCGGGATGTTTTGGCTTGCGAACTGTCTTATAGGATACTGGTGGAAAAGTGGCTTCACCTTTTCCCCTAGGGGCATATTTTCTACTCTTCCTATATCTACGTAGATTTCTTCCACACAAAATAGGATAGAAAATTGTTTTTGGCAAAAGTTCGAAACTGAACATAGCCACCCTTTTCTCTCTTTAGACAGCCAGTCATTGTAACGACATCAAGAATTTAGATTCTGGGTCTTTAGATCTATGCACAAGCTCCTTCTGCGCAAAGTATTTACATTTGATTCGTTCCTGCCCGATCTGAGTTCAAGTCCTTTTCAAAACCTCTTGGTCGAAAGTTCATCAATTTACATTTATTTAACCGAAACTTCAACTGACCTAAATTACTTTAAAATGAAGTATATAGATTTATTCTGCACAAGTATAGTCGATATTGGTAGGTTAGGGTGCGGATGCAATTGGCCTCCGGAGACTGGTTTTCTTTTATTTTGCGGTTTAAATGAATTCATTATTCTTGTTCTGAGTTATTGTTTTTCAATTTTTGTTTTTATTATATTTTGTTTATATGCTCTAATCTCATGTTTCGACATTTAAGTCAATGATGTAAAATCAAGTGTTTTTGCAATTAAACAAAAATTCTGCCCAAAGTAGAATAGAACATTATTTTTGCAAACGTTCGAAAACCGAACAGAGACCCACCCTTTTTTTCCCTTTAGACAGACAATCGCGATGCTGGAGGGACCTCACGCTCCGTCCATCCGTCATACGTGCGAAATGGCGATGAAGCGATAACCCTGCCGTCCTTTCAATCAATTAGCGCTTAATGCCCCCACGCATAGGCATGCGGATACCGCAACACGCTTACCTACCCGCACCAGAGACGCCATAAATCAGAGATCGCCGCCGCTGCGGTAATTGTTACCATCAATACAGCACTGAGGTAAGGAGGGAAGATGCTTTGGCGAGGGAAAAATTGGAGATTTTGGGGGTATCTATGTAGCGATGAGATAAGCCCACTACTGGCGATGGTTTTCAATCAGAAAGGAATTAGTTATTCGTTTGGAATAGGAAGAGAAATTAAATATCAATTTGTGCAATGAGGAAGTTTTTCAATTTTTAGATTTTTGATTTTGTGTTGGATTTTAGAAGAAAGAGTTCGTCTAAAATCAAATTCCCAAACAAAGTCAAAAAACAAATATTTACCAAGTTATAAAGCAAACAAAAACGTCAGAAAATGACCCAGCGTGCCTATCACTCCACGTAGCTACGCTGAAGAATTTTGGATTTGTGTATATGCTTGAATTTTTGTATGTATAATAATAGTAAATTAACTTTTTAACTGATGTAAACTCGTGCGGACGGGTAAAAGCACATGGGTATGTTCTACGTTATCAGCTGTTCCTCGTTTTTCGCGGGCTTTTGAGATCGCTGTAATTAAGTAAATATTGCACCGAATGAAAAAAATATTTTGGATTTAAGAGTTTCTCAACACTCTGATTTGATTTTTTTTAAATAATTAAAAATGCCGAACTTCCTTATTGTGGACAGAAGTAAGATATTTGAATTAATATACGAATCTGCTATCTCCCTTCATTAGTAAGAATAAAAATTTTATCTATTACTTTTATTGTCTGTATTCGGCAATTACAATCACTAGTAGATAGCACATTATTTCCAATGGTAGATAATAGTTGGCCCATTTTAAATTGTCGAATATTTGGAAAAGAAAATATTTTAGACCTACACCACAATCACTCAACTGATCAATGGCTTCAATTGGAAACGCTTTTTTCCATTGGATTAGGACTCCACATCATATCATCTGATTCCTACCTCCTTGACTTAGATGCCGAATTGTAATTCTGTTTGAGACTCACGGAATTGGGTTGCTTGATTCATTTGTTGGCTCCGAAGAGTGGAAATGTCTATTAGAAAATAAATGATCAAGTGATTAAATGAGTTGTTGTTGATTGTTATTGGCAAAGGCGATGAGCTAATAACTTCTGCAATGGCGAATGTGCCATATTGAATTGTGGCTAAAAGTGCCTGAAGTCTTGTGAGCGAGATCAAAGAGGAAAGCTGCAGTACCCCTAACTCAAATCGAGAAGTTTCAAATTCTTTATTCCGGGTTTCCTGTAGAGTTCGGCATAATTCTCACTAGTATCCTTATTTCCACAGGATTCACTATTGAGTGACTATAATTTCCTCGGTTAGGGATCTGGGACAAAATTCCGACAGCCTAAATCCCGACAAGCCAGAAATTCCTGCAGCCAAATGCCGACAATCCATAAACCCGACAGCAAAAAAATGCAAATATTGACGATAATGTAATTAAATTGCCCTTAAGAAGGACTAAAATGGCATTAATTTATTGATTTGTCGAGAGTTTCGACCGTGTCGCGATTATGTCCGGCCGGTTCTTCTCTAAAGAAAATTCTGAAAGTGTACATTTTAACAAAGATATTCTCGACTCGAAGATGCTCTATATGATATATGTTATTGGAAAGTTTGTGCTTTCAGAATGGATGTTCGTAGATATTTGGAATTGCCTTTAAGCAGTAGCTCCCTATCTAATTAGCCCTCATGTAGAAAAATCATCTATTTTTATTTTTGCATAGTGTTGCAAATAAACGCATAATGTTCATAAAATCAAAACAATCCAAAGAAACCAACTTGGAGATAGGAAATTTACTAAAACAAACTCACTAAAATGGGTTTCACGTCGTAGATGGCAACAGCTTCAACGGTTTGGTTTCATTTGTTGTCTGGAATTACTTTTTTGTAGTATACGAAAATGAGTTTTCTAAGAATATTGATTAAATTTTTTAAATGCCAACGTCTTACTATGCTGCTGGTTGTTCAAAACATTTGTTAAAGAAAGTTTGCATAGAAGGAAAAGTTTTTTTTTCATCTATATCAGTAATTTTGACTGTAAAGCCGAAGCAGCCAATGAAATCGCACAACGGAGAAAAATGAAAACAAGAGCGTTACATCATCTGAAACATTCCCGTTTCATGTAGTAAAATTTATTTTTATATTCTAGCTACATCTCTACCATTCGGCAAAACTGACACATTACACGCCACTCCATTACTTCACGCATTTAAAACGTAAAAACCGGGTAAAAAAAGAACCATAGCAAATCTCCAAACGTATAATTTACTAATTCAAGTTTCTGATCAGTTTTCTCGTTTGACTACTTGTGAGCGATGGCCGCCTTCACAAAAGGGGGAGGAGCCACAAGATTGATGGACGGGTTGTTGCAATTAGGAATCTATGAATTTGTGGTTACGCAAATGAAGCTTGCGAAATCCCAATGAAAACGTTGTGCTGTTGTTAATGTTTTTGTCGATAAAATTAACTAAGGGGATAGGGGTGGGGGAACATATATGCAGAATAGCAATTAATTAATTTTTTTTTTTAGTTCGAGGCAAAAAAAAATACTTAATTAGAGGTGGCGATTTGGCAAAAAAATATGTCAAAATTTTCCGTCGAAACTAGATTGTATACCAAAGATAATCTTTTAATTAGGAATCTATGAATTTGTGGTTACGCAAATGAATCTTGCGAAATCCGAGTGGCAACGTTGTAAATGTTTTTGTTGATAAAATTAACTGAGGAGGACCTGGGGAATACATGTAGAGTAGAAATTATTTTAGTTTTTTTTAATTCGATCCAAAAAAAACTTAGCTATTTAGAGGTGGCGATTGAACAAAAAACATGTCAAAATGTTCCTTCGAAACTTGATTGTATACCTAAGAAAATCTTCGGAATTTCAAATCTTTGTATTGGGAATCTATAAATTTGTGGTTTTATACGCAAATGAAATTTGTGCAATCGAAATGACAATGCTGTGTTGCTGTTGTTGTTTTTTGCGATAAAATTAAATAACTTGAAGAACATATAAGGATAAGTAAATTTGGCATAAGTACCTTTTTTTTCTAGTTGGAGCCGAAAACCTTAGCTAATTAGAGACGACTATTGAACAAAAAACATGGCAAAATTTTCCTTCGAAACTAGATTGTATACCTAAGAAAACTTTGAAATGTATCAAACCGTATAAAGAATAAATATGTACTGAAATAAGAACATTTTTTATTGTTTAAAGTGTTCCGTTATAAATGTCATTACAGATTTACAATTAGTTTATTAATTAAAATATATCTTAAAATAAAATTATCCCTATTAAGTCAATTTTTCGATTAAAAGCATTGTACTATTTAATTATCTTTATTTAGACCAGAATTAATAAAACACTATTCAGAGCAATATGTAAATTTTTATGAGACTATAAGGAATTTCCGAGTTAAAAAAAAGACATCATTTTACGAAATTCCAATAACAGTTTAAAGCTTTAAAAGAATCTTTAACTACAAAAATACATATATTTTTAAAATAATAACTACTTCAATAAAAAAAAATCATTCAAAAAGTGTACCCTGTATTTTTGGTCTTAATAAAACGAAAGTCCTAGCATCTAAATAAAATGTAATCCTTAGGCGAAAAAAGCACTGATCACAAGAGTCTTGGGATAGCCACTCTGCGTTATGTCAACAGCGTTTGTTTTCCCTGCAATGACACTCTCATCAAGGTAAAATGACATGTACAGATTTAGTTTGGTCAAGCATTTTCTTTCAGTAAAGCCATGTTATTATACAGATTTTAGTAAATGTATGATTTCTAAAATTCATTTCAAAGTAGATTTCTGAAATGTATGTATTTTAAAGAACATTCAAGTGCATGTTTTTAAACTATATTTCAATGAATTATTTATTGTGTAAATCAAAATTATGACAACTGAGATGATATCAGTAGCTTTGGTAAATGCAAGCTTGAATCTATATATCTTACGCCTGTAATATTTAAGCCTACTATCTTACGCATGTAATATAACAGAAGACTTTGCTTATTTGTTATCTTAATTAAATGTTTGGAAAACATTTTGTTTTGAATCTTTCTTTTTTTAACATTATTACTTGAATTACCTTCATTTGTGTTCATTAATATCTATAAACACTTCGTCAGATATGTATAGGACATCACTTTAAAATATATACGCATAATATTTTTTATAGCATATTATATTAAAATTACTAATATGTCATAACGTTCAAACTGATTTAGATTGGTGACAATAGCGCATTATTTATCTGCAAAAATTGTTAAACCAACATTTTCGCAATAGCTTCTCATATTTTCAGGTGTTTTTTAGTTTTAATTTTTTTATTAAATACATCTGTAGTAAACACTTAAGGTTTTTTTCAAAGTATGTTATCTGCTAGTTTACTATGAAAAGACGTCATACATCACAGATTTGTAAGTTTATATGTATTTTTTAAAGAACATTTCAGTTGTACGTGATTTAAATCTCTGATTTCCAATAAACAGTTTACCCTTATTAAATTTGGCAATGTTAAAAACTTGGCACTTGGTTTCACCAAAAAATATGGTGGTTGTGAAATGTGGTGGAATGTTTTACCACATATTCGATATTCGGTTGAACAATTTCTTACGTTTTTGTTTCCATAAAATAAAAAATGGTTCAACCTAATACCGAATATATGGAAACATTTCACAACCACCATTTTTGATAAAACCAAGCACAAAATGTTTAATAGTTTGGCATTAATCACGTAACAGTTTTTAGTTATTTTCAATCTATCCATATTTAATAAAATAACCCGATCATAACTGTTTGTTTCAATTCTAAACAACACAAATCACACAACAAACCCTCCTAAAAAACTATTCAATCCCCAAAAGAGACATCATATCCTATCTTTCTAAACGCATTTCCGTGATATAAGGTAGGGAAACTCGTGAGAAAACCATTTGCGTCCGACGGCGGGGCTTTTACATCGCGGCCCGATAGGCTCCCGACGCGGCATCGAAAACCGATAACCTTCCGAGCGAAAGTCAAGCCCTGTTTAAAAGGGAATTTAGTTAAGAGAGTGGAGATCTAATCTATGGGATGAATGGGTACCGACGTCATGGAAGGAATGGGTTGTTTTTTGGTTGTGAACAATGGCATGGAAAATGCATGAGTTATTAATGAGGTTTTTGTGATGTGTTAAGAAATGAAAGGTATCATTTTTTATGATTTTGTGTGTTCCTTAAAGCTAGAAGTACATACGAGGTAGATATTTTCCCAGGTAAATTTTAACTATGTTTCTAAGATGGTCAGTGACATTATCGACTAAATATAAAACCACACTTTCACAAACTAAACTCTCTTCTCTTAAACTACTTCTCTTTAGGCATGTAAACCAAAAAAAATGATCATGTACTAATGGGTCAAATAGCTGCTCCAAGAAAGATTTTAGAATCAAAACATCCGCATTAGTTAATATTTACCTCGGTTTTTAATTTAAATGCATTAAAAGTACTTTTGTACTTATATGGTTAAAATAATAAAAAAGAAGGGTTTTTTTTAATTGTCACAGATGAAATATTCATATTTTTAAATTATATTAATAAAGAAAATTATACAAAATAATTTGTTACATAATTTAAGTTTATTAGTATGCTTAAAAATATAGAAAGGAAATATGTATGTTTTTTTCTCCGTTGTCTTTCTCTCGATAAATTAAGATAATAAAGTTGGTAATCTGTCTCTGTGCATCCACACAACATTTATGCTGAACAGGAAACACACTATTTATACAACTTAGAAAGAAAATCGCCAAACACGGCCTTTAGCAAGTTATAATTTAAACTTTTAAACACCAAAATAACCATCTTCATTAATTTTCTTTCGAAGATTTAATTAATAGTCATTGTCGTTTTCTAAATTTTTAAGACTAATGACATTATTTTTTTTAAAAGGGATGAGAAACTTAACAGAAAATCATTTAACTTTACATTATTTTGAAAATTTAAAAATTATTAAGTTAAATAAATAAAGTTGATTTTATTTTAAATAAGGTTACACATGCGTTCGACGAAGCGGCAACCGTAGAAACATTGAATATAAAAATGAAGTTTTTCTGGTTATCTCAATGTAAATTACATTTTTAATGATTTAAATTTTAAAAATACTTCAAATTTAATTTCTTAATGAAATTTGTGATCGAGCCTTACCTGATTTTTTTGCCGCAATATGACGTATATCACTTGTTTGTGCTATTTGTGGTTCGTTCTGTGAAAGTGGGTGAAGGACAGATAGCAGACATAGCCTTTATAAAAGTGCGTTATAAAAGTAGTGTGGAAGCTAAAATGCTTTAACCAGCTTTTTATGCCAAAACAAAATGAAACGCCTCGCATTTTCTTAGTAAACAAATAATTAACAATCAAAAACTCACAATGTGCTATATTTTATAACGTCATTCCAAACTGATGAAAATGACAAAAATAATTTTTCCTGCAAAAATTAATTTTAAAACAGTTAAAGTATCTCGTGTTATTTTTGATGTGGCAAAACCAACTTAAAAAATTAAAATTAAATACTAATTCAAAGGGTAATTCGTCGACATAAGTAGACAGATGTCCATCCGGCGTACATATAGACGGGCCAAAAAGTAGAAAAAATTTGCAACTGATAAAATACCTTTTTAACAAAAAAAATGGATTTTTTTTATCCAGAACTGATTTGATATGGGGAGTACCCTACCAACAGACGGACATCTTCAGCATGTCAATGTCTACCATTTTTTTTTTAATTCTTTAGAATTAAAAAAAAGAAAGTAGGCTAAAAATCATACCACACTTTTAAATTTTCAGACGAGGAAAAAATGTTTTCCTTTAAAAATTTTTTTTAACAAAGTGTTAATTTTCTTAATAAAAAAATGTCTGAACAGATCATCAACCACTTCTAAAATTAACCATGAATCTTAATCACAAGGATAAAAAAAATATCGATACACAGAAGATTAGATAAGATAAGAAGGAGGAAAGATAACAAACAAAGTCGATGATGTAGAAATGCGAAACAAGTTTTCTTTTTCATAGCAGTTGTTCTTTGCTTTTGCTCTTTTTTAGGAAACTGTTCTGCTTGTTTATAAAAAATCATCATACTATATCTTCAAATTTTCAATGTAGCGGAAACTGAATTCATGAGCGGTTACGTTGGGTGCCTTCTCAGGTGTCGGCTCGTCACTTGACTGTGGTTCTAAGATACGACGCCCGTTGCCAATAGCCCTCGTGTAGCTCTAGTGCGACGAAATTCAAACTAAACTAAACTGAATTCATGAGGTAAGTCTATCTATTGGTATATTGGCCACTTGGTTATTCAAGACTTCCTATAAATAAATAACAAAAAAAATCTTACAGCTCAAGGTGAAATTGCAGTCTTTCAATGCGTTTCAAGTTTTGTGTGCGGAAATAAAATCTATAATTGAATATTAATATTAATTGAATGAAGATGTTGTAACATAGAATAGGATAATTAAATGCTGAAGTTCGGTGGTTCAAATACCACTCTGGGATTAATGTTTTTGCCCGAGTACGATTTACAACCTAGATCCCAAGTTAGGTAGTTACCATAGTCCGCAAAAATAAAAGACATTAGTTGATTTAAGTTTGAATATCGTCGCACTAGAGCTACACGAGAGCCATTGGCGATGGGTGGCATAATATAGGGTACTTGACTGTATCGCTAAAATACCTTAAAATATTTAGTTAATTATAGTTTGAACCCAAAAATAACAAACGTATATATTTTTTTGCAAAATAAATCATTAAATAATTCATATAAATCATTTTAAAATGGCTTATTTTTCATCGGTACGTCACGTGATCACAAACACGTCGATTTGGCTGACGTCCCTAGTATCTATAAAAAACCGGTGAGGTGTTTTTTTTTTTTGCTTGCAATTAAACTGGATTTAATCAAATTTACTATTAAAATAAGAATTATAAAAAAAATGGAAGGAGGTTTTACAGAAGCGGATAGTTCAGATTTGCTTAAAGTAGATTCCAAATTAGTGTTTCAAAGTTTGTTTATAGTTACTAGTGACGTCATAAATACCACGTGACAGCCACAAAGCGTTTTCGGGCGTAAACGTACGCAGCTGCGGGACTTCAAGAGCATATTTAACATGCACTCCCCTTCGCGGAGTATTATTCGTCGTTAAATTTTTGGCCGACACGGACAGTTTAAAGGTCGACAGTTAGTTTGACGATGCCCGGACACGAACTTGGGATCTTTCGCATGTAAAGCATCAAGCGCCTTTTACTGGACTCCCCAGCCCTATATAAAAGTAGACGACGGATGAGCTGCGCCGGAGCAGCGGTCAGAGATAAGAGAATGTGGACTTAAATTCCCATTCATGTGCAGCAAAAAAAATAACAGACATTCGTTAATTTTAGTTATCGTCGCACTAGAGCTACACGAGGGCTACTGGCGCCGGACGTCATAATTTACAATCCTTAGTAATCCAAAACGCGTAAAAAACACCAAGAAATTCTTCTCTTTTACGTCCCCAAGGGATAGGTGCGAGAAAGTCAAATTAATTTCCATTAGTTTACTTACGGTCCGAGGGCCCGAGCAAAAAGGGTCAAGGCAGCTCACGCGCGTCGAATTCGGAATCGGGCTCTCGTGACTCGGGGCCCCGTGGGAACACAGATTTCGACAGAGATAGCCAAGGGGGGGGGGGGGGGCCCTTGACCCCCCTCCCCCCTTTCTAAACAGTGGATCGTTAATTACTGTGCGTTGCTCAAATACAGGGGGATACTATTCATAAGTGTGGAAGGTGGGATTTGGTTTGGTGGTCGGTGGTCGACACCCATTTGTGTGATCGATTGGATGGTGGAAGACTGCTTTTGAAGATGGTGAACTGGAAGACTTCAGGCATTTGTTTAAGGTTTCATAGCAGTGGTTTACGCATGTTTCAGCAAAACAAAGCAAGTATTGCAAAATATCAAATTTTATGGCCCGTCCGTGGCCGGTTGGTTAAGGCATCAGCCTAGAGATTCAACCTTCTCAGGAGTGCGGGGGTTCGAATCCCACCTACTGCCAGTCATCCTATAAATCGGATCCGTGCACGGCCAACTTCAATAACAAGGCCAGAGAAGCTCTCTCAAACATGAGGTAGACGGAAATTTGACGTCACTGTTCCCAGTGCCGAAGATCGAAAACCAGTTCGGACGCATTCGGAACCCTAAATTGTGGTCAGCCGTGAACGAGTGGTTCCGAACAGGTTTCGAGACAGGTTGTCTTCATCTTCGGAACAACGTCACTCGGAACTATGACGTCAAAATTTCCGTCCCCGAGCTTGTTTGGGAAACCTTCTTCGGCCTTAGTAGTTGAGTAGGCCGTGATCCGTGCTGGAAATAGTAGAAAAAATCCTCATCACGGATGGGCCCGAGTACACAGGGACAGACGTGCTCGTTAAATCTGTGGAGTCCAAAGTCCCGACGGCGTTAGCGTACGATGTCTCTCGAAGTTCCGTTGGGTGCCCGCTCAGGTGTCGACCTCGTCACTTGACCAGGTGTCTAAATTACGAGGCGTTATTGGCTGTGTTAAAGCTCCTGAAGGAGGCTAGAAATAGACAGCCGGAAACGATTACCTTACCTTACCTTACCACCAAACTTTATTATATTTCTGATAATATTGATTGCATAGATTACCAAATGCCTTAATCCAGAGTGCATGAAAAATAGCCTCTCAAAAACTTTGTATACTCGTCAACATTTCGGTCAGATACAATGGTATTACTATGATACATACTTGGGGTCATTTTTGTAAATGGACAAATTACACTTTTAAAAACTGGGAAAAAAACATTTTTTTTTATTAAATACTTTTCTTTATATTCGTTGTCTTAACACTATCAAATAGTAAAGTAAAAAATGTTGATCATTTGGTGTTTTTTTATACATATTTTCCATACTTGACAATTCTGACGAAAATTTTTAGATCACTGAGCTGCGCAACAGACAATATATGTCGCATGCGACCGAAACATATCTTCTGTGCCAAACAATACCGCCAAACGCACGATTTGATCGCATGGAGTAAGTTTGCTGCAATAAAGGCGCACTAAACCTACAAGACGAGTACAAGATATAATCTTGGAATCGAGTTTTTTCTTTAAATGGAATGTTTGTTGGTTAGTTGAAATACCGTCAAACTAGAGTTGGGATAATATAGGCAAAAAAAACATTTTTATAAAGTACTTATGGCATTAATTTGGTCGGATAGCTTGACCACGCATGGCTTAAAGTAGAAAACTTTCGATTTCTTTTCAGAATCTTCAAAAACATATTCGTGTATAACTTTGATCACCATTCATATTTTTTTAACAATAAACACTGCCATATAATTGCTCCATGCCCCGAAACAAACCTACTCCTACAACTCTTTTCAGCAGGAAGAGTGGACACCAACCACTATCGCAGAGGAGAAATACCGAATGGACATTGAAATTGCTTCCCTTCAGCCAACAGAAATAATGATAAAAGACCGAAACTGCATTATTATCCATAAATTGTTATTTACTATGATCGACGGTAAAGTTTGCAATGCAGTTACTCAAAATAAATCGACCCAAAGATGTTATCTTTGTAAGTTAACATCAAAGGATTTTAACAATTTGGCAAAGGTGCAATCTACACCAGTGGATGAAGAAAAAGTAGATTTCGGCATCTCAATTTTACATGGATGGATACGTTTTATGGAGTGTTTACTCCATGTAGCTTACAAGCTATCAATAAAAAAGTGGCAAGCTAGATTAGAAGGCGAGAAAAAAGTTGTTGTCGAAAATAAGAAATTCCTCCAATATAAATTCAAAGCTGAAATGGGATTAATTATTGATCAACTAAAGCAAGCGTTTGGAAATAGTAATGATGGCAACACTGCAAGGCAGTTCTTTGCAACTCCCGAATTGACTGCAAAAATAACTCAAATTGATGAGACAGTTATTACTCGTTTTCATAGAATATTGCAAACAATTTCAAGTGGATATGAAATCAATATTGACTAATTTGAAATCTACTGCTACACGATAGCCACAATGTTTGTGTCCAAATATCCTTGGTATCCAATGCCTACTTCGGTGCATAAAATTCTGATGCACGGACCCATTATTATTAAACATGCTTTACTTCCCATTGGTCAACTTAGTGAGGAAGCACAAGAAGCAAGAAATAAGGACTTTAGAGAGCACAGAAAACAATACTCGAGGAAGACTACAAGGATTTGTACAAACCAAGACGTATTAAACAATTTACTTATATCTTCTGATCCATACAGCTTCCGACAATTACCACAAAAAAAATAACTATATTTCCCAAAGAAGTAATTGAAATGTTGAAGCCTTCAAATCAACAGACTATCCAGTATCCACTCGGAAGATGAAAACGATGTTTCTACCGATTTAGATAGCGATAATTAATAACCAATAACCTTATTATTATTACATTATTTTTTATTGTTTTATCACTATATTATTAGTCCAAAAAATTCAATCCATTTATAAATCAAATCGAAATATATATTGTTAAAATTCATTTATAGTAAAAATCAACCTTATTTGTAGTATATAAAGAGCCATTTAAACTTAAAAATCTAATTATGGTTTAATTTTATTATCTGTTTATAAACAATCTAGCTTATACCATATAATATACATGAATTGTATGCTGATTGCTGTGATCCTATTACACTAATTTCACGAAAATTTATTTTCAAGTTATTAAATGTCAGTGCTGTACATATATTACTTTAATGCATTTCATAAAAGAAAAATATATTTAATACTTTAACGTTGTATATAACTAATTTTTTTAGTAAGTAAAGAGTTATTATTTTACTTGTATTTCATTGAATTCACTTTTTTTCTGTAACATGCATATTTAAAGGTTTTTTGTAGAAGAATATTTTTAAATGATGCTTTGTCCAAGGAATATTTTTAAAAATTTATTGTAAAGAAAAATTGTGTTTTCTAAATTGGATCGAAAGTTTTCTACCTTAAGACATGCGTGGTCAAACTATCCGACCAAAGTAATGCCATAAGCAAAGTACTTTATAAAAATGTTTTTTTTCCTTATTCAAACTCACATTTTTTGAATTAATTAACCTCATATTCAGCATCCTCGAAAACATACATAAAGACTTCTCAAAAGAATTTCCAGCAAAAATCCAATTGTTGCTGGATATTTTAAGCACATACTTGGATTTGCTATTTTGCAAAAAAAGCCATTTTTTTGCAAAGATAGCAAAAAGTAGCAAGTTTTGACTATTGAAACATGAAAAACCAATGTTTGAGGACTATTGTTGGTGGTAGTAGATGTGCCGGATTCAGGCGGGCACCTTAACAAAATATCACATTTTTAAACTTTTTTGTTATAAAAAAATATTTTTTTAACTTTAATTGTTAAATGTAAAGTCAAAACTATTTTTTAAAAAACATTTTTTATTTTATAATAAGGCTCAAATGTTCCTCGATTACATGCACATATTGTAGTTTTTAACAAAAAAATGTTTAACGAGCCGAAAATTAATTAGTAAACATAAAAAAAATGAAAAGCTGATAAAAGCTGAAATGCAAGAAAAGAGTACAATAATTTTAGCAAAAATACGACTTTCGATGCTTATAAAAACGAATGTTTTTTTTATGAGATAATAATTCTTTATATGGATAGATGCACCACTTAATTAGCTATAAAAAGACACCAATTTTATGATTGTAGCTAATATTTTTTTTTTATTTATTGCCAAGAATTCTGGTCAAATACCCCACACATATGCATTTTATAGAAAGAATAGTAGTTGCAATTAATGTGTCCATTTTCTTACATAAATAATATAACCTATTTTAAAATATCTATAATCAATTTATATTATATATATATATATATATATATATATATATATATATATATATATATATATATATATATATATATATATATATATATATATATATATATATATATATATATATATATATATATATATATATATATATATATATATATATATATATATATAATATATATATATATATATATATATATATATATATATATATATAATATATATTACTATTCTTAATTAAGTGTAGCCCTTTAATTGAAACTGTACAGCATTTTGGGAGATTTAGAACTGTGTACCTAACCATACAAAGGCTTGCTACACGTATCATCGTAGTATTTTGAGTATGCATCCTACTATATTGACTCTAAGCCAACACAAGCCTCGTAATTAGAACCCTGTCAAGTGATGAGTCGACAAGACATACTTGAATATGCATTTGTCAAGTATATTTCATGAATAAATTGTGTTAAATAAGATATATGCGTATGACGTGATTAGAGTAACGACTCCTGATCGAAAAGAGCGGCTTAAAAATTGCAACGCATTATTTTACAGTCATTCGCCATAATCTCTGATGATACGCGACTGTGGCCTAATACGATACCCTCATCAATAGCCTAGTGTAAGGATATTAAACTAACCTAACTCTTGATCATAAATTAGAAGAAGATGCGAATAATCACTCTCGTGAAATATCTAAAGGCATGCGTTTTAATAAATCTACAGTTGAAGCGAAACAACCGATCGGTATTGAATGCGCTTGGAAAGAAAGATCCAAGATGAAGTTATTCAATGTGGACTGACCTTCAAGGCTGATATGTGAGTTAGTGACGTGTGAGTGAGTGACGATTCCGTAGGAAAAGTCAAATAACATCATTTTCAAAGAATTTTTTATAAGGTTTAGAGATTGTATGTTAATCTACATTTAAATGCCCCCCACAATTTGAGACTAGTAAAAAAATTCTCGCACTTATTTATAATCAGTAAATGATATTGAGTAAGTGACGACAGTAAAAGACTCCCATGATATTTTTAATACAAAAAGTACTGTAAAAACGTTATCACCCATGGATCAAAACAACTGATGGCTGATTTAGAAGCCTCAATCCTTTAAGAATAACATGCCAATTTAAATTAGATTTCTTAGTCGTCTAGTAAGTTTTTAATTGAACTTTAAAGCAGTGTTATAGGAGTGACTCTATAACCCAGGGACATTACATACTCATAAAATTACATAAAACTATTGATAGTAGAAAAACATCAGATACATTTTCGGAAACTAATTAACCATTAATAGTTCCGCCTAAAAGGATTATATATTTAAAACGGACTTTTTTAGGACGTTAAAAGTTGTAAAAGCATGCAGGGACATTGTGAGGGAGTGACAAATCAAGTATTTAAATGAAATTTTATGTAAGTAAATTATAATTATTTGATATTTTTTAAGTGGGACTAGTTAGGTTGTGGGCCAGTTTACACTAATAAATCACAAACACGCATATATAATTTTAAAATAAAGAGCAAAGTATCCGGGACATTGATTTGTCCCTTTTACAGAGAATGACCCACTTATAATCATATCTCCATCGGCAATCTCATGAGAATGACTACAAATCATTTTAAAAAGAAGCATTCCCTATTCTTTACTCTTCCCAACTTCACACAGTCCAGTAAAAATTACTGTGTGTGACTCGATCTCCATATGTGTCCTCGATCTCCGTTGAATTTTCTTTGTTGACTAGTGGCTGGCAGTCGACAACCACATTTATAATCTATTGGTTATGAGACCCTGACCTTCAAAGCCATGAATGACCCACCAAACTAATTATGCTGACATGTACCTATAGTATCAAGTAGTAACCATATTTTTAAAAAAATTAGGAAGCAATCATGGCTTTAGAAGTATCAACTATCACAAGTTGTCCCCTTTTTAAAAAAAATGACTCTTAAGTAAACAGTAGTTAAATTGAGAGTAAAAAGGCTTGCCTCTGTCTCATAGAAGTCAATAGAATTAGTAAAATATGCAGCTCATCTATAAAGAAGTTCACCTAATAGAGTTTAAGAAATAGATATTTTACTCCACCCCCTAAACAGAACAAATGTTTATGTGTGTATTGTAAACTGGCAAATAAGTGTAATTTCAAATTAAAAAACTTATGAACTATTGCACACAATCAAAACAAATAATACACTAGAAATGAAATTATATTTATTAAGAGATTTCATAATACAATATTATTTTGTTTCTTCAACCACCAATTTTGAGCCCTAGGTTGAATTCAACAGATGAAAGCCTGGCTATCAACAAAGCAAATACAATTTTTACAAGGAAAAAATATAACTTTGTTTCAAAAAAGAAAGAAAAAAACACTCAGATCAAAAACAAATGGTAAGCAACCAAGCAAAAAAAGGATAATAAATCAATAAAACTTTTAACTTTAATTAAAAACTACTCAGTCTTTATAAATATCCAAAAACATTCACACCAACTCAAGTTAAAGAAACAACATCAGCAATAATAAACAAAATAACTCAGAGGACCAACTGAATTTCTATCGTTGATACAAGCGAAATAAATCTTTTAAGTCTTTCTCCCCCATACAGCTAATGCTACATTTTACTGTAACAATAATTAAAATAAACTATAAGTCATTTAGCAATCGATCTTTGTGCTAATTTAATTTCAATTAAAATAAATATCTCAATATTTGTGAATGATGTTTCTTTTTGGGAAAATTTAGCATTAGCCCTATGGAGCAGGAAAAGACTAGAAATCACCCTTTAATATACTTCAAGACATTTACTGACAGTTTGTTATCGAATGCATCAAACAGATCAGTGCGGGATATGAAGGAATACCACCAAACCTTATTCTTTTCCACCAGTTCTTTAGTATAAACAGAAGCAGTCAGTTCTTGAATTCATAACACTCGTAACTTAATTAACTAGTATGAATTTTGTTATTTTGTATATTTCAAAGAAATATTAATTTTATATAACTACGATATCTTCATTAAATCAATTTCTTAATTTATAAAGGTGTTACATAGTCCATTGTTTGATCCTAACTTAAATTTACAATCCAGAAATAGAAACACTTCCTAAATAAAAAAAAAACTGTCAAAAACATAATGTCAGTCAATTCCTAATTTAAAGAAGCGTTATATTAGTAAAAATAGGTCAATTGTGGCCTTACATGATGAATTTCAGAACAATTGAAGAACTTAGTGGAAGAACGTGCTATGTGATGTTTTTGAAAAAATTGATATTGTGTCAATGCACATGTTATTCCCTCTTTTAAAAAAAGTACAAGATTTCCCCTTTTCACAAACTTTAAGTTAAGTATATTTTTTACACTTGGTAAATGTCATTTATAACGTATCTAAGTGCAAACGAAAAACTTTAAAGCTCATTTTCTCGTTTTCACCTTTTTGTCACTTAGCATTTTCTTCCACTTCGCCCTTCAATTATGACCTTACATTAAAACATCCAAGAACAGACAGCTCCTGCTTACAATCAAAAGAACACATCTCAGCCAATCCTCTAAAAAATAAATACATTTCTTTCCGTTAGCAAAGAGATCCATCATAGCAGCAGCCAGTTGGGTACAGCTGTGGACTGCTCCATATTGTGAGATACCCGCTCGGGTATGTTGTGACTTAGCCACAGTTCGTGAAGCTCTTCGTATCGTTCGCGGCACAGGTGTAAAGGGTTGCCGCGATAAAGTCCCTGATCTGTTTCGCCATATTCATCAACATACGGGGGTGCAGTGAAGCAACCTATAAAAGTTATGAATATCAATTGCATTTTGGTGTTAATTTAAAAATGCAAAATAATAATTTATTATGCCCCCTTATGCAAAATGTAAGTGATGAATATTTTTTTATAAGTAGATTTGGGATATTTTGTGAAAAAGTAACAAACCAAATAAAATTAGTTTTTTGAAAAAAAATTACGAGTTTTTTTTTAAGGTCCAAACTGATTTTCAAACTGAGTAGTTTGTAAAGCAATAATTATGAGTATATTATTGCAATAATAATTAGTTGTAAGCAATATTAATATTTTCTGGTGCAATAGAATATCCTCACCCCCATTTTTTTTAAAAGCAGTGTAGCTTTTCTATGGAAGAAACAAATGTGCAGATATTGTAAATTCCCAAGTAGGTACTGTGATAATTTTTTATTGTATGACCTAAGCAGCACTTACTGCTAATTTTGAACCTCTATTCATAATTATTCTGAGTTTTAATACAGAACAAGATCAATAGTAAATAAATGCCTCAAAAACAGGGTGACAATTGTAAAATAGGTCCAAAGACGTAATCCACTATTCGTTATAAGGCCTCTTTTAGAATTGCTACCCTGTTAAAGTAAAATATACCAGCAATATTAACAAAACATGCATATAAACACATGCATTAAAATCTGAATTAATCTCTGTAATCAATTTATAGCAAGTAATTATTTCTATGCACTTTAATATTTTATTTAATTCTGAACAAAAAAGCACATCTGACAAACCAAAACCACCTACCTTTATTCTTATCAGACAGCAACAAAATCTTGCAATCCCTGATCCTAAGGAAAATTCCAACACCCGAGCCACAATAAAAAGCATGGTGCGTACAAGCTCCTACCATACTTCCTTTCAACTCAATCTGGCAACAGTAACTCTGGGAACAAAGCACATCACCACACACCAGACACATGGTTGGATTACGACTGTCATCACCTGTTTATATAAAAAAAAATTCAAAATTGGAATAACACTTATATTTAATGTTTTGCAAATATAGGTTTAATATAAATAATTATAGTACATATTTATAATGACTGCCAAGCATGCTTGGGAACTAAACACCTTACCGGGACATATACCTAGCACCCCAGAGCCCTAGGTCACGAAAGCTGAAATGGGCACAGCAGGCCTTGGCCCACTAATGGACTGTTGCGCCGAGGAATTTAGTTTTTATTTATAATGACTGCAATTAACTTTTAACATAGCAACAACATCCACTCTATTATGATTTCAAAGGTCTCTTCCCCAGTATTTGAGCTCCATGCTTCATGTCTTCTATCTCTGATGATTTTCTGGCAAGTTTCGGTTTGATATTTCCATTCGACACAGTGTTTATTGTCTCTTGATTTTTCTACAGCATTCCAGAGTCAGTCTGTATTTTAATCATCTTTTTTTATGAATTCACCTTATTTTAGTTTCAGCATAATTTTTTATTTGCATTTGTTATGTTTTTGGTTTTTCTTCAGTACTGATTCAGGCAATTACAGTGACGAGAATGCTTTGACAAAGGGATGCATTCGTTTTGAGTTTGGTTGAATTGACATAAAGTTGCAGATTCTATTACATCACAGTTTTTAAAACTACTAAAAATGATTAGTAACTACTAAATTTGAATTTTTGTGTTTGGATTTCAATTTAAATGATTTGGTGAGTTTCAAATTTGAGCAGGATATTTGAAAATTCAATAAACACTAAACGTTTTGCAATGGAAACGTACAGATTGTCAAAATGTGTATGTGTTGGGACGAGACAACAGTCAGCTTTCTGGTGGACAGGTTTTTAAAATTTGTTGAAATTTTTAACAACTGATATACATGTACAACATGATATAACTGTATCTGTAGGTGATTTGAGAAATTAATAAAATAACGCAGACAGTGAGATCGCCATTCTGTAAGTCGCCTTTCTGCTAAAAGCGTGTGCTTTTCACCAATCGCCAGCTTGCTGTGAAGATATGGTTTATTCTTTAGAAGAGATGATTTTTCTGGTATTGGAATTTCACCACCTAGAACACAACATTCCTGCAACAAGACGAAGTTTCCAACAGAAGTTTAATGTTACCAAAGGACCAAAATACGGTACAATAACGGAACTGTTTGCGAAATTTCAACGAACTGGGAACGTGAATGACGAGAAAGTTGGAAATGTCGGGAGACCGTGTCCGACAACAACCGCTGCCAATGCTCAGCTGTTGGAAAGTGTAATACAAAAGCAGCATTGTGTATCCATTTGCCGTATTGTGGCTACAGTTCAAATCAAGCCAACATCGACGTATCGTCTCTTGCGTCAGAGCTTGCACGTGGTTCCATACAAAATTCAAACTCGGCAACCTCTCACCACTGCTTCAACTAATTCACGGGAGATATTCGCCAACGATATGGTGCAAATGATTGATGTTGGTAATATAAATGTAGACAACATTTGGTTTTGTTTTCGGATGAAGCCTACTTTCAGCTTGATGGCTACGTTAATAAACAGAACTGGCGCCTATGGGGAACAGAAAACCCTCATGTTGCAGTTCCATTGTCTCCGCATCTACCAAAAGTAATGGTTGGGCCGCCATTTCTTCCAAAGGACTCATTGGCCCATTTTTCAAAACCAGAGCTATTACTGCCCTCCGCTACCTGGAAATTCTTTGTGAATTTGTGGTGGTTCAAAATGCCTTACATGACGCTGCAAGCACCTCGTGGTTCATGCAAGACGGTGCCTGACCCCATCGCACGGCCGACGTGTTTAATTTCTTGAGCGAACATTTCAATGACTGTGTGATTGCGTTGGACTATCCCACACATACTACAGGAAGTGGTATGGATTGGCCTCCTTATTCGCCAGACTTGACCCCCTGTGATTTCTTTCTGTGGGGATATTTAAAAGATCAAGTGTAGTGTTGCAATCCCGAAACAATTGAGGAACTAAAGCAATACATCTCTGCTGCATGTGATGCCATCCCACCAGAAATTTTCAAACGGGCGGCTAGTAATTTGGCTGAAAGACTGCGTCACGTTATTGCTGATGATGATGGATATGTGGAAAATATTGTAGTATTAGTAAACTCTTAATTTTCCACAACCTTTATTTACGTTTGTTGGCTATTTTATATGCAAACACATGTACAAATTTTTGAAGGGTCGATTCTTGTTATAGGATCAACCCATACAAAAACAAAACCACTACACATACATGCACCTTTAAGTCATACAAACCCTCCTTTGTGCCGTTTACTAATTTTCTGTCTTTTATTAATATAAATAAGCAAATTACAATTCAGTCGAACCCTGTTAACGCGAACTCGAAGGAAGCACCCAAACATTTCGTGTTAACCGAATTTCACGTTAACCGTCAAGATTTTTTTTTTGCATTGAACCAGTGAATAATTTTTTTTTTTAATTACTTCTAAAAATTATTCTAATTTTATAATGTAATACAATCATAATACATATATACAATTAGTAACTCAATGTTATTTTGGAGAAGTACATACTATAGAAAAATTAGGATTTTTTTTTTAGGAACAGCAATTAAGAATGCATTTTTTAATATCGTTGAAATGGTGATTTTAGCTAAACCATATTTAGATAGACGCAATTTCAGCTTTTTTTAAACATGTGTTGTCAATATCAATACAAAATTTTTCTTTCGTTTCTAAAGAAATATACAGCTGCTTCCGATTCATTTTGAATGAATATCAATAAGTTTAAAATGCAAACCATTTCGAATTTCTAATGTCTTTACCTTTGACCTCTGCAGAAAAACACCTATGCTTCTCATGACGTAATAGATCATCCTACACTTGCTGGCGAATCATGGAAGATCTCATGATTTTCTCAGAACCAGAAGACAATTTATTTTTACACTGTTTGTTGCTGTTTTTTTATGTTTTGTTTCATTTATTATTCAAAATTTTGAATTACTAAGGGGGAAAAAGTCAAATTTTGAATTTTTTGTTCGGGTCAAGCGGAACTTCGCCTAAAGCGATTTCGCGTTAAGGGTTTTTTTAGCATTAGCTCAAAGCTTTACATGCCGGGGAAATGCTTTCAGTTCATCTTAAGCGAAATTTCGTGTAAAGCGAGTTCGTGTTAACGAGGTTCGACTGTAGTTGTTATATATCGGTAAACATCCAATTTTGTAACAATAATGCAACAACCTATCAAAATGAACAGCCTCCTAAAAAAGATATATGTTGAAAACTTGTTGAACCTGTAATTTTATTTAATCAGATGTAAATTCAACCAAACCAAACTAAAAGTACTACATTCTTGTGTAGCACAAGTGCAAGCTTTCATGCACGACCGAAAGTGCGGCCAATTATTTAGCCGTTTTCTATTGGCAGGGGCCGGGTAAACATTTCCGAATTGCATCCTTTCCATTTTCGATCAATTTTGGAACACCCTGTAGAATGATCTTTTTGACTTTCGTGTCCATTCCAAATAGTAAAACAGCTCTATCATTTTAATAGGGATTATTGTGCTTGTTTCTTAAAGACATGCACTATCTCCTATTCTTCCATCAGTTTTCAATTATTTTACTTTTATTTATTAATGATTTATATTCACATACTTACACACACATAAACATACAAAATATAGATATTTACTATAATTACCTTCAGAAGTCGGACAGGCAAAGTAGGACACACTGTTGATTAAGTCACTGTAGTCATTTGGAAGGTTGACTAGCCGGTTGATAGAGAGAGGGTGACGAACCAACGAGTCCGATGGGGTTGGTTCAGGATTTGTAAGGAGAAATGTGGTGCGTGGATGGCGGGCCCAGCTAAAACGACATTTCATTGTTTGAGGTTGTAAGATCAAAGTTTTGAACAGTGCATGTTTGGATTGATGCAATGTTAATGTTTTGAATTTGTCAAATGACCATCTGCAAAAGTAGTGCAATGAAAGCTCTGAAATCACATCGATATAAAGATTTGTTCTAGTTTACCGGCATGTATGAAAAGATTTAACCAATAAAATTCATAACATAACAAAAAAAAGTGTGCCCTATAAGGCTCTGTAGCCCATTACCCTATATGCATCAAATAACAAAACATGTTAGTGGTCCATTTACTCGACTTGCAAATCAGGGAAAGGTGATGATGATATATCATAACCCTTTCCCTTATTGGGGGTTCATGGTATCATGGGTATGATGTCAATATTGTTCATGTGTGTGTGTTTGTGGGTATCATGTCAATATTGCATGAAACATTCCCATATACTATGATAAAACGGTATAATAGGCAGGTGGGTTATGATCCGAACAATAAAATTCATACTCTTGTTTCACCCCCCTAAACTTTTGATTTGTATTTTAATTCTCTGATTTACCCAGGAATAATAATTAAAATTATGTAGTATTGTGGCAAAGCCACAGTCAATTTCAGATAGGACATTTCAATCAATTACGAAGAATGTATTTTTTCTTCTCTCAATGATGATGAAAGCTTTTGAAAATTTCTCTAGGCACACAGCAAATCTCAACAAAAATTCTATTCTTACTCATTGAAACATTCTGCTTCCATTTAAACTCACTTGGAATACAAATCAACAACTAAATATAATTTTTTAACCTTAACTCTCACCATCAAGCTAGATGCTTTAGCACTGTCGACGACAACAACTCATCAATCCTCGTTGGAAAGCCAAGATACTAACACAAACTCTCAAACTCATTATCTCTAATCTCCTGAAGAGAGGCCGGTGGTGTATATCGATCAGTCCATGAAAAAAGATGGCCGCACACCTCAAGAACGGCAGAGAACCAGATTTTGGACGATGGCGTGACCGGATGGGGTTGAAAAGAACCAGTCATAACCCACTGCAGTTCTGACTACCTTTCATTTAATCTCACTCGGATCACAAATTAACAATTAAATATAAAATTTTAAACTAAACTCACCTCAAAGCCAGATGCTTCAACGCCGTCGACGACAACAACTCATCAATCCTCGTTGGAAACCCGAGATACTGACACAAACTCTCAAACTCATTATCCCGAATCTCCTGAAGAGCGGCTGGTGGCGGAGTATCGGTCAGTCCATGAAAAAAGATGGCCGCACACCTCAAGAATGGCAGAGAACCAGACTTCAGACAATGGACGATGGTGTGACCGGATGGGGTTGGAAAGTACCGGTCGTAACCGGCTGCAGTCCTGACTTCTTCGTAGAAGATTAGGGCTGTGACACTTTCGTCGTGAGGTCCGGAGGTAGAAGTTGAGGATTCGCCCATTGAGGTCGGAACTTCACTTGAGGTTGAGTTTTCGGTTTCCATTTTTTCTTCTTCTTGGAAGGGATAGGTTAGGAGGACCTGAAATAGTGGTAATGTGTTTGGAAATGTATGTAAAATAAAATGTAAAAATAAAACATGAAAGATGAATTTAAACATTTTTGATTTGGGTTTAAATGTTTAGTAGATGTACATCTTGAAATCAAAGTGTAGCCTGTAAAAGATTTGAAAGAGGAATGTTATTTTTAGTAACAGACATCAAATATATCCCATTGATGCAAAGTTTACAAATTATTATTAACTATATATGTAAGGAGTAGTGTACAAAATAGTAACAAATATTTAAATAAAGCTAAACTTATGAGCTTTTTTAATTATTAAAAAGTTTCAAAGGCTACGTGTCGAATACCCTGAGTCCATAAAACCTTTACATGACTATTTTTTACTAATTTGCACTGGAAGTGTGGTTTCTAAATTTCAAACCAATCTTTTTAAAAGCACATTTATTAAGATAAACCATCTTTTTATGACAAAAGTATAATTCTAGCATTTAATTTTCTCACATTATTTTAAATTAGTAAATTATCATGTAAGCAAAGTGAGCAGCAACTAAAACTAACCTGGACAAAGTGGAAGACTAGCATGAGATGTAGGATAACCTTATCCAAAGTCGTTCCCACTGGGTTCAAGACACTAGTCCCTTCAGCACCATTCGATCTTGAGAACAAGACTGGCATGGATAGCACGAGGAAGGTCATGACTGAAAATGCATCGAGCTCTAAGCAGCACTGTGGGCTACTCTGGTAAGGTTCATCCAAGAGGAGGTATCTATATAACAGCAAAATACGAATAATAAATATCAGAATAATAATAATTAGAATTAGAATAATGAAGCCATTAATCAAGGATTGATTTGATTTACAAGGAGAATAGATGCATAGAAATAATTTGGAATTAAAATTGCATAAAGGAGGATTGCATACTATATTAAACAGAATACTCGATATTTTATATAAAATAAATAGAAGTATTCATAGGGTTTATAAAAAAACTTTTTAAGCTAAAAATAAACATAATTCAACAAGATTCTTAAGTGATTGTGTAGTTCATTAAGAGATTTTAAAAGCAATATGCATTTTGTATATTTACAGTAACACTTCCAATCAAAGAATTTTGAAAAAAAATTATTCCTTATTATTAACTTCTGTAATGCCTATTTCTTTTTATCTTTTAAAAAATTTAAAATGTTTCAGATGTTAAGATCTAGAAATACAATTGAAAACTTTTCGGATATAACTTCCATTCTAACACGGTTCGTTCTCTCCAGATTATGGTTAAAGATATGAAAGCTAGCTGCAAATAAGCAAATTAAGTCTGATATTAGCAGGGGAATGATAAGCTTAACATTAAAATAGTTTTTTTTTAGGGTGAAATTTTCAAATATCTTTTGGATGCAAATAAATTAAAATTTGTATTTCATTATTGCAATCTGTCATCTTAAAAAAAAAACATCACCATGTGTTTCACAAAGCAAGTCTTATATTAGCAGCTTTCAAAAAACAAATTTAATATAAAGATCCGACTTAAACTACTATAAATATACTTTCAAAATGCGTATTTATAAGAAAGACCATCCCATATTTTTAAGAAATACCTATATACCTGAGAATTCTAACACAGTTAGTTCGCACCACATCATGATCAAAGATACGGAGACTTGCTCCGCAAAAACGAATGATGCCGTCCAGACAAAGAGCATTCCTGGCAGAATGTGCGCCAAAGAGAGCTTTTTTCTTGTCGCGCAAGAGCCACTCCATAGCGTGGATTGTATAGGTAGTGGAGGACCAAGCCATAGAGGGAATTCTGACATCTTTTTGACTTGTCTCCGACATGTCTGTGTTGAAACCCACCTGAAATGGGTAGAAATGTTAAGGGTTAAGTATATGCAAAATCTGGTATGCAATAGAAAACTTAAGCATTGTTTAGAATGACACAAATTTTATTAATGTGATTTTTCATAAATTTATAAAACCATACATATTTAATAAATGTCATACATAAAACAAGTAATTTTTTGTAACAGTACTGTCATTTGGAACTACTACTTCTAAATGCTATTAGTACCCCTTCAAGCAAAAAACGCCAAACATGTAGGTAGTTGTAATTTAAACTTCTAAATGCCAAAATTAACCATTCTTATTAATTTTCTTTCACAGAATTACTTAAAAGTCTTTATCACATACTTTTTTAGCTTCCAAACTATGTTTATAATGTAAAAAATGGAAGATATCTGATCATAATCATTCAGTCCGTGTGTCACCCACTGTCACAGAACGAACCACAAGTCTCACAAACAAGTGGGATACGTAAAATTGAAGCAAAAAAATCAAGCAAGGATACACCACAAATTTTATTAAAACTTTTAATTAGAAGTATTTTTAAAATTTAATTAACTGGAAATTCAATTTTCATTGAAATAAAATGAAAATTCCATTTTTATTCAATATTTCTACTTTGTCAAAGGCATGAGAAACTTTATTTAAAATAAATTTTTTTTGGAGTATTTGCTTATGTGATATAAATCCGCTTGGAGTGATGTCATAATATATATCACAAGCGAGTTCTTTTGATGGTTCATTTTATAAATATGCAAAGTTTCGTTTTAATTTTTAAAGCATCAATTTTATTAAGTATTTATTCTTCTAACTGCAAATTAATTGAACAACAAATGATAAATTATATTAATTGAATCTTCAAAAGAAAGTTAATGAAAATTTTCACTAACTACGACTAAAACATATTTATTAAGAAAACGGAGAATTAGTTAGGAGTTATTTTCGCACAAAAATAGTTTTTTCTTTAATTTTAAAAATAATGTAAATTTAAATGAGATTATATGTTTTGCTTTCATTTTTACAGCAAAAAAAAGTACATCATTCTTCTAACAAATCATTCAGTATCTAAACAAATTTAGCAAACGAAAAAGACTAATACAATCTGCGAGAAAAGATGAATGAAAATATATAATTTTGGCTTTTAAAAGTTTAAATTGGAACTAGCTAAAGCACTGTTTGGAGAATTTCTTTTCAAGGTGTATAAATAGTGTGCTTCCTGTTGAGCACAAATAGTGGGTGAAAGTGTTTTAGTTAAGTGACAAATTCTATTACAAACCTACTTTTTGTAATACAGGAAAATAGATATATGAAAACAAAACTATTGAAATATTAAAACCTACTGTATAGGTGGCTTCCGAGAAAAGCTTCATCATGTCGATTAAATTGTCAGCAAAGGTAGGGGGTTTATCGTCAGGAAAATCTGGAGAAACTTGACAGTGAGAAAACAAGTCCATGAACTTTTGCTGCAAGTCAGGATCGAAACCTTTGACAGCCTCATTCACAGGCATTTCATTATAGTAAAATTTGTAGTGTTTCACAGGATCACCTGGAAAAGCAATACTTTAAAAATAGAAATTTTCAAATAAATATGTTCCATTCACATTAACTAACATTATTGTTTTAGTAAATATAGCACAAAGTATTGCGAGGAAAAATAAAGTACATGAAAAAAATCATGGATCATGTTTACAGCTACTTGAACCTTCTGAGACTAAGCATCAAATAAACTGGATGTTTACTTCCTGTTACTACAGAATTTATTTTAAACTTTAAGAACTGAACTGGTTTTACATAAAAGGATCTGAAAATCCCTTTTCAACTTTTGATTGGCCAATCAGGTCCCTTATTTGGATAAAAATTCATGTACTAAAAGGGACAAGACAATTTTGGAAGCCTTTAAAAATGTGCTCTTTAAGCAGTAAATTTTGAGGGCATTTTGTATAAGAAACAAGTTTTGGAATGGACTATTAAATACAAAAACAATGCCAAAGTTTATTTGTGCAATTAGAGGGACTAAAAAACCTTAACATCTGTTAAAATAGAAGGGCCCCTCAGCAAATATTAAGCACATTTTTACCATTTCTTGCATAACATACTTTTAAATATATATATTTCTTTTTAATAAAACCTTTATTTAAAGAATATATGAAGAGTCCAAGGGAAAAAAAACCCTCATCGACTGGATATCCCTCCGTATCAGGCTTCTTTGCCGACCATTAGCGAGTCATCGCCTAAACTGGTGCAAGAAAACCGATTTCTCACATGGTTCTTCTCTTGCAGCAACCCTTAATTGTTTGTACCGCGAAGAATCAAGAGAGAAACTGGTTTTCTGCCGCCAAACAGACCTGAATACGGGAAGGTTCCTAGTCAATCAAGGCGTTCTTCCCCTGTACTCTTCATGGGTATGTATGGGATTTTGCAAGGGCCTCAGGAAGTTGTGATGCAAGTTTTAAACCATCCTTTCATTTTCAAATACAAACCAACAAAAACACTCACCACCTTCAGTTTTGTTCACAGTCTTTTGGAAGGAACTCTCTGAAACTGCCTTCATCACTTTGATCCACTCGTCCATACTAAGTTCTACAGGGCCTGAAGCTAACACGCTAGGCGGAGTTAGGGTTGACAGGGGCGGTATAAGAGGAATAACACTGTTGCTTAACCTCTCACATAATGGACACAAAAATTCATTTTTCTCAACGTCAAAACTGGTGTGCCTTCCGAAACTGAAATATAGAAACATATTGGATCCACAAATGAAAAATTAAGATTTTTTTTAAATCTTAAACTAGAATTTAAAAGGTGTTTTTTGCAAGTAATTGAAATATTAAAGATTAGTACTGGCGTAGGCAGGTAAACTGCAGTATCTAGACTAATGACTTAGATCATTGTTGTAAACACTCAATAACTCTAACCAAAAAGAAAGCTTACTATAAGTAAGTCTGATTATTTTCAGATCAAAATGTTCCAATTCATTGTTAGGGTTACTCCACTTTACCTGCCCAAGGCAAAGTAACACTAAGGTTGTTTACGGTAAACAAGTAAAGAGGTGTTCTGGAATTATTAGAAGTAGAAGGTTATAAGTTTGTAGTTAGTTATGGGAAAAACAGAAATATCAAATTTTTAGTTATCAAGAATTAACTGCATTGATAATTTAAACAATTACCGCACAGGTCTTCTCTGCTCCTTATGCACAACAGAATCGAAAAACTTCTCCCAGCAGTCATGGTGCATCACATGTCCACAGGTGCTCGAATGCACAAACCAAAACAAGTCAGCAGGCAGCAAGAGGGGGTCATATGAGGATGGGTCCTGTAACTGGTGCTTACGGTTCTTGGACAGGATTGAAGACCTCTGGACATAAGCTGACAGAACTAAAGTCCTACCGGTACAGGTTAGCTCTTGGTCTTCCCTGCACAAAATACAAGTGTACACTTTGGGAGTAGGTGCCCTCCAGCTCGAATTTCTACTGAAGCAGACCGGATCTTCATGACAGAGTTCGGTAATGATGTCCATTTCTGACTTGGAGAGATTGTATTCCTCGACGAGGGTTTCACGGAACATGTCGGCATGCTCTTTGATGAAGCTCTTTTGCATGGCCGACATCTGAGCCATGATTCTTGTACGTCTTGCGGCGGCCATTTCTGTCTTACGCTTACGGTCCTTTGCAGAGTTTCTGCTGGTGCTAGCTGAGGCTTCGGCAGCAGCGGCATCTTGCATTTGTTCGTCGTCAGAGGTCCTCAGGCCCTCTACGTGCTTGAATTTGGCGATGACCCAAGATATGAGGTCTTTCTGTGGCTCGCCACACACATCCACTCTTGGGCATGCAAGACACTCCTCTAGTAAGGTCAAAAACTTGTGGCTGCTGGCCTTTGCAGTGAAGTGGAAGATGGAGTCGACTTTGTGTGACTTGATGGCTCGTTCTTCTTCATGCAAGGCAAGCCCAATGAGGTGGAGGACTTTCTCAAGTTGAGTTTCTGAAAAGGCAGGGGAGTGCAGATTCGGAGTCCTTGTGAGCACCAGCTTCATCACATGAAGCATGACATCACACTGCAGGATGTTCGTTATGATCTCGAACTGGGGCATAAATTCTGGAGGCACCGGCGGAGGACAGCATACTTCTTCACACAGCTGTTTCCGCCTCTTCATCTGCACTTCTTCTGCTTTGGACTGTTCTTCCCTAGTGTAATGATAAAAAAACGGATTAAAGCATTTGTAAAATTCTGGTTTCAACTCGTATTTTCCAATGCCTGGTCCTTGTGGCATTTTAAAGTTGGCTACTTCCATTATGACTGCCTCAGAACCAGCCTCGGCAGTTGGATCCTTTGGTAGCAGTTTAAGAAGCTGACTGTGAGGCATTGGCTCCATGCAGAGAAGTTGAATTATCTCTTTCTTTATTCTTTCTTTCTCTGTTACTTTACCTAAACCAGGTGTAAATCTTTCTGACAAAAGTGTTAGCACAAGGCTTAAAAATTCTTCAGCCACTGTAATGATTTGTCTGATATTATCATCTTCTGACTTGCGATTGACACCATCAAAACCTTCATCAGCCCAGTTTAGCAACCCAAATTTGTAAATTAAATGAATCATAAACTCATTGCTCTCAATCATTGAGGCAGCGATCTGCAACATGAGTATGTCCCGATCATACATTTCATCCCGAAGCCTCACATTATGGTAAAAGAACACTTGATTCAGCAATGAGTAACCATTCCTGCGCCACATTCCAGCTCGAAACTGTGCAAGCATAACAAGAGTTCTCAGTGGTAGCTCCATCAGCTGTTCCGGGCTAGGTCTTTCCACATTGTCAACAAGAAGACGCTCATCCATATACGTGAGATCAAACTCATAGATGTGCAGAAACAGACCTGCCATAAAGCGGACCAGCGGCAGATGAATGGACACAGCTTCTGAAGAAACATCATACTGGATGCAAGAGGCAGAATGATTAGCAAGTTCTACCCCAATAAAAGTACATTTCGATTGAGAATTCTGAAAATGCTTGATATTTGCCCTAAATGCCTTCAAGAAGACCTTTTTGTCGTTGCAGCACAAATTCAGAAGAAGGGTTACGACTGTGGCAACTTTCAGTTGCAGATTGATGCCGCTCTCCCACTCTGCCTCATACTCAACATGGGAACCGAGCTGCCTCACAACAGGGTCCATATCCTGCATCATCCCTAAGAGTGTGAAAAATGACTGCATGCCACTGCAGAAATGTTTCCTCAATTGGTCGTTCCACTGTGGTGGAGGGACGTTGACCAGGTAACTCAGATCGTACAGCATATACTGGGCTCTCCTGAAGTTGTTGTTATTGAGGTTCCTCTGGAAGAAAAGCTTGCCAGCAGCGTTAAGGTGTCTACGCTCACACTCAGACAGAAAAGATCTCAAAATAACGGCGATTGCATTCTCCTCTTGGATTAAGGTGTGGGCTAAAGTGGGTACAGTGAATATCTGCACTGAGAGAGATGTCACTGATATGGAGTGGTCGTGGTCATCGGCAATGAATTCCTTCATCAGAGTAGGATAGTTGGATATGAAGCATTTGGCAAAGGCCTTTTTGCAGGTCATCTCCATCAGCATGCCTGTGATGAAGAGTTGGTGATACAGGTTTCGGGCTGTTTTCCACAGGCGAGTATCAACCAGCATAATGTTTCCCAGGAGATCCTTTTCTAGTATCACATTGGTGAACACATGGCAAAAACCTAAAAAGGAGTTTGAAATATAACCTACTATTAAATATAGGGTTAGTTATAAACAATTTTAGCATTGGGGAAATTGTGACCAGAGGTTCCAGATTCAAAATAAACACATTAAACCTGATTAAAAAGAATTTTTTTTATCTTGACCCATATTTAAAAGCGATCACAAATACGTCTTTTGTCACAATTACCAAAACCTGACCTAAATGCAATATCATATGTATTAAAAATTGAAAGCAAATATTCCCAAACAAATATAATGTTTGCCTGTAAAAATAAACCGTATAATTTCTTATGGCTTCTTAATACAACATATTGATAACCTATACAGTTAAATTGCTGCAGTTTCATTGAAGACCAAATAAGTTGCAATAATACTTTACTTTTGTCACAGAGTAAAATAAATTCTGACCATTGCACAAAAATAATATCTCAGCATTTACATTCTATTTGATTTTATCAATAATGGTACATAGATTGTTTTTTTGCAACCATGAAGACTAAGTCATATAGCAATATACATTAAAGAATCAATTTTTTAATAAAATTGAAAAGTTATAGTTTTTATATCAACAAACTAAAGCTACCTTTATTCAGTGCCACCATCTTCTGAAGCCAGACTAGAATCTTCAAAGCAAATGTCTGATGTGCAATTATGGATGTGTGGATGACATTTACTTTCAGTTTGCTTGCAAGTCGAGAAGTCACCCTCTCAATGTAGTGTCGCACTGTATTGCAGTTCGCAAAAGTATCACATTTCACCATGCTTCGACCTTCTCTGTCGATTGCGGTTGCAAAGTCCATTGCGGTTTTCTTGTTGCAACTGATGGCTTTTGTTAAAGTGTCGATGACCTGAACAGAATATATATGTGGAGCATGTTAGTGACATAATTTGTGTTCAAATATAACTTCTGGTATCTTTGATAAAATTAAATTGAAAGAGAGTCGTTACATATAGGTTAAAGATTAATTTTTAAAAAAAAGACATAACAGTTCATTTTTCCACCTTAGGATTTGCTTTATCTGAAAGTATTACCTATGTTATTAAATATGAACAAATTAACTGCTACCTTTATTACTTTTGCATTTTAAATTGACTTTTAGCTTCCACACTACGTTTATAACGTAAAAAGTGGAAGGTTTTATAATCGTTCAGTCTGTCTGTCCGTCCGTCTGTCACCCACTTTCACAGAAAGAACCACAAGTTCCACAGACAAGTGGGATACGTCATTTTAAAGCAAAAAATCAGATTAGGCTACATTCCAAATTTCATTAAAAAATTTAAATTAGAAGTTTATTTAAATTTTAAATAACTAATTTTTTTTTATCTACATTGAAATAACATGCAAATTCTATTTTTATTCATATTTTCACTGTTGTCATCCACAAGTCCCACAGACAAGTGGGATACGTCATTTTGAAGCAAAAAATCAGATTAGGCTACATGCCAAATTTCATTAAAAAATTTAAACTAGAAGCTTATTTAAAATTTAAATAACTAAAAATTTAATCTACATTGAAATAACATGCAAATTCCATTTTTATTCAATATTTTCACTGTTGCCATTTCGTTAAACGTACGAGAAACTTTTGTTAAAATAAAAATACACTTTTGAAAAAATATTTATTTATGTGATATAATTCGGTTTGGATTGTTGTATTATCACAATAGAGTTCTTTTAATGGTTCTATATATATATGTATGTAGAAAGATGCATAGAGAATTCTAACTTGGCATAAAAAAAAAATATGCCAAGTTTTGCTTTTATTTTTAAAGCATCAATTGTACAAATTATAAATTTTTTTAACTGTAAATTAATTTAACAAACTATAAATAAGTGAATTTTCGAAAGAAATGTAAATGGGAAATTGTGGCGACAAAAATATTTATTAAAAAAGATTACATCATTATTCTTCGAACTTCAAACAAATTTAGCAAACGATAAAGTCTAATTATTAAATCTGAGAAAGTAGATTAATGAAAATAGTTAATTTTGGCGTTTAAAACTTTGAATTACAAATAGCTAAAGGCCCTGTTTTTATTAGAATTAAATCACATTTGCCATTCGCAACAATCGCTCGAGAAACTTTAATTCTTTTAGACAATAAATTAAAATAAATTTATTTTTGCGACATCGATCAGCTTGAAAGACGTCAAATATATTTCACTACGGAATCCATGTATGTTGATATGAAATGTTTTCATTCTATTTAAAAGCGAGGAATATGACATTTATTCTTTGAAATATAAATTAATTTTTGAAAACGATAAGTAATAATTATTGAATTTTCGAAATAAAATAAATGAAACTAGCCAAATTTAGCTTGTAAATGTTAAATATAGAATTAATGTTGTGTTTGGCGCGTTTTTTCCTGTTAAACACAAATATGTGGAAGCGAGTTAAGTGACAGATTCTGTTACAAACCTACTTGTTTGTTTTTACCATACTCCCTATCACCATTTTATACTTAAATTGAATAAAAATAATGCATACAGTTTTCTTGGACTAAAAAAAATTATAATAAAAATTTAACAAAATCAATATTAAAAAGCAGTAGAATTATTTTTTATTTATCTACAATAAAAAACAAAACTAATAATTTATTAAAAACAATATTAAAAAGCATTCGACGTTTTTTTTTAAATTATCTGCAATAAAAAACAAAACAGTTTCCTAAAAACAGTAGTAAAACATGGACAAAAAGTTTTCCGTGTTTCAAGGCTAAATATCCTAATATATATAGAGAGAACACTACCTGATCATAAGTATGTGTTTCATCATTGAAAAGAACTGTACAATATGTATCTAATGGTGACGGGGGCGGCCTCTCTGCGTCACGAAAATCAAGCTCTTTTGGTAGGTTTATACAGTCTTCCCATGTTAGCATAGTGTGGCAATAATTGAGAGCAGTTTCCAAAACCTTTTGGAACCGATGAACAAGGTCTTCGGGCAACAGATCGAGTGAATTGGAGTCTTCCTTGGGAGTCTTTTAGAAGAAAAATAATAGTTTCAAATTTATGAATAAATATATAAGATTTTAATTTAAAGCCACTACTTTGCATGCTGTGAAAGCTATTTTTGAAATTAATTTATGAATTTTCGTTAAAAAATTAATCCATTACCAAGCAATATTTTAAAAAAATAAATCCATTTCCAAGCAATATTAACCTCTTAAGACCCCAGCAAATTCCTACATGTACATTCTTCATCTAAACATACTTTTCATACAAATGTATACTAAAAAGTATGTTTTGCAAAGTAATTTTTTTTTAAAAATTATGTTTAATAGTTACTGAGAGGCACGCCTTAAGCTCTAAAAATACACATTTTTTGTGCTATAAATGCAAAAACAAAAGCTGTATAACTTATTTGTAGTTAACAGTTCCTTTTAACATTGTTTTTAAATGCAAATGACTTTAAAATTAACTACTAAAAGAACTTTTTAAAAAGCTTAAAAAAAAAAAAGTTTACAGTTATTTTTTTAAGAACTCTAATATCGTATTGACCCTCGTTCAACTTCATTTTTTATAGAAATAAATTACATATACCTATAATCAAAGGCTAAAAACTGACTTCCGGATCTTCTTCTATCGGACCAGGCCAATTTCGAAACTAATTAACAGTTAATTTTTTGTGGGGTGGTTTTAAAAAATGTAAAAGAATGGGGATCACTGGTCGCAAGAGGTTATAAGGAATTATCGCTTAGTATTTAAAGTATAAAACACATAGAAAGATAACTTATATTGTCTGAAATTAATATATTGAATTAAGTTACTACAAATGTTGTTCTAATTTTTCAGAATTTAAGTGATATAGATGTATATTTAAATGATACAGATAAATAAACAGTTTAGGGCAAACAATTTTTTCAATATGAGTCTTTAAAATTAATTTTACTAAAGAAATTATACTTTAGAAAAGTATTTTTAAGAATTAATTGGTTAAAAATTAAGATGTAAATCAAAAGCAGTGAAAGCACTGTACACTTTTTATTCAATTTTTTTATGCAGGGTACCTTACAATAACACATAAAATACATAATGCCTCAATATTTATTAAAACTCACAGCAGACTTCCCATGGTGGTTGTTGCAAAAGGCGAAACACTTCCAAGCCTCTTCGTCTCCGCAATCGCAATATCCTCCCCCTCCACTGGCGCTCATCTTGTAACGGTGATTTCTGTGCTCACTGCAAGAACACACATTACAGAGTTCTCAAGTAATGTTTTATAGCAAAAAAAAAACTTATAATATACTAAACTTATATTATAACATACTAAAACTTATAACACAAAAAATATATAAACTGACACATACTTAGGGTTATATACAGACATCATTCAAACTAAGTTAGAGATTATCGTGATTTGTAAATCTTGATTATTGGCTTTATAAAATCCTACATGTTGGCTACATCATAAATCTGGTTTTAGTTGGGACAAGGAGTTTTGTCCCTTTGTTAACAAATACAACAAGAAGATAAGTTGAACTTAACATTTTTAAAGACCTTTTAGAAAAAGGGTTTTAAGGAGCGTGGAAACTCTGAATTAATTAGTAAAACTAACCAAGGCTAAGATGCATGAAATTATGATTAAGAAAAATTATAATGAACTTTTGCGAATTATTTAATGAAACAAAGATCTGACTAACTTTCGGATTTTTTTTTAAACTATTTTTCAGATTTTCAGAACAAATGCACCAATAGCAGATTTTTGAAAGAAGAAAGTTAAACTTCCATATAAATTTAAAATTTCAACATAATGATTAAACATCTGGAAGCGATATCAACAAATAAAAATTTAGAGAACTAACTGGTGGGTCTGTAAAAACTTTGATTTTCTACTTGTCTAGTGAAACAATATTAAATTAAAAAATAAAATTTTAAACCAAATTTTAGACAGTAAATCAGAAAAAAAGCCCCAAATAAAAACAAATCTACAAGGATGCAGCATAGATGTATTTTCAATTATCTGATTGGCAAGAATTATTTATCAATCGAATTCTGAATTAAAATAAGATATAAAACATAACCGATCTGTTGATGTTGTTACGTGCCTCCAGGTCATAGCCTGGAAGGAGGAGGAGTATAGTAGCTTCCATTGGCACAATCTCCTAGAGCACCTGTCAGGGTGAAAGTCTGAATTCTGCTCTGAGAGAGCACCTCCGCCTCAACTTAGGCAATGCTGGAGGGGCATTTTGCTACAACCAACATCCATGGTAATTGCACTATGACCAAATACATGACAACTTATGGACCTAGAGATTTAATGAGCATATTCACTGTATGTACTCGAGATGACAAAAAATTACAAAATTTTCTGTACAAATCTGAAGCAAACCCTCAAAAAGTCAAAACACGTCCTCAGCATGGATGATGGTCGGTCTTAGTTTTTTTTTTTTAAGTTCTATTACTCATATTTTATGTTATATTTCAAAATAATAATTACAATAAAGTAATTTAAAAAATAGTTACCTATTACGAAAACAATCCACACACAGCACACAAGTAGGATCCAGTCCACACTCTCGACACGAATAAGTCGGCTCCCCAATCTTAAACACCTTCCCACACAGGGATGGGGCATTATTCAACATCTTCAAGTGCTCAAACGCATCGTTTGTGTCTTTGGACCCACAGATGAACTGTTCCATGGGAGCAAACAGAATCCCTTCCTCATCCCCAGGGTTCTGATTGGCAGGGTTGTAAATTACTGGGACGTTTTTGGTCCAGTATTTCTGGAAATCGGCAGCCTCCAGGGATTTGCACTCGAATTTCTTGTTCCATTGGTGGGCCGGGTCGTTTTCCTGGGGCCGTATAGGCGATATGGTTTCCATGTCCGACATGTTTCAAGAGATTGTTCCTAAAAACATGAATATACTGTAATGAAATATACTATGATGAATATACTGTAATGAAATATACTGTAATGAAATATACTGTAATGAAATATACTATGATGAAATATACTATGATGAAATATACTATGATGAAATATACTGTAATGAAATATACTGTAATGAAATATTCTGTAATGAAATATACTGTAATGAAATATACTGTAATGAAATATCTGTAATGAACTGCAATGCTTAGGGGTTTCATTTTAAGAAACCATTATGAGGCACTGGGGTCAAGTGGTAGCCTAACCAGATTTGTTTCAGAGATTAACTTTTCGACTGTGAAATCATCACCAAATTTTTATAAATCATATTTTGTTTGAAAAACTATGAAAATGAAACAGAGACAGCAGTGGTATACTGCCATGGGCAGATAAACTGCAGTATCTAGACTTTTGACTTGGACCATTGTCGTAAGCACTCAATAACTCAAACCTATAAGAAAGTATACTGAAAGACTATTTCAGAATAAAAATGGCTCAATTCATTGCTGAAGTTACGGCAGTATACCTTCATACCACTATGACAAAGGTCCCAAGTTCCAATCAAGGGTTGGAGATATGGATCAATTAAAATGTCAATTCAGTGGGTGTATAAAATGAGAAAAATAGTTTGGAAACAATAATAGATGGGAATATAATTGGAACATATAATATTGCGATGTCTCTGGTTTCAAAGACTTGGCCCTCTATCGACAAAGTTTTTTTATTATTATGAGGAACATTTTGGTTTCCTTTTTTTTCGATAAAAATCTGGTAAAACTATGATATAATGGCCAGTCTGTTCATTTATGAGCTTGAAAATTTAACATTGGGTTGTTTGCCTTTCGAATTGTACAAAATAAGAAGTGGAATGTTTACCACATTTAGGCATTTTTGTTGCTTGGTAACGTTACCCAAATCAAGACTAGCCATTATACCATAGCAGTTCCAGTAACTTTAAACCTATTTCCTCCATGAAAAGACAATTATAATTGAATGATGGAAAAACTAATAAGGTGAACTACAAAAGTTCAAAATAATACCATAAAAAATTAATATTTTTTTATGTCGATCGATTTTGTTTACTAAAATATACATACAATATTCAGTCAAAATAACCCATTTGCACAATTTCAACTCAACTAAAATCAAATTCTGTAGTGGTATTTTTATTCTTTAATGCACTTTATTTACCCACGTTTAATCTCAAATGCAATATTTTAGAAACCACTTTTGGAAAATCCTGTTAGTTGTGAGCTTTGGGTCCAAATAAGTCACGTACATTGAACCTCCAGAAAACTATTGTTCATTGTTTGTTTTGATTAACCAAAGTGCGCATTACACCGTCAAATATAAACATTCCATGCAATCAAGTGATTAATATCGACAACTAATACGCAATGTTTTTCCTTTTATAATGAAACAGTTTTTATAAAGGCAGAATATTTTTTTCTTAACATTTCAAAGAAACCGTACTTGCACAGTATATGTTTTACTTGATGCAGATCAAGTTACAACACTTCGCTCAGCTTCATATCGCAGCCTTTTATAAACAAAATTAATTAGGAACTTTAAAAATGTAGCATATGAAGCTCATTTTTTAAGTTAAAGTAGATATAATGGTTCTTTGACAAGCCTGCCATAAGGAAAACAAAGAGCTCATTTTATGAAAACTAGGTATTTTGAATTAAATTTAGGAACTAATCATGTGTTCACAGATCACAATTTATAATACAATTTGCACTTACTTATTAACATGTTATTAATATAGAATAATAGTGAATTATTGTAATTTATTAAAGAAACTTTAGTTTTGTTGTAGGTCCAGAAGGTCCAGAGAAACTACTTTACCTTGCATGACGTCAATTCATTTCACTTTCAGATAAATAAATTAGGATGATCAGATGTTTATGAAAATACGAAAAAAAATTAATAACTTTTAAGCTTCCAAAAGAAGGTTCAGATGGTTTTATAAGTACGTGTTATTTTATAATTTAAGTGTTTAAATCAGCAGTTTTGTTCATTAATGCAATTGCTCAGGTGTTGTCTTTCTTATGTGAACGTGTTTCAAAATTTTACGATTCTATTTCCGTACATATCCCCGAGTAATTGAAAACTGGTACGAATAAACGTCTTCTATTAACCTAAGTAGAGCTACAACAAGGCTTTTACTAAAAAAAACTACATTTTTGAAAAAAAGGCATTAACCAAAATAGATTAATGATTGGCAGCACTTCAGAACTTCAATTTTAAAGACATTTATATCCCGAAGAAACGATTGAACATTTTCCTCAAATCTCTAAGTTAACGGTAAGATTTCTGAAACATTTCAAGTTTAAAATATGTTTAAATTTTTGAAAATGTTAAACTCTATTTTTTACAAGTCCCATACTTACTTTGACATTTTTTTACTATTTTCATTCTGTTCGCGCGGGCCTACGATTTCTAGACGCCATTTTATATTTTGTAAACAAACAGTTTTTTGCTTAAATTTGGTTATGACTTATGTATAAAATGTTAATCTATTTATTTTATTAATAGAGCAATTTATTAATTCAATTAACAAATTTACATTTTATCAAATTATTCTACATTTGTTCGTATTTAAATTGGGCACTTTCATTGTTTACACTTGTTAACCCACGTGCGGGATATTATTGTTTTTGTTTCGATTTGCAGAGTGCAGACGTTCAAGCAAATAATGTCTGCTAATTCAGTTTGCTATTTTTAGGTGATAAAATAAAGTTTTAGAAATGCTGATTTCTTATTCTGTGTTTCATATTACATGATTCCAAAATGGCAAAGATTTACATTTTTGAATATTTTCCATTCATTTGATAACATTTATTTTGAGTTTAAATTTAATTGAAAAAATTATTCAATCTTATGTAAACTGTTTACAGACAATATTAGTTGAAAAATCTCAAAGGTTTTTTTAATGAGTTAATTTAATTCAGCAAGTTTAGATTACATGTACAATTATTTACTTCAACACTTTAAATTTAAAAAAAGGTACTTATTTGCACACACCAAAAAATTTACCCACACCAAATATAGTGTTCAAACTTTTCTTTCCAAGGCATGACATAATTCTTTTTAAAAAAGAAACTTATTAACATTTACCACTGGTCTAAAATAAAAGGCATCCTGCTAAAAATGAATAGGATAAGTAAAATGGATCAGATTTACTGTACGGTCCCCCTTGGCGCGATTTTTTCTGATTTGGCGATAAATAATTTTTTCTGGCAACCTGTCTGACTTCAACTGAAGATTCGAATTCTCTGACTTTGCACCGATGACATTTTCCGGCAACCCTATCGGACCGTTGGTTGAGTTTTCATAAGATTATTCCTATACGATATTTTCTTTGAATAGTGGTTTTAAAAAAAAGTCGCCAAAAGACTGACTTTTGGCGTGATTTTGGAAAGTTCGCCAAGGAGGACCGTACAGTAAATCTCTACCAAGTAAAATAAACAGTTCATAGTATAATAGACTAGCACACTAAAATCTGTCGAGATGGACATTCTCGCAGCGGCCACCAACATTACTGTTCATTTTAGTTTGTTGTTGACAAAACATACATACATAATACAGGTTTTTTTTAGAGTATGTAGTCATAGTAATGTGGCCAAAAGGATTTCTGCATCGGTTTTGAAATAGAAATCTTCACAGTCGAGTGCAAAGTTTTCTGTTGATCATTGCTATGAATTTTAACATTTCATTTCTCTCTCCTTGTCTAAGATGAGTACTTCAAACACATCACCCTTTAAACTTTGCATTTTATGTTTTGTAAAATACACCCAAAGCAGGGATAGAAGCAAATAGTTTTTACCTTTTCGACAAATGGTTGGAGATCTTAATAGACATTCTCACTTGAAAGGGGGACACTTTATCAGTGATAGCCAAGAAATTGAATTGTACATTTAGGAAACTTTTCTGGTTTATAAAACAACCACCCAAAGGTTATATTAGATATTGTGTAGTAACTAAATTATTCAGTAGATAGAGGTTGTTAAAACATAAAATAACCAGCAAAAGAGGTCCCATTGATGATTTAACAGTTTTTATTCTGTTGTAATTTAGGCTTATTTTGGTTATTTTTATACTATGAAATTATAATAACCATCCTTTAAAAGTAGAGGTATATATATTTTTTTTAAGTATCCCTAACACTATTTGTAACTTCAGCAAAAAAAAAAAATGATAATAAAAAACTTTTCAAACTTTAACTAGTGTATGTAATGCTTAGGGGGGCATCTATAAATTATGTGAAGTGTTCAAGAGAGGGAGTCATCAAATATTAATTTTTTCCACACAAAAATATGTAAATTTGTGAGAAAACTAAGTTAAATTCAACTAAAATATATTTTTTTTAACTAAAATATGACACAAATCTAAAATGAGGATATTTATCCTGGTTGTCCTATCAAAAGATCCAATATAAGAGTAGCCCAATTGAAGAGCTTGGTGGAAGAAGGTGCCAAGTGACATTTTTGAAAAAATTGAGATTTTTGTGTCAATGAACATATTCTCTCCTTTAAAGATAAGATTCCCCTTTTTATAAACTTTAAGTAAGTATATTTTTTTACCTTTTTTAATAACATATACAGTCGAACCCGCTGTAATGAACCTGGGATATAGTGAACCCTCGCTTGTAGTGAACCTTTTTAATAGTCCCTTCAGTGTCTAGTCTAATGGCAGTGCTCCTGTTGCAACCTTCCCTATCCCGTCTGGAGTTCAATGAAGCCATTCATCTCACAGTCCCCAACCAACTGTACCATTTTTTATACCTACCCCTTGAAAACTGGACATAATGGAACTGTCCAACATCCCGTCATTTAACATGTACTTTACAGTCACTCATTCATTTCTTATGAAAGATTTTAAACAAATTTTGTATTGGGGAAAAACAGTTGAAAAATAAAGGTTCTGTAAAGAGAAAAGCCTTCACAATTAAAGATGAAACCAGTCAATCAAGGATATTTAAAGATTTGTCCTTTATTTTTAGTACACAGTTTCCAACATATGGGAAAAATCACAATTCGGCTATTATTTTATAATTTAAAAAATTAATCAATTTAATTTTAAAAATATAAATTTTTAATATATTTTTATTCAATATATTCCAGTTGTGCAAAACCATTATTATTACTTTCCTTTAAAAGTCATATATTGTATAAAAAATTTAAGCAAAATTAGCTATAGTGAACCAAGTGTTGGTTCCGTAGAGGGCAACTATAGCAGGGTGCGACTGTATATAAGTGTAAAAGAAAAGTCGTTTTCATTTTTTTCACTTAGCATGTTTTGCCACTAAGCTCTTCGATTCAAACTTCGCCGGAAAAGAGATATAAAAATGAAACCATGCAACAAGAATGAAAAAGTATCATGCTGATAAATTTTACTTAAAATCACATGGATATTTTGGTTCCAATGGTCACCCTTGTGACTGTGCAGTGCACAAGTTCCCATGGACTGAATAAATATTGCCATGCAGTTTCAATAAAGCAGGCAAAAAAAGACAAAAACTTAGAACAGTGCAGCATTTATTACCGCTGAACTCTATTACAATCCCGATTGGGGAAAGCATCTTGCTTGCTTATACATAGTTTGCATAAACAAAGGATGAACTCAAATAGAATTTTATGTAAGTTGACAGAACTGTTGGAATAATAATCTTAATACTTAAATAGAATTAAAAGCAAATAAAGGTGAGGAAAAGATAGTTTTGAACCTGGAACTTATTGTTGCATTTCAGGCGCTCTAACGAGTAGCTATCTGGATGTATAGTAGCAATATTCTTTTATTAATTTTATTAGTTTCTGTTTCAGTTGCAATCTAAAAAACTAGTCTTAATTTTTAATAACAATAATGAAGCAATATGTGTGGGTTTCATTTTAATAAATCCAAGGCATTTACAGTGAATATAAGAAATTTTTAAAAATCACAGGGAGAAGTCAAAAGAGATGTCCAAAAATCGTCAAAACATCTTGAATAATTGATGGACACCCCTTTAGCTGTTTTTAAGCAAATGATTTTTTTTGAATAATTTAGTTATGTGTTTTTAAGTAACAAATAAGTGTTAATCAATGGTAAAACTTTTCAGATATGACCGAAGATGCAGTTGAAGTGTGCTCGATGCTCAATTCTCAATTTGCAGAAGCTACATCTGAAGCCAGTACTGTGGCTCAACTGGACAATACCCTTTACCTAAATTCTAATATTGCAGTGGATGGATCATGCCTGTTCACAACAACAGATTTAGCAGGAGGTTTTCCAGAAGGTAATTGTTGCATGACATGTTATTCTAATAAATCCAGTTTTTTTTAGAACTGGACTTATTCGAATAACATGTCATTTTATTAGAATAATATGTCATAACTTGAATATCTGCTACAATGGGTCAGTATACTGAATACTCTTTATTTTCTTCCAATTAATGTATATCTAAAAAGAAAACCTATCTCTAACCCATAGGTTGCATATTCTTAAATACTATCTTGCTTGCATCAGTATCAAATCCATTCCTTTCTGCTACATCAGCATCAAATATTCTACTGCCACCTTGCTCACCATAAAAATAATTTAAATTTTTAACTTTTCTTTCAGGAACTGTGCTACAGATTCTTCCAGACTCCACCATTTTGGCAGTTCCACCTCTGAAAGAGGCATCCAACCAGAACTTGAACAACACCATCATATTCAAAGACCCTTCCTTCATAAGTGACCTATCAGGTTCCCAAACCAATACCCAAGTTTCCAACCTATTGGCCGAGCCTGACAATCAGAATGGATTGGCCAACGTCCCCATCTGCTCAGAAGCCAACATGTCAGATCTTGACCTCAGTTTCTTGTCGGAAACAGTGGATTCAATATCGACGCCTACTTCTAAGGCATTGAATGATGCAGCACTGAAAGAACTACAAGGATCCATTGCCCCTCAGTCTTTAGATGTAGTTGAAGGTGACCCTTGTAATAATGAGTCAGTCAATGGAGGGATAAGTGATTCTTTATCCAGTCCACCTAAGGACACTGATGGTATGTTGATTTGGTAATTACAGATCTGTTTAGATTGGGCTTCTGCTTTCAGATTTCTTAAGCCTATTTAAAAGCCAACACTCTTTATAATTTTATTTCGAGAACAGCAGACATGAGATTCTGCCATGGATCCTTGGATTTCCACTTTTTTTTCTCAATTGACTTTAGTCAATGACATTAAAATGCAATAATTTTTTTAATTAAAACCAAACACTCAAGCCTCGTGCATTTTCTGCCTCTTGCCGTCTCTCTGCAATCTCATGCTTGGAATAACCAGAGTAGATATTAAAAAATAAAACTAGTATTTATGACTGTTTAAGTTATAAAATTGACAATTTTAAACAATTTTAATTGTTTTGACCAAATGAAAAAAATTTGAATTTTTACCAAGCTCACTTTGATTAGTCGTTGCGACAGTCGCTTTTATGGGAAGAAATTGCTTGTTCCAAATTTGGAGATTTATAACTGGGAATCTAATATATTTAGTTTATTATTTATTTTAAGGCTTTTTCTATTGTTTCTTTTTTATCTAAAATTCTTCAAACTGTTAGTAAATTTTATTTAAAAAATTATTAAAAATTGTTTAAGAAAATTGAAAAAAATTGTTGCAGTTTTAACATTTTTTTTCACAATGTCATACAGAATGTAAAGTTGATCCCCCCCCCCCCCCCCCCCCCCAAAAATTTAGTTGTATGTTTCCATTTATTAGGTATTAAATGTCCTAACATATGCATTTTTAATAAAGTTTTCTTTTACTAGAACCAGCTGAAGATGTAGTCATGATCGACGTTTCTAAACCCATCCAACTCTCCCAAAATTCTTTGATTATGGTGAATGGACAGAAATGTGTTCTTCAGCAAACACAGTCGGGTCAGGTTGTTGCATATCCCGTGAAAGAACAGGAAAAACCACGTCGTAGAAGAGGACGGCCTAGGTATTTCAACATATTTTGTTTTAGTTTAATTTTTGAACTTACAAGTGTATACTTTGGTATGATTTTCAAGTTGTCAAAAAGATAGTTTTCCTTGAATGAAAAACTAAAATTGTAAAATCACTTTTGTGTGTACAATGACTTAAATCACCATGTTGATAGTTGTTTACTTTGTTGATTTTTCAAATTCTAAAAATAACCTGTAGAAGTCATTTTGCTGTTATGTTTTATTGTTTTGTGTGTGTTGCTAGGACAACCTAAAAATTACCTTATAATCCATTTTGTAACTAGTTCATTTTGATATTTGTTGTTCTTAAAAGACAAATTTAAATAAAAGACTTGAAAAGAATAATATTTTTCTTCCAATTAGAAAAACATCTGTTGAACAAGCTCCCAATGACACTAGTTTAGAGGCCTCCCCTGAACTGGATAATGCTTCAGATGATGATAAAGAACATGGTTTACTCGAAATAGTCAATGATGGTAACTTAGATTATTTCCATTTAAAAATTCAGTCATAAGAGTTTTGAATTGTAATGTTTCTGAACCTTAGTTTTATAGTGATTGTGTAATAGTCAGTACTGACTGCCTTGCCTTTGACCCAAATTCGTACACAGGCTAGTATTGGGTTTACCTAGCCTTTCATTCATCCGGGGTTGATTAATGAGTACCAAGCTAGCTTGGGGAGTTAACTAGAGGTTCATCATAAGATTTAGATACTGGATATTGACAAGTGTTAATGGCTACTCATGCTTCAAAAATGGAGATAGGCACATTCTCATGGGGCCAGTAAGTCAAGAGCAGATTTTACTTTTTTTTACTAAGTTTTTCATTTTTGAAAAAATCCAAAAAAATAGATGAAAGGTAAGCCTTTTGTCACTTTCAGTGTGGTCAATTAATCTTTTTTGGAAATGTGGAAGGGAACCTCCATATCCACGCCATTGGTTGAATTTTTCTATTAATATTTGTCGGTCATTATTTTTAATGGGTAAATGTGAAATAATCTTACCCTTCAAGTGAAATTACCTTGCTCTAGGTAAATAAAATTTTAATATATGCATGTATAATAAATATATTTTAATTAATATAGACAATTAGTAGATTTTAAATATAATTGATAACTTTTATGGATAATTACATAGCATTAAAATGGTTGAAAATAGGTTTTAGCCCCTCCCCCCCAAAAATAGATTTCTGCTTCCACCGCCAAAATGACCCTCATATTTTTCTTGTACCGTCGAAGCGGGTATCTTTGGCCATGGAGGGTAACTTTGGTCCATGCGTCGGAAAAAGATTTGTTTCTTAATTTCTCTTCATAAAATGGTTCCATTGTTTTACATTTTTGGAAAGATGGAAACATTTCCTTTCATTTCACATAAAAAAATTCATTCTAATTTTGGAAATACTACAAATGGCTTTTGTACTCTTACGAGCATTTTATGAAAAAAATCTATTACTTCCAACTTTTGTCTGGAACACCTAAAAAACATTGAAAATAGCTAAGTAAAACACTATACTATTCTTTTATTTATGGGGATGAATATTACACCATTTGTTTTAATCTAAATTGAAAACTTTTTATGGTATATTTAATTATTGGTCACTGGGAAACTTTTGCCGATGAATGCGGGTAAGTTTGGTCCAAGATGTAACTATTTCTGTATGCAACTTAGCACTTTCAACAATGTATGTAAAAGTGTATTCTGCTTAACTATTTTTGAAGAAGTCTTATTTTTCTGATTATCCATTTTTGATATGATTTTTTTAAAAAACTAAATGATTGTAACCCTTAAAAAGATAAAGATAGAATGCAAGAAGCATACAACATTCTAATTCGCTATGTCGAAATGTAAACATTTTCAAATTCTTAATTACGATTTTTTTTCATTTATAATAAAATCGTTTACTTTTTATAAAGATATTTGTTATGGGAATATTTCTTATGACATCATGCTCTCTATACTGCGATTTCATTGGTTGTTTTGTTTTTTGTGGCAAAGTGTTGAAACAAGCCCATTAAATCTTGCTTCTAAAAATAAGTTATTTTCCCTTATTCAAATTGAAGTTTATTTTTCTTTTAAGCGACAGTTAATACTGGTATTCATAGTGTAATGTCATTCTATAATGCACTGCAATGTAAATGTTAAGTTATATACCATTTTTAATAACTATTCATCTTATAACTTTGTTATTTTTATGTTTAAACATGTTAATATTACTATTTAATTCGATAACACAGCCTTTAAGGATGTTAAAAAGTATGTTTCTTATGTATTTCATGCTTGGACTAAAGTTACCCGCCCTGATCCTAACCGTTTTCTAATTTTTTAAACTAACACTAATTTTTATTAATTTATAAAATTCAAGAAAAATGCTAGGAAATTATTCCTAAAAGTACAATACTTAGAATGCATAATGATTTTTAAGTGTTTATATCGTTTTTGTAGTTTAATTTTTCTTTTGTAAAAAAACCTATGATTTTGGACCAAAGTTACTCGCACTGACAGTATATCTAAATCTCATTCCATAGATGGGTCACTTGTTCGACGAAGCACTCGAAGAAGAAGGAAGAATAAGGTTTTAAAAGGTAACAATAAAATATTTGTAAAAATAGAATGCGGAGATATTTATTTAATTGCAGCATTAACCTAATTTATTAAGGTTTCATTAAGCCAAAAACTTGTCAAGGAATTGCAATTTGTACTTTAAATAGTTAAACAATTTAAAAAATTTAATTGTAATTTTATTTTTTGCTGGAAAAATTCGGTAAATTAACTATATAAAAAAATTCCAATTAACTATATTTTTGGACTTTTAATTTGTCAATAATGAAAATATAAGAAAGATAATTTTTAGTAGGAAAAAATTAAATAGGCTCATATGGTTATTATTGTTACTTCTCATAAATACTGGTCATGTGCTAATTTGATTTGTTTTAAGATTATGAAACTGGAAACTTAAAGCAAGAACTGGGAAGTGATGTTGAGGAAAGTGAACTAGTTGAAGTAGATGGAGAAATGTCTCGTAGAAAGAAGGCAAAAGGCCCTGGAAGACCCAGGAAGAATCCCATACCAGAACCTATTGGTAATTTTTTAATGAATAATTTACTTTTTCATGCAATGCAAAATGGGCATGTTTCGGGTCTTGAGTGGCAACAGAAAGGCTGAAATGCTTGCACTACATCGTGTGAATTTTATCCCAGAAATGGAAATTACGGTAATAATAACAAAAAAAAGGCAAGTAATTTTTAATATGGTAAGTTAAGCCACTGCATACATAGTAAAATCATAAACGGGAAACATTATATACAAATGGCGATCAAAGGTTCTGGCAATTTCTCAATATCTTCTTTAATATCAAAGACTGAAAAATCTTCCTTTTCAAGCTACGCAAAATAACTTCCATTCCAACGCAGATATCTCTCCCTTATTGAACAGCATCTGTACTCAATATTTGCTCTACAAAATATTTAATATTCCTGTTTCTTAGAAAAGGAATAAAAAACAATTGCCAACATCAAATTCTGTTTTAGAAATTTGTTGAGAGGTATATACTGCTGAAACATTTTTGCTTTGAATGATTCCATATATTATAGCTTTAAAAAATTAATGTGGCCTTGAAAAAGCCTAAAAGGCCCCTAAATTTTGCTAGAGTTTTAAGTGTGAACCCTGTTTATTACTTTTATATGTATAAGTTAAATATTTTAAGGCCATGTATTTAGGATTATATAAAGGTTTGCTAAGAAAACATTAGATTAAGAATACTTTTGTAACAATCAAAAGATTAAAGAATCTCTAAATTAGGTTATTTCTTTTTCTTTTCTAGCATAGACATATTTTATTGTACACAATGTTGGTTTTCCGTTATTTAATGTTTAAATTATTTAATTGTAAGAATTACTATTTAACTTTTTACTTGGTCGTTACAAAGGCTAAATATTGCTGGTTTGCAAGGGGGCTTATAGCTTAATATAACTTTTTTAAAAAGTGTGATGCATTAAATATTCCTTTGTTACATTGTTTTGTTATAATAAAATTAAAATTTTCTACTAGTTTCTGGCATGAAACGTCAAAGAGGGCGACCTAAAAAACCTGTTATTGAAAATGAACCCACCCAAGCCTTTTTAGTGCAAACTGACGGACAACTTTTGATGATGCAAGTTCCTCTTTCAAGCATTCCACCAGGTGTGAGTTTGGAAGAAGTGGCCCAAAACATTGCCAACCGACTGAGCGTTGGGCTAGGACACACTCAAGTAATTAAATTTAGTATTTTTCTTAAATAATATTGACAAATGTTGATTATTGTTAAGCTACATTTTGCTTATTGTCAATTTTTATGGTACTACTTTGTTTTCTCTTTTAAAGTTTACTTGCATCATTTTTGTTTATTTACCAAGAGACAGATATATATTTTTTTAAAAACTTAGGCATACTCTTTTTGTGCCTGTATTAAACTTTTACGTTTCACTGAAAACTATTAGCATACAAATGAATTATCTCTATTTTTTCATCACTCTTGAAATGTAACAATACATAAACTTTACGTTTAGTAACCGACTGTTAGAAGTAATCACGTTATACTGCACATTAAATAAACTATCCAAATAAATTTAAATGGCATATAATTTTATTCAAATGTTATTGCATTTGAAGATGCAAAAAAGGAAACAACTTTAAGTCTCGGAACAAATAGTTTTATAGTGTAAAAATTCACTCAGATGTGTGTTTGGGTGTAGTTTGGACTGTGAACAGAAATGAATGACTCTTAACCCTCCAAGCGCCCGACCCGAGTTAACTCGCGAATATTTTTGTGCGCCTGGCGCCCGGCCCGAGTATACTCGGGTTGACCAAAAGTGCTTACCCCCACAGACCTCCGGTGATGATAATTGGAGGGATGGGCTAAGTGTCAACCAGAATACCTCAACCCAGTGGGGGGTAGGTTGTAGCTTAATTTTCTCTGGTAGTAATTTATGGTTGCTGGAATTTTATTTTGTGCCAAATAAAGATTGGCGGCAAATAGACTTAAATTTTGGCAATTTATTTTTTTGTTTTATTTACAATGACAACAGTTGAGGAAAATAGATGTCTGCCACTCTTTAAACTATAGTTTTTAATTAAATATAGAAGTCATCTTAGGTCATGTCTTTGAAATTTTGGTACGATTTTATAAATTAGTGAATTTGAATTACGATTATTTTTCGAAGTTTTGATTTTTCTTACGAAAGTACAAGTATTCCTTTAATAAGTAATTTTAGATACTTTTTTTCTATTTGTCTGTGTTTTTGCTAACTATTTATTGGCCAGATTTCAATTACCTTTATAATAACATAATACCTGCAAATAAGATTATGCGAAGTGAAAAAAAAGACTTAAAATTTTCTTACGCCGCTTTAATTTTAACTTTTTTTGGTTTTTATATTTTTTCCCTTGACGAACCAACTTTGGTGCAAAAAAAAAACAAAAAAATTATAAGAGAAATAATAACTGATATTAGTTACACCACATTTCTATTAAATTAAATAAAATTCACATGAAAGTTATGATATAACTTGTTTTGTACTAATCAATGGATAATTGTGATAAATTGACAGATTAAAAATATATCCATTACTGACGAATCCACAAAATTTGCTATAATGATAAGCCTTACCCAGAAAAAGACAATAACTGTATTCAAGATTGCACACTTTTAGATTATTTTAATTTTTATATAGATTATAAAGAAGAATTATTTTGTGTAACACTTGCTGATTCCAAAAAGGTCGCTTATTTCTTATTCTGTATGAAGTTATCTCTCTACATAGCAATAACGTTATAAAAATTTAAAATATTTAACCGATTCATTTTTTAATTACTTGTATATTTGCATTTTATTTGTCTATGAATTTTTTTTAAAGGGTATCTTGCCTTTTAGATAAGGAATAAAATATCTAACATATTATTCACTGATTACGCTTTAATAAACAAAAATTGCAAATAAAATGTCCCTTTTCTCCATCAATTACGTTTTCATAAACTTATCTATTTTGAATGTGCGTCTTTCAATTCTGCCTCTTCTTGAATGCAACACAACAACGGGCAGGCAGGAGAGGGGACATAATGAAATGACCCTCCCATATGGTAAGTCGGGGGGGGGGGGGTCAAACTCTCTGAACCTTCTCGCCTTCTCGCCCCCCTCCGCAGCTGCGCGCCAGGTATAGAGCAACAGCAAGGCCTTTAGGCTACCTTGGTAAGAGCTGGGCGAACGCTAAAAAGAAATAGTACATGTTTTTGAGCCAAACATGCCTCGTTAGATGTAAAGGGAACCAGATGAGTGTATCACTAATCCTCAGGTGAAATTCCCTAACCAAAAAGGTTTTTGTAATTACGCTTCGTAGTCAGTTCGCATTCCTATTACTGAATACTTTCCTATTACTGAACTTGATCTTGAATATTGCAATATGCACTCAAATAGTCAGATAACGTTCAATTTTTTTTTCTGACATATGATAAATATTGGTATGCGTAGCAAGTAAATTATAGGAAAATTTAATGTGCATTTTTAATATTTTGAATATTTAAAATAATGAAATATTGAAATTGACTATTATAAAATAATACTCTCAAAATAATTATTTTAGAAAAAAATTGCATAGATAAAGTATATTTTCTAAGTCTGTGAAGTGAATTATTTATTAGAATTTTTACAAGCTTAGCAAATTTTGTTATAAAAATAATTTCATAATCTATAGTATTTGTATTATATTTTAGTTAACTATATAATTTTTATGATTGTTATTTCGTTAAAATAATTTTCAATTTTTCTGCGTACGATAAAATATGCAAAATGTTTATTCCTCATTTTTGATGAGAATAAAAATTGTATTAATTTTTACGAAAATATAAGACAAAAAATCTTTTTTTCTATTTTGTTAAATTTTTGGCTTTGAAAACGATTGTTTCTGGTTTCTGTAGACAGAAAAATGTAGTCTTTATGTAACAAAATTTTTAGTACGAAGAAGGTCGGCCTTTTATTTGACAAATAAGTGTCGCTTTTGGGGATTCGCATGCCATTGAGTGAAATTACTATTCGTAAACCACTATGGGGAACTAATCTGAAAAGTAAACAGTGTTCATTGCGCTATGGTCACCAATGGGAACGACCATGACATAGGTCAATGGGTTACAATCGGAGCCAATTACAATAGCATCAGAGTGTACTTTGCACATAATGGGGAAAGGTGAGGGTATTTCACTTGGGTGTGGTTTGTTAGTACCTTAGGATTGTTCAAAGAAAGGTGGTGATTGGCGGCCACAAGTTTACTGTATATAACACTTATTTTAGCGAGTCGTAGTGTTCGCAAAAATGAAGCTATCGGTGAATTCGCGAGCTGAAACGTCAATTTTTTCACTTTAGAGCTGAATTTTATTTGAACTAAGCGAAAAGTTAAAACATTGAATTTTGTTGGACAAATAATTAAAGTGTTATGTGAATAAAAATAGACCTTTGACCGCTAATATCATCATCTAAAGCCATTCAAAATCTTTTTTAATATGCTGCAAGATGAAATTTTGATTTCACATTGGGGTTGAATTTTAGTTTAAACTATAGCTGCATAAAGTTACATTGGTAATGTTGTTGAAAAAGTAGCTTAGTCTAACGTTATTAAATTTCTACAAGATAAAGAACCTTTAGACCAGCTAATATCACGACTAAAGCCAATTCAAAATTCTTGGTTTATATGCATTTTTTAGCCCAAGATGAAATGATTTTGAATGGTTCAATTAGGTTGGTTAAAAGAGTTTAAACTAATAGCTGCATTTATTAGTTTCATTATTGTTTTATAGTTGAGAAATAGATATATAATATTCAAGGTATAGGTTTGGAAGGACATTGTTTCACAGTATAAGAAAAAGAAGTAATAGGTAAAGAAGTATAGTCTGCACTATCTGTTATTCCATTAACAGAATTCCACCAAGCACTTGAAAAATCAGTAAATGACTGTGGTCTATATATAAAGAATTGCATTACCTTGTTTAGACCTACTAAATCTTTCGTCATTCTTGCATGAGTTAGGTCAACGGGAAACACTGGTCAGCAAACTCATTGCATAAGTTATTTCAATGCATTTCGAATGATCCTGGTTGCATGTGACTTTGAGTTATTCCTTCTCCATTTTTAGTACATTTCATGAGGGTTTGTTAAATATTGCTTATTATTGGGGACTCCATGTTTGTTATTCATTAAAGCATGGCTTTGAGTCACAAAGCAGCAAACTTTTGTTGGACATCTCAATAATTACAAGGAGTGGTTCCGTCGCGTGAAGTGAAAATTTTTGGCCGTTTTTTCATCGTTTCCTTTCAAAATCATCTTTGTAGATATTTAGGTTTTAAAAAACCAATATTCTTTGTCAACATAAATTCCTTTAATTTGATATCAACTTTACTTATTAGGTTCTTGTTATTTAAAAAAATGATGTTTTTCAAGATGGCGGCCAATAAACATATTTTGCGCGACATTTCGGGTTGAAATTTTAGTATGTTCATTAGAAGCATGTTTTCTACCATTTGCAATAAGAATAGTTTGTGTTCTAATTAATTTCACCCTTAACTCTATTTCGACTATACTATTTTTCGAGCGCGCTGCAAGTGAAAATTTTGGACTTTCCACATTCGGGCGGAATTTGCCTGATTTTCAGCGCGCTGTAGCAACTAAACTATTAGACTGACATAAATGATGTAATTAACTTTTATTTAGCTTGTTTAAAGTACTTTAACTTTTGTATTGACGGTTTTGTTGAGAAATCAATACTTTTCCTGCTAGAAGGAAAAAACCAAAAAAAGGGGTAAAATTTTGGGATTTTTTCGATTTTTTTTAATGTTCCCATGACCGAATTTGTTCACAAAGTTGATATTCGGATTCAGCACCCACGAAAACATATAAAACCGTCGAGAAAACAATTCCTGTATTTTTTTCCTGAAAAAACTACCTGGTTACTGGACTATGTAGACTAATTCCAAAGCTGTCTCCAATACCCTATTTCCGGTGTATGTCGTCTAGGGGTGTTGTGAACAAGAGGAGAAATGGGGGGGGGGGGGGAAAGGGCGTTCCTGCTGGCACTCCATACTTTGACGTGATACCTTCGGTACATGTTGTACATGTACATTCAAGATAAGAAAGAAATGAGGAATAAAAAGATCTGGTTTCTTTATGGATAAGATACAAACATTACCACTGGCGCAATGCGTTCGGTGAAGAATATGAATCTCTTAATAATGCACTAATTTGCTTATTTATATAGAGTATCATAGATTTTGACTGTTTAAATATGTTATTTAATCACTCGTTATAATCTATGAGTTATTATTTAAACTAACTGTTGAACAAACGCCCATTGTTATCTATATTTTATCGTTATTTCCAAACGTATCATTTCAGGAAATATACATCTTGGACCGAAGTAATCTCAATATCATTTTACTCTCGTAGTGTGTTGTATAAAACTATGGAATTTTTTTAAAAAAATTCTTAAACACATCCTTTGAAGAATGCTTACGGACGTAATTAAAAACAACAACGTTTTTTAAAAAACTTTTTGCTTGAAAAGTATGATATCAGAGACTTATCTGCTATACTTTTTGTCCATACGTCTGCATGTCCGTCTGACCATCTGTCCCCCTTCCCCCCTTTTATCAAGTTCCCTTCAAACATAACACAAGCTTTACAATGCTTTTTTTACTTTCAATTACCTAATATGAAATATAACTATATAAAGTAATGAAAGTATTGCGACAAGGTCGAAATACGAAATGGAAATTTTGTGTTTTCTGCACGTCTTGGAGTTTCTATTCTAAAAAGTTGGTTTTCGAACATTCGTGTCCGTCTTCTAGACTGTCTTTCGGCCTATCTGTTAGTCATTCTGTCTGAAACCACTCTACAGTTCGAACTAAATGAGCTACTGCCTTAAATTTGGTACCGATTATCCAATACCTGTTGAAAGTTATAATCAGGTTTTAGAAAAATGGTACGTCTGAAAAGGTAGCTGCCATAGAACGTTTTTGATTGAAAGATATCGCTAAAAAAAGAAAAAGTTACAGACTTGAAATTTGGCACACGAGTTCCTAGTACCTTGTTGGAGGCCTTAAAAAGGTTTTCGAGAAAATCGTACTTTTCAAATCCCTAGTTTTTTGTGAAATATATGACAACATCCAAGCCAATCTTAGTTACTTTTTTTATTCGACTGTCTGCGATTCTGTAAAAAATTCTAAGGTTATTAAACTAAAAGGGATGTGGTTATTTTAGTTCTATGAGAACCTTTTATTTAGTAATAAGCTTTTAAGACTGAGAAATTATCACTTTTATTTTACTTCCAAATTAATCTAACGGAAGTATCCAAATTAATCTATCATAAATTACAAATACATGAATGAGCCTTTCAATCAACGTTTAATGCACAGAAAAATTTGAAATGTATAAACTAAGAAAATACAATGAAATATTATTACTCATTGTTAAATATATCTTAAAAATCCATTATTTAAATGAATAAAATGGATAGTAACCGAACTTTTGCTTATACAATTTAGAAATATAGTATAAAAACTATAATATATGAAATATGGATCTATAATAATACACTCTCAAGAAGTTATGGTGAGTAAAACTAGTATATACCAAAAATAAAATCGGTATGCACACTTTATAAACACATCTAAATACCCAACCAAGAGTAACTAACCATCTGCTAACCTTATTTTAGCAGAAAGAAATGGGAAAAATCTTCTTGGGGTCGATATTTTATTTTTCAAGGTAACCCGTCTCCACGCTAATGACTTGACTGTGATAGGAGTTCCTTGAGGGGTTATACTTTCGGCAGGCAATGGTCTACAGGTGCACAAAGACCACACAGTACTTAGCGATGCATCACTGTCATCACCGCTAATTGTAAAATGGGGGTAGGAACGATCCCGTTTTTTAGTAGAAAATCGCGGCCGCTTTTCAGTATTCTTTGCTAGCTTAGGAGGGCGCTCACAGGGTTAAAATTTGACTACATAAAATTCCAGTATTTATAGCTACAATACTAGGATTGCATCTTTAACGGAAACAGCCAAATGACTGGTATGGCACCACATGTGTACTATTCTGATGAAGCGAGACTGCCCCAGTCCTTAAAGCAAATGTTAATTTTTATAGAATAGGAATATTTAAGTCAAGAATCGATGCTGTTTCCTTCATGTGTCCTGTGCAAAATTTTGGATATTATCTGAATATGTACTATATAAATAATAACTACTTTATCTATATAGACTAATGCAGCTACAGAACTTAGAAATATTTTGCCTGCTAAAAGCCAAAGTACTCAAGATCCAGAGAGTCTATCTGAACCAGCCGTTCAAGATCATTCAGTGGGCAGTACCACAAACTTGTGTAACATTGAAGGTTTCAAAAATATGGAAACTTTGGAGAACAATTGTGGCAGCTCAAGTGAAAACTTATCACCTGATGTGACTGATTCTGCTAAAGCTTCGGAAATTTTGGATGCAGCATTAAATAGTAAGTAATGGCTTACACAATATTGTTTAATTTTTATTATTGTAAGTTGTAGAGTGTTTTAAGTATAGTTCACTCTATCTGAACCAGACTCCAGCTTATAAGATCTCCGATTTAATTAGCCAGCCAAACATTTGTTTCGTTATTGATCTTCCATCACTGTGAAGCTGATAAATATGCAGCAAGTTGCTAAAATTCAAACACACACTGCATTTTTTTAATGGTAGGTCACTTTAAATGCTTTAATACATTAGATAAAATGACGTAATTTGTACTGTGTATTTATTTATAAAGTTTATATAATTAATATATAAATCTGCAAATGAATGTACATCCAAACCTTTATTTAATTTTTGCTTAAGTGGCTTGGCTTCACTCCAATTTAAGTCATTTAAGAGGGTATCTACTGTATTCTGATTATAGATAGGGCTACAAATTTTATGAGCTCATTTTGTTTTGTATTAAAAACTAAAACAAAAGTAATTACAGTTTACATCTTTTACCTAAGAATTAATTCGTTTTTCTCTACCTAACTTGAGGTTTTATTTTAGGCATCCCCGAAAGAAATGTTTCCGACAGTAATATAAGCAGCTTCTTCTCAGAAAACATCTTAACTACCAAACCTCAGTTCTCCAATCTCCAAATACCTCAAGAGAACGCCCTTCTCAACATTCCAACTTCAATTTCTTCCACCACTGGCATGTCTTTGACATGTGATAAAACTGAAAGTGAAGAACAGGACCTCGAAGCCAACTTCACCCAGTTCCAGGTGCCCAAAGACTTCTTACTTTCTGCAGATTTCATGAAGGGCAAAATGAATCTCCAGGACTTGTTGGAAAATGTTGTGAGCAATGCAGAAGAACCAAGAATCATGCCTGAAGGAAACGCCAGCAACAAAGAAGGTGATTCTTTACACCCACAGGAAGATTATTCTACACTGAATGCGGAGAATGACTTGAAAGATTTTGAAGCCAATCTTGATGCTGGAATCACCAGTAGAGGGAAAGACATAGAACAGAAGCAAGAAGCTTCTGCGGAAGCTCCAAACCATGACAAAATGGAATTAGTTGATAATAGCTACGATTTCTTAACCAGTGATTTATCTCATTCAATCATTTGTGCAAACACGGCAAAAACAATGGTACCCAATGAAGCCATTATTAGCAGTATTAAACATGATCACAATCTTCTTGTTCAAAGTGTACCAGCTGCCGAAGATAAGGCTTCATCTAAGAACATTGGAAAGTCGAATGTGCTTAAAACACAAATTAGTGTTAGTAAAAAAGGGTTTCAGCCCATTTTGCCTGTGCAGAAGACTGTTTCAAACCTAGAAACTAGTACAAATGTTGGCACTATCCTCTCTATTCCAGCCATGGCAGTTGTACCAGTTTCCTCAGACCAGCAATTGCAGTTATCAGATAAAATTCTTCCTGTTATTCTACCAGCTGAGTTACCTGGTAATTTGTTTTCTTTATAATTAAAGGCTAATTCATAATTAGAAGGTAATAATATCCACTTCAAAAAATTTCAAATTGTTTTTTAATACATCCTGAATCAAACATATATAGATTTTGCAATGCTTCTAGTAAATAAAATAGCGACTACAAGAGCAAATTAAATGGCGACTGCAAGTTGACCTTAACAAATATAGAAAATTACATAATGCTAAATTTTAGCTCAATTTTATCTACATTTGTGCTTGTTACACTTTTTATTCATCTTTTACATGAAACTAAGCGTACCTCCGCAAAAAAGAAACATTAACATACATAATTTAATGCAACATATTTTACAATTACAGGTTCCATAAAATGTAAAATTTGCCAAAGGTGTTACTTCAGTGATCAAGAACTTATTAAACATTTTAAAGTAAGTTAGTCTTAAATTTTCACGTTAAAACTTCCATGCATGTGACTAAGACAATCATGTTTTCATTTCCAATACAAATTATAACACTAATTTTTATTATTGCAAATTATTTGAGTTAAAGAAATTACCTTCTCTCAGTTCTCTGATTGAATAGAAGCTAAGAATCCTGAAAGCTTAGCTACCTAGTAATTTAAGATTTTTATGTAAAATTCCAATTGCTAATTTTTGTTTATAATTAGACCTAATCATTTTCTTTAACTTTTAACTTAGTTTTTCCTAAAGTATCAAAACCATTTTAAATATGTGGCTTATGTAAAAAGAAATACATTTACACAATTTTATATGCATTTCCTTCTAGTCTCAGCATCCAAAATGCATCTGTAAGGAGTGTAACTACATGTCAGAATACTCATACATGATGAAAAGACATGCTGTGAGACATACTGAGAGGGGTGTAGTGTGTGAAGAATGTGGAAAACATTATAAGGTTCGGAAGTTAATCCTAAACTATTTGTTGATTTGAACCTTTTTATTTCTTTAAGTAAAGCTTTAAATATTCACGAAATATTCTTTTTTTGTTTCCGAAATGTTTTAAAATTATAGAATTGTTTATTATTTGGGGACTCTAACTATAAAAGTCAAGTTTTCCATTTTTTTAAAACATGGTTAAAATTTTTATTTACAGTGTATACTCTTTAAAAAACATCCCGACGTGATATGGTGTCTTTTTCAATGCATAAGATTTACAGTTAAATTTTTAACACATTAATAGTTTTGTTATTTAATTAAATTTTTGTAGTAAATGTGTGGTTCTTTTACTTCTCAATAATTTAAAATTTTAATCTTAAATAAAATTATAGAATATTAGCAAATTGTGTAGTTATGGAAAGTTATGTATGTTTTTTGCATTCTGCAAATGATTAAATTTTCATTAAACAAAATTAGTTTTTGAAAAATTACATTATTATTTTTTTTTTTAAATCTAGTTTGAAAAAAAATGTACTCATTGTATCATGTATCTGAAATTTTTAAAAGTATGTGATAAAAAAATTTCTGGCATAAAAAATTATTAATGTCTACTTTCAGGATCATTATATACTAAAAATGCATATAAAAATGGTCCATTCCATAGCAGAGGTCTTGTATACCTGTGATATTTGCGAAAAGAAATTCACCCGCAAAGCCCATCTGAAAAGACATCTTAGGATTCATCAACCTGACCGACCATATAAATGCTCTTTTTGCAACTATAGGTAGCAAATCAGTTTGAGTAATTGTATTATGTTATATTTAGGAACTAATGAAATTTCACTTACATTTTTAATACAGTGATCTCCACTAAGCAAGGAATGCCAAAAGCTTCTTAATATTTTGACATCTTTACTTTTAACATTGTGCAAAGTTCAATGTTGTACCAAGGAAATCTCTCAAAAAGGGGGGGCGGGCAATTAAAGTGTGTGAAGTAACTGTAATATGTAAAAATGTTATTATAAATTAAAAAAGGATCATAGTACTAAAATTACGCCTGAATGAAAGTCTTAATTTCATATTTGTTTTATATGGAATTTATTTGTAGCACTTTTTTTTCCTAGTGTTATTGTTTCAATTTTATCCCTTCAAAAGTCCTATATGTGTTTAATTTACACCATTCACATAAATTTGTCAATGACATATAGCAGGGTTGCCAGTGGCGACTAAAAGGAGACTATTTGCTACTATTTTCGACCCCTGGCGACTATTGCGACTTTTTTAGGCAAAATCAAGCCAAAAGCGACTATTTTCAGCATTTTATCAACTATTTTCAAGGATGGGCGACTTTTTCTAATTTTTTTTTCTCGCGATCGGTGATATCCTTTATTTCGGTATTTCCCCCTTAAAATCGCCGTAAGGCCACATTTTACAATTGCAGAATAGCCAAAATCCTTCGGTCGTAAAATCGCCGGAGTTTCGCGATATACGAGGTAGATCGCCGGAATATAGAATAGCATAACCAATTTTCAAGACTGTAGGATCACCGGAATTTCGGGATAGTTGGATCACCGGAGTTTCGGGATAGTTGGATCGCGGGAGTTTCGGGATAGTTGGATCGCGGGAGTTTCGGGATAGTTGGATCGCGGGAGTTTCGGGACAGTAGGATCGCCGGAGTTTCGGGACAGTAGGATCGCGGGAGTTTCGGGACAGATGATCGCCGGAGTTTCGGAATAGTTGGATCGCGGGAATTTCGGGATAGTTTAATCGCGGGATTTTCGGGTTGGATCGTGGGAGTTTCGGGATAGTTGGATCGCGGGAGTTTCGAGATAGTTTGATCGCGGGAGTTTCGAGATAGTTTGATCGCGGGAGTTTCGGAACAGTTGGATCGCGGGAGTTTCGGGACAGTTGGATCGCGGGAGTTTCGGGACAGTTGGATCGCGGTAGTTTCGGGGCAGTAGGATCGCCGGAGTTTCGGGACAGTTGGATCGCGGGAGTTTCGGGACAGTAGGATCGCCGGAGTTTCGGGACAGTAGGATCGCGTGAGTTTCGGGACAGTAGGATCGCGGGAGTTTCGGGACAGTTGGATCGCGGGAGTTTCGGGACAGTTGGATCGCTAGAGTTTCGGGACAGAAGGATCACCTCTGGTTTGGGATAGTAGAATCGTCAGAGACTTGCGCGATTACTTGCGGGTAAAGTATTTTTCTGGTAATAAGAATCTATATTTTTAATCTGTTGGTTGAACCTTGCCACATCTCAGAAGTTTTGTGTAAACCATTAGTTTACAACTTTTTAGTTATTCGAAAAAATATTAAATGTGAATTTGAAAGTTATGTAAAAGATATTTAAAAGCAAACTTCACTCAACTTTTATGTACATATAGACAAGATGCATGCAAAACTTAAAATTATGTTCTTTTAGCAAATTAAAATAATTTGATTAAACATTAATGTAGCATAATTAGCTTGCCAAATAAACTGTAATACTTCATTGTACAATAAGATTTTCAGAGCCTTAAAAAAATTTGTAGGGAGTTTAAAAAGGTCATAAAATTAACTTTCAAATAAGCTATTTCATTACTCTTTAACTCGCATTGTAGTAATTGTTCAAAATTTTATGATAGTTCTTGTTCTTTTGATTAAAAAAAATTGTAAAAAACACTTAAAATTCAAATGTTTTTTAGCGTTTGATTAATTTGACCTGTAACTACTTTATTGAGTATTAACCATTGTAAATCAAACTACATTAGTGAAAAAAAATTATCAATTGTGTTTAACCCTTTCAGTCCCAATGACAATTTGGCATAATCATTTTAGAATTTTTTTTCTGATCGTCTATAGCCATTTATGATATCAAAAAGCACATCATTCGATTCTTCAAACTTTTTTCTATTAGAAAATATTTTTTATTAATCCCAATAGATGTCAGCCCTATTATTTTTTAAAATTATGATCAGAAACATGATGATGTTTTGTGTTTGATGGAGAGAGTAAAAAAAATCAAACTAAAAATGCAAAAATGCTTTTTTAATTATTAAATTACTTAAGGTAATTCCAAGATGAATTAAGACATAATATTTTAACAAACAGTTCTTTTTTTAAGGGAAACAACATTCTGAGTTGGTCAAGGAAATCAAATTCACATTAGGTGTTTATTGTTTAGCAGGGTTCAAAATTTACAGTCGCCTAGTCGCAAAATGCGACCTAATACTTCAATTTTGAGATAACAAAATAAATGTAGTCAAATTTGCAGAGACTAGGTTATCAGAATAGTTAATACCAACTTTTCTCATCGTGATTTTCAACAATCTCGCCGAAAATAATCAGCTTGAACTTGTAAGATTTTAAGACTGTTATTTTTTTCTTCAACTGCAGCGATTTTAAAATTAAGAAACTCTGGTTTTTGTAAATGGCGATTCCTAAAATTTTTTGAATTTTAGTTATCGAAACTGATGCTTCTATAATCGCAAAACTCTAGTGATTCTATAAAAAATTACTTAAGGTAAGACTTAGAAACTTAGGCGATCGTAAAAATAAAATCTTCCAGTGGGATACAGTAGACATTAATGTACATTTGCTCCTAAGTCGCACACATTGCTCCTAAATTTTCTTATAAAATACCTAGCACTGTTGTTTACTCATTTAAGTTGATATAAATTTTAACATCAACCTTGCTTAAAATCTATCACCTATCATAATCAAAAACTTAACAAAGTGAACCATTTGAACATTTTCCAATTAAATTCCTTGCATATGTGTTGAATTTCATGCCGAAAAAGTTAAGCAATCAGTTAAATAATAAATTTTGCAAAGAGAATTTTTAAAAAATAATAATTATAAGTCTTAAGTTTCGATTTTGAATATAGTATTTAAATTTGATCCAACTATTTTTGCTACTATTTTGATAATAAGGCGACTATTTTTGCAACTATTTTGGAAATTCCAGGCAACTAAAGCGACTATTTTTTACTTAAATTTGGCTGGCAACCCTGCATATAGTTTTAGTATTTACTAAAATTATACTGTTTATTTTCATTAAGACTTTGAAACATTTGTGAAACATATAAAGTTTTCATTAAAACGGAATGTATTTTATTTAATGTAAAAATGTTAAAACCCATTTAAAATAAAAATTTTAACTATTTATTTGAATTATCATAGTTACACAAACAAAATAATATTTAAACTATTCTTGCTTTCTAGAGGTTGTGAAAAGTCTGACATTACAAAGCATATTCTCATACATGAAGCTCCAAAGCATGCATGTCATATATGTGGGAAAGCATTTCGTCATATTAAAAATAAAGAACTGCATTTAAAAAGGTAATTTTTTTTTACAGTTTTGTTATTAAAGATAAATTACAAAATAAAAATTCATAAAACTTTACATAAATCTATCAGACACAATTGAGAGCATCCCTTAACCCTGCAAGCGCCGGTCTAACCTGGGAAAGATTACCGCCTAGCGTCCACCTAAAACATGAAAGTCGACCAGAAAGCGCCCTCGATATTAGAAGCTACTTCATCCCCCATTTTACCTGTGGTGGTGATGACAGTGATGAATGGCTAAGTTTGTGTGGTCTTTGTCCAGGCTCTGCCGATAGTCCGCCCAAGAAGGTCCCTCAAGGAACCTACCTCAGAAGATAATTAGTGGTCAGTGGGGCCGGGTTACCTTGAAATTAGGTTTTCGACGCAAAGTAGATTTTTGCATTTATCTTGCTAAAATGTGGTTGCAGGTGTTTGGTTACTTGATTGAGAATTTTTTAATGTTTTGTATATGTGTGTGTATAAGTATACAGATTTAATTTTCGTGTACAACTCTCAAAAACTACTTGAAGTGTGCAGTAGCGTTATAATAGTACTACATTTCTTACATGCTTTTATATAATAGCACAGTAGGTTTTTTTTACCATACTTTTATTTGTATGAAGAAAAGTACTGATATTATTATCAGTATTAATAATTTATATAATGGTTTTTCTATAAATATGTGAACAATGAATACTAATATTTTATCATTGGATTTGCTAATTTTTTAAAAACTTGTTCCGCATTTCAAAAGTCGTATGAAAGGTAATTCCTGTATTTGTAATTTATGAAAAATATTTTTTTGATTTCTTGAATGAAAAATAAAATAATATACTTCACATCACACTATGCGTCGTAGGGGGCGGACGTCACGCTCCGTAACGATTCGAAAATTTTAAATTTTGGAAAGAAAATCTGTTTTACATAAAATAAAGTTTTTGAGAATTTTTTTTTAAATCTTTTAATTATAAGAAACAATTTATTTCAGAAAGAGGATGGGGAGATTATTTTATGCAAAAACGTCGGCATTATTAGTCTCCTATATTTTACAGGCCTTTTCGTAACGGTACTTCATAACACGCAAATTTGCCACACTATCTTGTCCAATTTGAGGACTGGCAGCTGGCCTGGCAACGTCAAGGCAAAATATTTAGTGTGATGGGAAAAAACGTGTTGACAGAATTTGGTCGTAACAAAGCAATACAGAAAATATCCATGCATAACAGATATTTTCTGTAACGGCTGGGAAGGGGGTGAGTAAAAAACGTGACCGACTCAACCCTACACGACCCTAGCCTAACGGCTTAGTAGGATAACGCGTCTAAATAACAGAACGAACCTAAGGGAATCCTGGATCATTTTAGCAAGCAGGCGGGCTGCCTCTGGGCCAAATGTTTACTTTATTTGAAGTTACTAAGTGATTTGTTTCCACTATGATACATTGATACGTTTTTCTGAATAAAAACAGACATATCTGTATTTAACAGTCTGTAGCAGTAAAAAAAATTATTGGAAAATAACCGAAATATTTTCTTTTCGAACAGATTTAGTAGAGGTATAGGTATTTATACATCTACTAAATCTATAGTGTAGGTATAGGTATTTAGATTTGTGTGTGGGATAAAATTATTACATTCTTTCAGTACGCTATTTTTTTTTATCCATTTATTATTTTTATTTTTTAAAATATGAGTGTTGCTTATAAATTTGGTTTGATTACTTTTATACAGTAGCGGGTTATTATACGTCATTGATGCCCTATGCCATAGGATCCACGATTTTTTTTAATCTCAGAGAGAGTTCATGAATTCTTCTTATCACGATTTTAAGCAAACAATATTTAGTTATAACTTTATTAGAATATAATATACAATAGCGCCAAAATGTAAATTATTATTTACTAAGAGGATTCTTCCCCGAAATAAGTTTAGAAAATAATTGGGTTAAGTTTTGTTATTTCTACATCTGAAAAATTATTTTCGAAAAAAGATTTTTCTGTTATCTTTCTACAGATGATATCTATTTTAAAAACTATAGGAATAAATTTTGAAATAGATAATATCAATAGTCAAAAGAATTATTTTCTCCGTAAACAGATAAAATTTGTAAAAATGTAGATTTCAACTTGAAAACAGATTTTTCTATTTTGGTTACGATTATGAAACACTTGATCAAAAGCATAAAAAAATACTTAGAAAATTAAAATATACAAAGTACATCCGTGGCAGGAAGGAAGTGGTCAGCGCGCCTAGATTACGCTCTGCAGCTACCCTCTGATTGCCCGCGACATTACGGTTCGGATAGGTCATTTTTATTTACCTTTTTTTATTCGAAAGAATTAAAAAAAAGTATTTATTGACATGTTGGCGATGTCCGTCTGTCTGTCCGTACCCTTTTCCAAAATCAGTTTTATTCGTCGTATCACAAAAATTCTTTCTTTTATTAGAAAGGTTTGACCTCAGATACCCATCTATCATAATTTGTGTACATCTGCCTGTACTTCGGGATGGACATCTGACTACTCTGTTGGCAAATTACCTATTGAATTAGCATTAAAATGTAATTAAATAATTTCAATCACAGTTGCCGCATCAATAATGGCATAAAAAACTTTATTTAGATAACAAGTAGGTTTGTAATAATAACTGTCACCTAGAATAGCTTCTGCACAAGATTTATACACATTATAAAAAACATCGCCTAACACAACGTTCAGTTCTCTCCTTCGGATCTTAATTTTTTTTGTTTTAGAATTCAGAAAGGTATGACCTCTGAGACTCAACTTTCATACTTTTTGACCGTCTGTATGCACTTCCGGACGGACATCTGTCTCTAAAAGCTAACTAGGGCATTTTTGAGAGATTCATATTATTATTATTCACTGAACGCCTTCCGTCAATTTGTAATGTTCGTATGTCGTATCCACAAAGAAACCAGGTCTTTTTAGCCTGCATCTTTATCTTGAACGTACAACATGTGTTTTGACCGAAGGTATAACGTCAAAGCATATGGTGCCAGTAAGAACGCCCCCCCCCCCCTTTTTCTGCTCTTGTTCACATCGTCGCTAGAAGACACCGGAAATAGGGTGATTGGGGACAGCTTTGGAAATAGTTTCCAATATGAACCGAAGGGTCCGAAAAGAGTTATTAGAACATCGTTCCAGACGTCTGATATGTTATAATAATTATTGATTTTAAGTTAAAAATGTGAAAAATTGTCCGTTTTTCATATATTAGTAAAAAGAAAGGATCTTCAGAGTTTGATGAGGATTTTTTTATAATTCTTTTTATTTTTAAAATTTTCATCTTTTCCCCCCTAAATTTTTTATTTGAATTATAACTGAAATGAGGTACTATTTTAGAGCTAAAAATAAACATACATAACACAAGTATAAAAGAAGTATTATAGATGTACTCGAAAAACTATCAAAGTTTACCCATCAGTATCTTGTAAAACCGCAAAATTAATTTGTCTAATGTTTGTTAACAGTCCTTACAATGGTAGAAATAGGTAGACTGTAAATCAAAAGTCAAAAAGCTAGTTACTTATTAAATTAAATAGAAATTGACAACTTTAGTACTTTTTTGATTTTTGAAAAAGTGAGGGGACTGTGGAAACACCCTAAAATGATAATAAATTTATGTGTAAACGCATTATGAAGTTTTAATATTGAACTGCAATTATATTATTTTGTTGTTGGTTGACTGGCTGTTCACTGTATCTCTTACCGTCCCTATATGGCAAATGCGCGATGTGTTTCTGCGGCACCTCTAACAGAAACAAAACAGAGTTAGTATGGCATGAACACATCTACAATCTCTCATGCATGCATTTATAGTATATGTTTCCACATAGTCCTAATTTGCAAGTTACGGTGTTGCACAAAAATTTAGGCACAACACAAAATGTTAGTTTTATACAAAAGTATTGGGACACAAGATAAAATCTTTATATGATTTATTTATCAAAACTTATTAAAATCATAATATACATTAAATACTAAGAAAAACTGAAATGTGACAAGTTTTGCACTAAAAAGATAAAAATATCTAAAATCTGCTGCACATAAGTTTAGGCACACTTATATTTTTATAATCAACTAAAGCATTTTAGTATTTCGTGTAGCTTCTACGTTGTTTTAATGGTTTTTTAGACTCAATCAGGCTTTAAATTTGATTTGAAGAGAAATGTTGGTTTGAAGCCCATTTTGTTATGTGTCTGTTCTCTCGTTAGTTGATGATTCAAGGTCTTCCAGGCCCCGATTTTGGTTGATATTAATCTCCACATGCTAACACTATATAAACGCTTCTTTTGAAACGCTTTATTTTGGTAGAAATATCATAAACAAATTTACCTCTGGACTTCAATATCCAGATTCTTATAACCTCTTTATATGAAAAGTCAGTTGACTTAGGCATGTTTCTAAGCTTTGAAAGGTACCTTCAACCTTTTAAAGCAACTTAAAAACCCTTCCCTTTGATGACGCCATCCATTTCTCTTGAGAATTTGCATAAAACTAAACAGTATGCTTATACTGTTCCAAGGAAATTTTCAAAATTTTTAATTTGTTGATGTAAATCAAATTGATTTATATTTTTTGGAACAATTTTTACCCTATTATTTTTTTATGCTGCCCAAAAAATATATATTAAAAATAAACTTCTGGGAAATAGTGAATATTGGGGATTTTTCATGAATAGCGTCTGGTCCTAAACTTTTGTGCAGCACTGTATCCACACTGTTATCCAAAATGAATTTGACGAGTTAAGTAATCAAATAGTTAACATAAGATTGATTAAAATCTTAAAATCCAACAATGCATTTCCTATTACTTCTTTTTCTGATACTGTGAAACAATTGTTCTTCCAACAACCTTCCACAAAATCTTTAAGAAAATGTCGAAAGTCAGATTAGCACACAACCTTTTTCTACAAATCCTGACTGATTCCTAATTTTGTAAACTGAAAACCTGATTTTATAAACTACGAAAAATACACTTATTTTGGCAAAAATTTAAGCTTCTTGAAATATTTTCCCTCCTTCAAATGATAATAAACAAAACCGAAATTCTTGTTTTTAACAACGGTTCGCTATTACAACTATTTCTTGAATATTATATATTTAATCAGCCTAATTGAAGCATTTAAAATCAACCTAATTGAAGCATTTAAAATCAACCTAATTGAAGCATTTAAAATCAACCTAATTGAAGGATTTTAAAATAATTTCATGTTTATGGGCTAAAAAAATGCACATAAGCTAAAAAGTTTGAATTGATTTTAGTCGTGATATTCGCTGGTCCAAAGGTTCTTTATCTTGAAGGAATCTAACAACGTTAGAGTATACCACTTTTTCAACTACGTTACCAATGTTTTAACTTTTCGCCCGGGTTCTTATGAAATTTAGTACCAAAGTGAAAAGTGGATGTTCCGAATTCCGAATTCATCGATATCTACATTTTTACGATTCGCTAAAATAAGTGTATATGCAGTAAGTATATCTGGGAGCCTTCCACAGAGGGGTTATGCGACAACCCCACTATTCTTTGAAAATATTAAGATAGAAACAAACCTCACCCAAGTGCCGTACTCTCACTGTTTCCGCATTATGAGCGAAATACCTGTACCTGTATTTCAGTATACTCTGATGCTATATTGTGTAGCCCTCGTGTAGCTCTAGTGCGACGATAATTTAAACTGAACTAAACTGATGCTATTGTAATTGGCCCTGTTTGAAACCTATTGACCTATGTCAGGGTCGTTCCCATCACAATGAACTTGAACACCATTTACTTTTCAGATTAGTTCCACATAGGGGTTTACAAATAGTAACATCACTCAATGGCACGAGAATTCCCAAAAGCGACACATATTTCAATTGGAAAGACGATCTTTTTGTACTAGCACTTTTATTACATAAAGATTAAATTTTTCTACCTATAAGAAACCAGAAACCATTGTTTTGAAAGCAAAGAATTTAACAAAATAGAAAAAAAATCGATTATATTTTCGTAAAAGTTAATACAATCTTTATTCTCATCAAAAATGAGGAATAAACTTTAGCATATTTTATTGTTCGCAGAAAATTGAAAGATTTTTATTGAAACAATAACAAACATAAAAAAATATAGTTAACTAAAATTTAATACAAATACTTAAGATGACGACATTCTTTTTGTAATAAAATTTGCTAAGCGTGTAAAAAAATTAATGACTAATACACTTCACAGATTTAGAAAAAAATAGTTTATCTATGTATTTTTTTCTAAGTAAAATGAATAATTTCGATAGTTTTATTTTTATAATATTTGTCAATTTCGTTATTTGATTACTTAAATATCCAAAGCATAAAAAATGCACACTAAATTCTTCTTTTATTTGTTTGTTACGCATACCATATTTATGGTATGTCGAAAAAATATGATATCTGACTATTTGAATGCACATGGCATTATTAAAGATTAAAGTAATAGGAATACGAATTGACTACGCTTACAATAACTACAAAACACTTTTTGGTTGGGGAATTTTTACTTCAGGATTCCTAACACACTTATATAGCTCTGTTTATCTCAGTATTGACTGACTATCCATTTGAAAAGCCTGTTTCTATTTTCCACCTAAACTCAAACCTTATCAGCGCAGCCTAAGGACATGCTCATATGTACATGTCCGCATACCAGCCAAGGGGGGGAGGGGGTAGCTTAGGGTACTCGTAAACCCTCCCCCCCTGACTGTGGGAAAGTGCCTTTTCGTTCTTTCGGAGCAAAGTTATTTTTCCCGAATTTGTATAATTTTACTTAACAATTTTTTGAAAATCGAAAAAATGTATTGTAATGCAAATAAAAGGAAGTTTACAGAATACTCCTGAAAAACATTATTTAAAAACGTTGCTCATAATCATTTTCCAAAAAGAATTTTATGAGACGTATTGTCCGAGTTCACAAAATGAAGCCTCTTCCCTTCACTTATGGGCAGTCCCAACATATCGCAGGGTCATTATATCCCCTGGCTAAAGTAGCCGGCCGGCGGCCAGGTGCTGTATTGTGTTCTGGTGGAGTCAGCACTAAAAGGGGGGATACTTCCTTGAACAGGGAAGTTTGTTTTGTTTATGAAAACGTACGTTGATAAAGAAGAAGACAGTTTCTTGGTAATTTTAATTCATTACAGCGTTATCAGTGAATAATAAGTTGACTATTTTATTCCTTAACTATAAGGCAAGACAAACTTTTTAAAAATTCACAGAAATAAATAAATTGCTAAAATTAAAGTAATTAAAAAATGAATCATAGATAAATATTATAAATTTTTAATACGTTCTTTCTATGCAGAGAGATAACTTTAGACAGAATAAGAAATAAGCGAACTTTTTTAAATTAGCAAGTATTACACAAAAGAATTGTCCTTTATTATTTATATAAAAATTAAAATAACCTAAAAATGTGCAATCCTGTACACCGTTATTGTCTTTTTCCCCCCGGGTGAAGCTTTTCATTATAGTAAACTTTGTATCGCAGTAATGGATATATATTTAAATGTGTCAATTTATCACAATTATCTATTGATTAGTACAACACAAGCTACATCATAACATTCACGTCAATTTTACTTTAATAGAAATTTGGTAAAACTAAAAAAAGTTAATATTTCTTTTAAAAGGGATTTTTTGCACCAAAGTTAATTCGTCAAGGGAAATATATATTAGCCAAAAAATAGTTAAAATAAAGCATTGTAAGAAAATGTTAAGCCTTTTTTCACTTCGCAATAAATCTCATTAAACGGCATTTCAAAGACATTCAAGACACACACATTTCACATTTCAAAGACATAAACAAAGATGACTTCAATATTTAATTAAAACTACAGTTTAAAGCCTGACAAACATCTTTTTGCCATGATATCATCGTAAATAAAACCATAAAATAAATTGCCAAAATTTAAGGTTATTTGCCGCCAATCTATACTTGGCACAAAAATAAAATTCTAGCAACCATAAATTACTACCAGAGCAAATTAAGTTATATCCAACCCCCTACTGGGTTGAGGGATCCTGGTTGACACTTAGCCCATCCCTCCAATTATCGCCACCGGAGGTCTGTGGGGGTAAGCACTGTTGGTCAACCCGAGTATACTCGGGCCGGGCGCTAGGCGCACAAAAATATTCGCGAGTTAGCTCGGGTCTGGCGTTAGGCGCACAAAAATATTCGCGAGTAAACTCGGGTTGGGCGCTTGGAGGGTTAACCTCAAATCGATCCTTAGTTGCCAAAATGCTTTCTTATAAAAGAAAAATGCATCAAAAACCAACAAAAATGCTCGGGGTACACTCACACACATGTTTGTTAAATCTGCAGAGATTAAAGTTCTAACAGTGTGACTATGTTGCTATAAGGTTGGGTTTTGTCGGATCAGGTGTGGGCCTCGTCACTTGACCAGGTAAACGTTCCAAATAATGTAGCCAGTCCCCAATGTGTAGCTCTAGTTACTTTTATTTAGCCAAAAATGTAATCAAATATTTTATTTGGTGTTCAAAAACTGCTTTTGGTTGAGTTTTGACATTAAAACAATTACTTTTGTTAAAAATAAGTTTTTAATTCATGTAACAAAAAAATATTTGGTGAAGGGACAAATCATGGTTATTTTTCACCATTTACTATTTAATATTATACTGCAGTAACTTAAATTTAACTGACAGAAAAACATTCTGTGATTTTCAGTTTAAACTAAAAGAAAATTATTTTATATACAAAAGTTTTTCTTTATCGTATTTTTGATATTACTGAATACTTTTTTTTTTTATTTTGGTTGTATATTTAGAATAATTAACCCTTTTTTTGTGTTTCATTTCAAAATAGGCACTTTAAGCAGAGGGACTACAAATGTGGGATATGTAATTTTTATGGATATACTTTTACTGATATCAGAAAACACATCGAACGTCGACACACAGACGCTAAATCAAGTACATGCTTAAGTTGCGGGTTGGTTTTCAAGAGCAAGGAAATGCTAGAAGTAAGATTTATTTTTAAATTATTCATATTCATTATTAAAATATCTTTTACTTATTTTTCTAAATTAAATTTTGTTTATTAGCAGTATTTAAATAGGGCTAACATTAAAAGAGTTCCTATATTTTTCCTATTATTGTAATGTCTTTGGATTTACCTTTTTGCCTTGGCATTTTTTTATTTTAAAAATTCATATTGAACAATTTCACAAATGTTTTTTTTGTAATGTCTTATTAAGTTCAGCAATAATAACTTTTTCTATTATCTACATAAGTTTTCATTTTACAAAAAAGTTTTTTTGACTAATTATGTTTTTTAGTTTTTCATTTTTTAGTCGGGACCTTTGTTATCTAAAATTAAAATTTATTTCAACTGATTTTTTTTAAAAGTAGTTTAAAACTTACATAGATTAGTTTTTCTACCAAAATGATTTGTATAAGGTTAAGCTAAACAATAAAAGAAAATTGCAACACGCTTTCTGGATTTTTGTTTTATTAAATAAATTGCTTTCCACTTTTGAGTATTCAAAAATTATTTTGCCTTTTTAGGAACATTTTGCCAGTGGACAGTGTGAGATACCTTTAGGGGAAGATCAAAATATTAAACAAGAGTCTGTTGAAATGGTGGAAACTTCTGCTCTAGAAGATATGTCCTCAGACCTATTAGGTACATATTTTTTTGTGCTAAAATTATTTAAGGATAATTCAAGCTTTATTTCTGATGTTTTATTTTCCTATACACATTGCTTTTTGTTATATTGGGTAATTGGCTAAAACCTTGAAAAATGATACAGATATGTTTAAAATATTTTAAGTTTAGTTTTATAAAAATACCTTTATTTCCTTTAGTATGTGTCCTAATATTTTCACTGTTAGTTTTTGTATTCATTCAGGGAGGGCCATTTGTAAAATATCCATTTAGGACCAGAAACCAAATACAGTCTTTTACATGGACATCAAATAAAATTTTTTTTATTTAATATACAGTCAAACCCCGCTATAATGAACCCGAGATATAGTGAACCCTCGCTTGTAGTGAACCGTTTTAGTTGTCCCTTCCGAACTCCTATTTAATTAATGTTATTTTATATGGATATAGTGAACCGCTTAGAAAATGATAGTTCACTTATAGTGAACCCAAATTTACCATTCTTAATATTGTTTTCTTCATATCTCTATATTTTAAGTTAAGTGGCAAGGGAGAAGACAATCTTTCACAACTGGTCATATTTCACTCAAACAAGACCAGTTTCATAGAAAAAACTAGAAACATGCTTATCTTCTATCCCTCTAAGCTTGAATAAAATAACACATTATTTAAATTGTGTATTTATAAGGTGTTTCATGTGTTCCAAAATTAACCAGTCATTTTCAATGGGAAATCTCATAGAAGATGACTGGTCCATTTTAGCAAACTAAAAGAAAAATCCTCAATATATAAATATGCAATTAAATGCGCATCCAAACCTTAATTTATTTAACTTCTTAAAAATAACCACATTTTTGCTTCAACTGCTTATCTCATTTTAAGCTGGTTAAGAGGGTGTCTACTTACTTCATAAATCCGATCTAATTGTTTCTTTTCCCTTATAGAAACTGATCAAAATAGAGAAGAACATAATCCTATCGAGAATGATTCACAATACAAAACGTGTACCCTGCAACAGGGCCAATTTATCATGAACTCTGACGGAATCCTCAGCACGAGCAATAGTCAGATACTAGTGAATGGCCTGGAAGGAGCTGAGTTCTTGTCATCAGAAAACCTTCCATTTCTGAATGTGGGAAACGAATCAAGTAAATTGGTAAGATTATTTATTTTTATCCTTTGAAGCAGTAAACTTTCCTGTTATAAAATCAAGTCTGCAATATTTATTTTGTCTTCATGAAAACCGAGTTCTTAAAACATTTCTGTGTTTTGAAGCTGCAGGTTTATGCCCTTATTTAGTTAACCTAGAATGATATTCCGCTGCCAACTGTGTATGTTTGGTCTGGATGGTTGAAGTATCTTGAAAATGATGCTACCTTTTTGCAAGTTCTATTCTTGTTGTAGCTATCCTATAAACAGATCATGCAGGGTAAAAAAATGTAACATGCTTTGTACCGGGACTTTGCAAGTTTAATCTGCAGTGGTCCAAAGTGCTCTTGTGTGACTTTAACTCAATCGAAGATAGGGCTGAGGAAATTAGTTGGTATGGTGCTTGCCTTGCATGCGAAAGGTCCCAGGTTCAGGCCCAGGCATCGCAAAAATAACTCGACCTATAAATGGTTGTGTGGCCAAAATGATCAAATAATACCCCAGGTTGGGGAATGGCATGTTAAATATGCTCCAAAGTCCCACCACTGTGTAGGATGTTGCCCTTAAAAGTTTCTTTTGGTGCCTATTGAGATGTTGCTCTTCGGTTGACCGTGGTTCTAAAATGTGACGCCCATCCCATTGTCAATATTCCTCCCATAGCAGTAGCGTGACATTAATTAAACTCAACCAAAAATAAATTATCTGGTTCTAGTATAGATTTTAGCATACCATATTCTATTCTTTTTTAATAATTTTATTAATACATTTTCAGATTACACTTGTCACAAATGATGGAAAGAACTACACCCTTCCCCCAAAAGAGTCGGGATCGACTTCTGAATCTTCAGATTGTTCTTTGACCTTAAACACCAATAACAAAGTTGAAACCTTGTTCCTTTCGGCTTTACAAGAGGACGAAAACACTTAAATATATTTCTTTTATAGAGATTTTAAATTAAGCTACATGTGATGGTAAATATTTATGCTGAACTGTACCTGACTATGCAATAGTTTTATTCAGCATGTGCCTTATTCAAAGATAAACTACCTGTAAATTCTGTTTTTTTTTTACTTGTTTAATTTAGTAAGCATAATTTAATTGCATGGCACACGTTTTTTATGTTATGTTTAATGTATTTTCTATGTAATTTAGAGAGCCAAATGATAGCTGTAATTTCCTGTATTTCAAAAGAAGAAGCATGAATTGTTATTATAATTTAAATAATAGAAAAAACATTTAACTTCTCTTAAGCAAACCTTCTATAGGACTTATAAAGGACTTTTTTATGATTTATTTTAAGTTATTTTATGTACCTCTTAAAAGGAACCCAAAATCTGGCCTAAAAGAAGTATTTGTTTAATTTAAGTAAAATTTTCGTTATTTAAAATTAAGTTAATTAAATATAATATTTTTGATATTGCTATGTCTGAACTATAAGTGTAGAAACACAATTTTTCCTAATATATTTATCTTGGCTCATAATGTAAAAATTAAAAACCGTACACAACCATTGAATTCAAAAAGGCAGCTGTCTGATTATATTTCTATTAGCAAATTAAAGACTTTAAGAGGTATTTTCATAGTAATTTAAAACTTAAGTGTTTGTTGCCCAAAAATGTCATGTGTACTAAGTGCCATACTTTATGTAAATAAAAATATAATTTAAAATGTGATAATAACTTGAGTGATAATTGTGTTATGTTTTGTGTCAATTGTATTAAGATTTCTTCTGGAATCACATGTATAAACTACATTATTTATTTTCATTAAATCAAAGATATGCTTGACGCATTTTGTTAATATATTATTTTGTAAGATTAGATTGTATTACTTTGTTATTGATGAGTGCTTCATCAAGTTATCATTAAAGTCATATTGTTTCGATTTTGTGTTTCTGATACCTTGCAACAAAAATACATCAATTATTTTCTTCATTTGATTTTCAGCAAGCTTTGTTAAATTAAATTTGAGTTTCAAGGTTTTCAAATGATGTACCTATTAGATCCTACGATCCCCAAAAATATATTAATCTAGTATAGACTATTTTGTTTTATATTAATCCATGATTGAATGAATTTTTTTAAAAAAAATTATTTAACAATGAAATATCTTAATTGGGTTATTAATAAATTTTTTTTTAATAAAATGGAGAGTTTCTATAGTATCAAATCATGTATATATTAGATCCTACGATCCCCCAAAAATATTTTACATTAAATTGATAACAATCTCGTATTGGCATTGTTTTCGTAGTGTATAAATATATCGTATCTACTTTAAGTGACAGATGCTTGCATTAACTTTTTAATTTTGAATAACACAGAAAATATTTTTAAATTTAAAAAAAATTAAGTATTGAAAAGCTTTTTAAACTAAATTAAACAAAAGCATTTTTTTTAAATGTGTTGAAAATTTATAATTCAAAAGTATTGAAAAAAAGTTTACATTCTTAACTATTTGCTTATACCTATCCCTCTTTAGGTAGACTTTTGCGTTACTTTTTAAGACTATTGAATGACTACGCTTGATGCTGTAAGAAAGGTGCTGCTTGCTCAGGGTCACAGTCATTTAGAGATGCAAAAATAATCTATTTATTCAGAGAATATCCACAACTTTGCGCTTGTACATGACGAAAACAATGTTGATTCTTGGCGTAAATAATTTTACTATGTAAAGGCCCCTCTTCTTCAGAATAATACACAAATCAGACTGAAAACAAAAACAGCCGATAGACGACGGTAGGCGATTTATGATATCCCGAATGGGTTGGAGAGGAAGAAAGAAATTAAGGAAGGGATAGAAACAAATTATTCTGCATTGTTGATAATAAACAATTTGAAAAATCAAGGAGAGAAAACGTGTCGTCAATGTAACGGATACAATACGGGGATTTATAGGATATTTCAAAATAAAACATGTAAATATTACTGAAGTCGGGAGTTAAGGGCTCACCCATCGCGAGACCTTCACTTTGAATATAAATCCTTTCTTCATAGAAAATGTCGACGGTTGAGGGCAAATTTAAAACAGACTTATTAAGTCATACAGTTTAATAGAGCTCTAGTGAAATTCCTTAAGCTTAAGTTCTTTATTTCAACATTTATTTGAATAATGTAATAAGAAAAGAAATTGAAAAGAGATGTTTGAATTAAACTTCACAGCCTCACTTCATAGTTTGCTGATAAAGCAATTTTCTCAAGCAGTTTTATCTCTAAGTATTATTTTCCTGAATAGAATGGAACAATTCCGATTCCAAAGTTGGGCCTCGTGGCTACATTCGCACATGCAACTGCACTATTGTTATCTTCATTCTTCAAAGAGAAAGTGAAATAATTCAATAATAACTCATACAATGTTAAGAACGAACTTCGTTCATCATTCTGCTACCAGAGAGCGCTGTTTCTGTCGTAAAAGATGAATATATCCACGTGTTCGGCGGAGAAAGTAACTTTTCAGGCGTTCGAGCTGTTCGAAATCGAATGCTCTTCGAAAGTCAAAAAAGAATTTTTGTAAAAGTGTGAATCTGCAAGTAACAACTCAGAGAACAAATTCAGTTCGATGGCGGGAACTTTATCTTGCTTCATCTCTTTATGGAAGTTTTTTGTGTTTGGTTTTATGGAATTGAGAACTGCGGAAGTCAAGCGTTTTTTTGAAAGGAAGATAAAGGTATATTCATTTGATTGTTTCTAATAACTTTATAGATACTTTTATAAATTTTGATAAAATTGTATTGTCAATTAGTTTTAATGCAGATAAGTTAATGTGCTAAACATAATATGAGAGACTTTTGTACAAATATATATATTAATAATTACTTTAGTTCAGTTAATTTATTTATTTATGTATGTATGTATGTATTTATTTGGTTTTATCGGAAACTTTTTTAAGCCATACTTTATTAATGATGGCCGTTTTATCGACATTGGCTAGATTGGTTGTAGCTGTTAAAATATCAACTTGTATAGCCGTTGTATTAAAAACACTGTTATTTTTACAATTTAAAAAGTTAGTTAAATGCTAGTTTTTACGCAAACATTGCCTACTAATTTTCTATTTGGGAAAAGTACATTTGTCAAAATATTGAAAGTTATTTAAAAGTACTTAAAGTATTACAAATTATAAGAAATAAATGTATATATATTTTTATTTTTGTGTAGGTTTCGTGTTTTGTTTTACGGTATTGACTACATTTCTCTAAAACACCATCTCCTTCTCAATAAATCCTCTCCAATTCAAAAAAAAAAAATTTAATAAATTTCTACATTTAACAATATACATATCAATAAAGCCTGCTGTATACTCTTAAAGTAAAAATTCAACAAACAATGAAACCGTTAAAAGATGGTAAAAAGGAAACAAATATTCTCCGTTATGTCGATTTATTTTATATTATTGGGTTCTGTAAAACTAGTTTCACTGTGATTATACTTTCAATACAGAACAGCCAACTTGCAAAATATAAGAACATTGGTTTGCATTTTATTGATTGATGATTGATCGATTGATTTATTTATCAATTTTGACCAGTAGCAGAAAATCGTACCAGACTGTAGAAAAATATGACTTGCAATTAAAACAAAGATAATTTTTAGTAGAGTCATTTTTCGTCGATATTTATGGTATAGGATTATATGCATACATTAAAGATAACCCGTTTAATCCTACATCGAGAAAAGTTAGTTTGGTAACAACAGACCCACCCAACTTTTAAACTATAAATCATCTACTAATTTTCTTTTATATTTACGTACAACTAAGGTTGCAATTAACTGGGGAAAGTAATTAAGGGGGAAAGGGCGCGCTGGACCGGGGGTCTCCAAAGCAAAGTGTATCAGTGTTAATCCTATGGAGAAAAAAATATTTTCTCTGCCACATTTCTCCGGCTGTATTGAATATTTTTACAAGCGGGTTTTTTTATGTGATAAATGTTGCTGACTTACAGGTCCCGACCTTCCCACTTTTTGAAATTGGTTCGAATATTTTTTTTTTTTTAATTTTCAATAAATAATTTTACACAAAATATTCGAAGCAATTTCAAAAAGTGGGAAGATAGAGACCTGTAAGTTATCTACATTAATTATTTTAAAAAAAGTTTGTAAAAATATTCAATACAGCCGGATAAATGTGTCAGAAAAAATAGTTTTTTCGCGATTGGATTAACACTGAGGCACTTGAGTTTGGAGACTCGCGGGTCCAGCGCGCCCATTCCTCCTTAAACGACAGGAGTGGCAAGTAAAAAAATTCTGTTTTAGGTGCTTTTCTGCCTATTTTGGTGTCAAATAGGGTGCTTTTGTGTAATTGTATTCATTAATTAACGTAGGATGTCTTTACATTAGCAAGATATAAAATCGTAAATGACACATAAAAAGACATTTAATTATTAGTCATCTAACAGTGGCCTGAATTTCAGTCATTTTAAAAATATCTTAACAAAATAAAATAAAACTACGTATTTTCCAAAATTAATCTACCAATAAAAAATCGAATGTTTCTTCTTCTTTATTACTAGACAAACTGACAAACTCTATGAAATAAATTAATTGCAATAAAACTTTCGATCTTAAAATTTCTGCGTAACAGAAAATTTCATGACTGACATATTGACAAATGACAACCAAAGCCAAACTGTGAAATACTTTGTTTGAAACTAAAGATACAAATGGCTTGTTTCAGGTGACGTAATTCCTTATAGATTTCACTCCTGGTCTTCTTTCGATTAATGCTCCGATTGGTGTTCTGTTCCCAGGGACATCGATATTCACCAATAAAATATCGAAAAAGAATTTATTTTCATTCGGAATTCTGTTGCCACTCAAGATCTCAAACTTGTCCAATACGTTCCATTCTACTCACTACTATTTCACTTCGCTTCATCCGTCATTTTTCGATCGTTTACCTTGCTCAAAGTGACAATAAAGCTTCGTGTCTCTGCCATTTTGCACGAACTTCCATCTCAAAAGGAAAGTATTATTTTGAACTTTTCTATAAAGTTGTTGGCAGGTAAAGAGAAGGTTTTGAAGAATGGTATTGGTCTTAGTGTTTGGAATTTAAACTTTAAATGATTGTTTACAGAAGGAAGCTGTCAGGTTGATAACTTATTTTAGAATTCTTGAAAATAAATGTTCGCGCCAGCCGCCATTTGTCACGATTTTGTTATTTACTTTAGGTAGATAATATTTACGAAAATAAATTTCTTATAATTTGTGTTTTGGATAAATCAACTTTTTATCTTTTCTAGCAAAACACAGAAAGACACTAGTGAAATATTTTGAGGAAATAATATGATAAACTATAAAAGTATTTTTTCTTATGAATAAGCGACTAAATATAAATCTTCGAATTATAATGTCATAATTTCAAGAAGTAAGCTGGTTTGGGTTAATTTTTGGGTACCACTATTAGGTATTTTTTAGACATCATTTTAATTATTATGAAACATATTTTATTTTTCCACCACAAAATGCAAGTTGATTAAATCGCGAGTTAATTATTATATTTTACATAAACTTATACTTAAAATGGCATTTTATAGATAGCTTTGTTATAAAAATCTTCATTAAACCTAAACAGAAACCAACTACTTATTGGATAATAAATATTTCGGCACTTACGATAAAATTCAATGTGCATGATTCTCGTTTTGAGTGGTAGCAGCTCCAGCGGTATTCTTTTCAATCCTGCTGGAATTATTCGTATATTTGTTTTGAACAATACAGTGTTTTCTTACATTACTAAAACGAATGTTGTATGTGCAAACTTTTCTGTCAGTAGAAATAAAGCTTTTTCTCTGTCCATGAATCACGTTACATTGATGTGCCACAATTTCGCTTAATTTCTCCGTATAAAACAAATATCATCTAAACTGAAGTTGCTCAACAACATCGACGTTTTGATAATGATTTGCGAAGTTGAAATTTAATCGAATTAGAACCGATTAATTTTAATAAATTGCAGGAATTAGAGCAATTTCCAGGTAAAGAACTCAAAAACAGAGCACACTAGACATACACGCATTCAGAGTGAAACCGAAACAACCGATGAAATCGCGAAAATGCAAAAATGAAAACTGGGTAAGGGATCTGAAACAAGCCAATTGAGAATTTCCGATCCATTTAAAGTATATTCTCAAATCTGTGTGGGTGTATAAAAGGTTTCAGTTTTAAATCTTTCACTGTCACAAATTTTTATAATCCTTTCATAATGATACTTGCATAATTTTTCTTACAGAAGGTTTTTCCATATACGTTATGGTAAAAAAAATCATACAGACAGGAATTAGAAGTCGATAATATTTTCTACTTTTTTATCTTATAAATGAGATAATTGATTATTTTCTTTTAAATAAAAAACGATCACATGAACTAGATTTTTTTTAAACACAGCTTTATAATTCTTTAAAATCACAGTAAAGCTGCTTTTTTTATTTTAATCCTTATATCATTTTCTCAACTTGATAACCAAACTTACTCTTTAGTGAAGATAAAGATCAATTTGCGATTCTAAAAAATATCTTAATGCCATCATTTGAGTTCTTTTCAAATTATTAATGATCACTCATTTCAAAGAACGGTTTCAAAAGTGGGTTACATATGGAAGCCGCGAATGAAATGAAATTTATCTTTTTAATGAGCTAAAAAAATATAAATTGAAGAAGTGATCTGAGAGATGATCGGCGCGATATTTTTTTTACTTACGTATGGTACCATCTTTGATTACTTGAAAAAACCGTAATGGTATTTCAATCATTAAATTTATTATTTGAAAAATTTCACAAAAATAAAAATATATATAATATCGTAAAAAATATAAAAAGCGGATAATTTTAGGCTAGATTATTTTTAGTTTTAGGCCCAAAATCGAAAAGTAATGAAGAAAACCTGAAAAGAAATGTTTTAGTTCTATCGATTCAAGAATCTATCAAATATTTCAAACATACTTTAAGTTTTAATATAGAAGTAACAATTTGTCAAATATTAGTACGTTTATTTCCATATATGTAAGAAATAGTTAAGTTTTTTTCCTGCATTTCATATTTTATTCATGAAGGGGAGTGTTTTGTTTAAATGGCTGAAATTGCAAAAAAAAAATGAATCTATTTAGTCATAAAAAGATTTTAACCCGTTCATTACGGTTGATGGGTTAATTTCACATTACGTAGTTTCTTCCAGCTTTCGCCAATCAAGCCTCAAGAAAGGATTTATTTTCATTCAGCATTTCTATAGGGAACTCAAGAAATGAAACATGCCCATTGTAACCGTTATTTTTACTTACTTATCACATGTCAGTATACAAATGGCATTATCGCGTCACGTTCACAGCAGCAAACGTGATAATAAATTCATAAAAGGATGGTTAAGGGACTCTTCAGTAACACTTACGTAAAAACACAATAGAAACACACATCTAAATATTTTTCTGATACCTACAATTACTTTCTCATAACTTTAATTTATAATTGACTATCCCACACGAAACTTTCTTCATTTTTAATAGAATATTTTTAATAAAAATATTTCATATTTTTAATAAAAATATTTAAAAATTTTAATCAAAAATATTTAATATTTTTAATAAAAATATTTAATATTTTTAATAAAATATTTAATATTTTTAATAAAAATATCTAATACTTTTAATAAAAATATGTAATACTTTTAATAAAATATCTATTTACTAAATACATAAAGCATGCCCCAATCAAAACTTCCTTAAACTCATCTAATGTAAGAGAAAAACGAAGTTTTCTTCATTTCTTTCCAGGCAACAAAACAAATTGTGCAATTAACTCTTCCGTAATTACAAAACAAGTAAACAAAAACTGTTTCATCTTCCACAATCTCTGAAAGAATAAGAATTCCAGTTCAAATCGTCTTACCAAAATGACAATGATTACATTTGTACAGATATCCTTTTGCTATATGAATCGGGTTTTCCGAAAAGAACTAAGCTACAAAACATTGGTTTTAAGAAAAACACTTGCAAAATTTAAGTTTTTAACTTGAGAGAATTTGTAGGGAGAGAAAGAATGAAAAAATAAACCTAAACCATTTTCTTATGTTGAGAGCAGAGTGAATATTTCTAGGCTTTGCTATATTTTACCAACCAAACACAGTAAACCTTTTACTACATATTTGTAATGTTATATGGAAACTGTAAATCCAAATCAGTAATTAAATATTAAAGCTCTGACTGGTTCTATCTAAAAGCCTGTGGGATTTAAATATATCCCGAATAAGTAATAAAAGATAAGTAAGATAATAGAAGAAAATAAGATAAATTTACTTATTTGACTTAATGATATGACTTAATTATTTTATTTTTATATTTAACTTAAAGTTTAAGTAATAAAGATCAAGACCCCCATCTGATAAAAATGTAGCTCACAAAATTTAATTAAGTTTTCATTCATTATGTGAAGTTTAAAAGATAATCCAGAAAATATTTCATAATTTTTCCCAATTAAGATACATTTATGCAACTTTACATCGATTATTAACATGATGTTACATTGGTTATGGATGATGTTATACTAAAGGATCGATTAATGCCTGCGCGGACACATATAGCTTTTACGACGCCTGATAGGTTAGTTTGAAGATAAATCAACCAACCAATCACTCTTCGTAAAAGCTGTCCCGTGTCCGAGCACAAGACATTGACGGTGGAATCAAATATTTAGTATCACATTATAATATACACTAATAAAACGAAAATTGCTATATTTGAGTAATGTATAACCCTTACGGGGAATAGGAACGGTAGCCGGGATTCTCTCCAAACAAAAGTTATCTGTCTGTGTTAATCCGGTGTAGAGAAATAATTTTCTAAGAAAACTTACTCCGGCTGTATATTTTGAATATTTTTACAGACGGGTTTTGGATATGATAAATGTAGCAGCCTTAAAAGTCATTATAATAGCACTTTTTATAATTCTTTCGGTTATTTTATTGTAAACCAATTTATTGAAAAGTATTCGAACCAATTTCAAAAAGTGGTATTATAAGGATGTTTAAGTCAGCTACATTTATCATATAAAAAAACCCGTCTGTAAAAATGTTCAATACAGCCGGTGTAATTTGACATAGAAAAATATTTGTTTTACATGAGAGTAACAGAGGTCTTCGGTTTGGAAACCCGGTTACCGCTCCCATTCTCCCTTAAGACTCATTTTCGATAAAATTTCATGTAGTTCCTTTCGCATATATACACGCGACGATTAAGATATATATTTTTATATTTAATTCTTTTTTTTTTTGCTCTATCACTGTCCGTTTTCCGTCCTTCCCCCTTCTTGACCCAGTCTTGTCTGTGTCCTGTGGAGTGGAAAGAAGAGCTTTTCAATTTTCCGGGTCGCTTCCCGCCCTTTTTCAAATTCGAAAAGAACGGGGTAAAAATGCTGGGATGTACAGGAATCGAACGTATGGTTCTTTTGCATTTGTTTTTTTTTTAATAAATACTTCGGCTCCGTTTTGAATATACAATTATTCTGATAAAAGTTCCTGCTTTTAATTTTTAAAAAATACACATGAATAAATTGTAAAAAATAGTTTATTAAAATAATGAATTTTCTTGATTTTACGAATTTATTTATGGAAAAGGGAAAACAAAGTCATAGGCCTTTTTTTACCATTTTAAAGCTTCTCGCTACTGAAACAACAGTACACTATGACTTTTCTTAATTTTGGAGAATACTAATAGTTAGTTTTTTAGTTTTAACAACTTTACTGTGAAAGTCTTTTGGATAGTCTTTTCTACCAAGTTGTGTTAATTATTTTGATATATTTGAAGGACTTTAACTAAATATATATTTTGAAAAGTAAAATAAATATTTCATTACACCTGTGTTACATTGGTATTATTCATATTATATATGTACATATTATATTTACATTAATACTATATATGCAATTATGATAAAGAGAGAGGTCGAAGGGACATTAACAAATATCTTGAGCAGTACCGCAAAAACCAGTAAAAAACAATTACTTTTGACAAAAATATATCTATACTAAATATTGCACAAAACTTTAATATTCTTCTCCGATCAAATATTTAATGCACTGCCGATACAAACTCTAACTTCTACATTGAAATATTCGAAACACACAAAAAGGCTTACCTAAAAACAAAAAATTTTGTGGTAAACAACAGATTTCGCAACGATTCTCTTTAAAAACACAAAAAGTGGCATCAATACTTTTCTAAAAGAAACGTGCATTGCATAATGGTAAAAAGATTCGATTTAAGAACAGAGGGCAAATATCCATTCGCCGGGCGCCACGATATCTGCATCAGCAGGACATCGTTGAAAATATTCTAGGCATTTTAAGAGAGCCTTTTAAGGAATAGGGAATGGCCTTTTAAAGTTTTATTTCAATAGAGAATAAGTTGGAGGTTGATAAATTGATTTGAAAGTTATTTTTTGGATTGTAATATTTTTTTGCTTAATTTTTGGAACAATCTTTGTTATTGCTTTAAAATTTCGTTGGATATTGTCCAAAATGCATAAAATATTTCCAGCAATGTTTTTAGGTTAAGTATTATGATAGAGATTAATTTAAAATTGGTGTTTTTAATGTATAAGACCTAGTTTGATGTATTTTAGCTAAGCTTTTGAATGACTAAATTTTTTTATGGATAGTAACTCTATAACTGCAAAATTTGGCAAATATAAATTGGTAGTACGGTTTCCTTTACGAAGCAAAGTTTTCCTTAAGGGGGAATAGGCCCGCTGGACCGCGGGTCTCCAAACTCAAGTGCCTCAGTGTTAATCCAATAGCGAAAAAACTATTTTCTCTGCCACATTTCTCCAGCTGTATTGAATATTTTTACAAACGGTTTTTTTTTAATAATAAATGTAGATAACTTACAGGTATCTATCTTCTCACTTTTTGAAATTGCTTGGAATATTTTGTATAAAATTATTTATTGAAAATTAAAAAAAATATTCGAACAAATTTCGAAAAGTGAGAAGGTCGGGACCTGTAACTCTGCTACATTTATCACATAAAAATCCCCTTGTAAAAATATTCAATACAGCCGAAGAAATATTTTTGGCAGAGAAAATATTTTTTTCGCCATAGGATTAACACTGATGCACTTTGCTTTGGAGACCCCCCGGGTCTAGCGCGCCTATTTCCCCCATAAGGGTCAAACGCCAATTGCCGATGCATAAGAGAATTGATTCGGAGCAATTTTATTTATTTGCATGAAAAATGCAATTGATTCTTTTTATTGATGCAATCACATTTTAAAGCATGTTATTTTAATGAAAATAATGTCAGAAATGTCAGAATCTGTTAGAATTAACCATAGTTAGAATAACCCTATAGCAGTAAATGTATTATTTTCAGTTTTATAAAAGAAAAATTATTCATCAATATTCGTATTTAAGAGCAATTTTATATTCATCTAATGAACGTGGGATACATTTATTCTCTTAAGTATAACTGTACTTAAACTATAATTTATTAATTAATAATTACTAAAATGTCATCAAAAGCATTTATCCCGCACAATCATTGATAAAACAATTTACTCGCGAAATCTTTTAGAGATCGTATGTTTTCTGAATATATAGAATTTAAAATAAGTTTATTTTCGCAATGTATTATTTTTATATCTTGGAGAATTTCAAATGGATTGAAAATGTCTGTGAAGTCTACCTTGGACAATATAAATATTTCATATGTTTTCTTATATGAAAAAAGAAATATGTATCTACAAATATTTTTCTGACTTACGATACAATATTTTATTATTTTTTACTTTCCTTTTTTATCAAAAATTTGTGAATAAAAATAATAAAATATTGTTACAACTTCAGTTATTTTCAATTTATTATTATAATTAATGTTAATAGAATAAAGGTATTGAAATATTAAATAGTTATCCTTTAATATTTTAATATATTTATGAAGCAACTTTTATCCCAGAAATTATTTATGTCATTTAATTTTTCCAGTATAAATGGGTATTCTGATGATTTTGTTTTTAATCTAAACTAGATTCAACATAAAATTAAGGTTTAGAAAGGGCAGGTAGACGTTAAATCTGTCATATATGAATGTCTTGACGCTACGTTCGGTGTTACTTTGACGTTGGTGCCCGATTGAAAGCCTATGCGTCCCTGAAACGAAATTTAAAATTACATTATACATTCCCAATAGACCAAAACCTGTCTCTAATACGACGTGGACATCGCAAAACACGTCGTGGGGTCTAGTTAGAACAGTGGGTTTGAGGCGTTACCTTCGTACTTGGAGTTTACATTTGCTGTTTGGATCGTCGTAACTATCACATAAATAGATTATTCTGAAAAAAATCTACTAAGTACTGAAAAACACTACTAAAAACTAAACTACTAACAATAACAAAATCTTCTAATTATTTTTGTAGTCCAATGTCCCAACGCCGCATAAGATATCACTATGAAGTCACCAACTTAGGTATCGGCTTTGTCCATAACCGTGGCTCAAAATTACGACGTCCGCCACTTTCATATTACGTCCCGAAAACATAATCCACACAACTCTATAGCACTACTGCCTAAGTAGTGGGTTAATCTTGGTCGATGTTACTATAACGACGCTTTAAAATATATATGATATATCGTACAAATCTCTATAAATTTATAATATTAACCACACAAATCTCTATAAATTTATAATATTAACCACACAAATCTCTATAATATTCTGATATTCAGTTATTTCTTAATAACTCTGAGTTAATGTCTTGACGATCCATCGAACAGTTCTCACGTTTTAGTAGGCGTCAATATATTCTTTCCCAGAGAAAATGCAGAGCAGCAGACTTTGTTTTGACTTCTGATCCACTCTTCTCACAACCATTAAAAATAGTCACTTGCTAATACGACTTCGACATGTGAAGTTGCGTGTGCTTTTTGGCGGACCGAGCTTCGGCTGCGGACTCCGTTCCTTAGAATACTCTAAATGATTTCGTTACAATAAATTATCTTGGATGTCCAACATTATTCTTTCATTCCTTGATGAACTAGATAATAATTATGCTCTCATGTGTAGTAAATGTTTTCTACTACATATAGGTATATATATCAGCCTAAACATAATTTTTCTCAATTCCAGGATACCGGTATCGCACAGTGCCTCTCGCTGTTCGCCGTTGTGTTCCTGTGCTACCACGGGTCTCTGGACTGCGGGTTCGTATTCGATGACGTGTCGGCAATCCGGCAAAACAAGGATCTAAGACCCTCCAGCCCATGGGCCAGTCTGTTGCAGAACGACTTTTGGGGGACGCCTATGAACAAGGTACACTTTATTTATTTAACCATTTAAGGGGAATAATGCTTTACTATTTCAGTATTTGTTTTCACAGGATATGAAAATAGTTATAAAAAACTGCATGACATATTGGGAGGTAAAATAGCACGCGGTTATTGCAATATTATTTTTAAAATTTTAAATTGACATAGTGTTTTGACAGATGGCGAAACTTTGAAAATTAACAATTCAATAACTCGATATTTTTTTAGCTTCCAATAAGGTTTGTTTTGTTATTATTTTCATCTCTAAATACTATGAAAAAATGCTTGAATTGAAAATTAATACTTAGACAATTATTGTGATTTCAAAAACCACATATAGAGTATATGGAAATGACCATACTTCATAACAGTTTACTTATTTTTTTTATTTAAAGGTTCTGTCCTCGTTCTGTCCTCGTAATAAAAAATCTCGCTAATGAATAACGCAGTGATTATGAGACTGGTGCACATGAAATCTGCCGTGGTACAAAAACCCTAACGCTCCGCACTCTCTCCCTAAAGAAAGGTTAAAGATAAGAATTTGTGTGAATTTTGGCCCCTTTCAATTTCTCAAAAACTACAGTTTTTACTTTTTCCCCTTTTCATAGTCATGCAGTCTTTCAATTAACTTTAAATTCTGAAATAAAGTTTCCCTGCAGTTAGACAAACTCAAAGGAAAAAACATTATTGGCAGGGTTGTATAACAAGAAGATTAGGGTTAAATTAAGCAAATAAATAACTCGTATAACTAAATCTTACAACTATCCAATAGAACTTTTTTTAAAAAAACTTAACGACCGACGAAACAAAATGCTTATAGAATTTTTTTTAAACTAGTAACATTGATTCAAGACTACAAAAAGTGAGCCGCGTTAGCAACACATGCTTTTGATTTTGAACTTTTATTTTAAAATCATGACGATTGAATACATATTTTAGTACTTTAACATATTTTAATTATTTACTCTGCGTTTTCTATTATCATATAATTTTATCAAATAAAAATTAGAAATTAATAATTATTATTATTTTTTATCAGCAATTGCTGAAGATTTACAAACAACAGGTTTTTTTTGCAGAAAATGAGGGGTTTATTTTTTAATATAACTACAAGAGTAAGTAGATAAAAAACTATTATATTCTATTGAATTTTTATTTGAGAAATTACTGAGTTTTTTATTGTTTCTTTTTCAGTAATAATCACCCTTATAATCTTAATTTTGAGGGCACTAAATTTATTTAGACAGATTTAGAAAAGACATTAGATTGATTTGTTCACTCAACCTACACACACATCCATCATCAGAAAGGTTGTCACATATTACCTTCATAAACTAGTCCCTTCAAATTCTTTTTTAAAAAAAGACTGAAGAGATTGACTAGAGATGTAATTGATGTTTCACAAAATGACACTTTTCCATGAATATTTTTAAAGTATACTCGTATTTTGTTGGCACTTTTTTAATAGAAGCTTTTGAGGTCTTTATTATTAATAACCGATACTCTAAGATTTGGGGTGATCACTTAGAGGTGTTCGAAAAGTTGTTATATATTTTTTACCACCTACATGTATTCGAAATTCGTTTGATTTTATTATAGTCAATAGTATAATAAGCTGCAGAAAAGTTACAGCAATTCATGTTAAATGCAAATGTAGTTTCTTTTATATGGTATGAATAACAGAGAGAACGCCTGCTTACACAACTATTATACTAAATGAACATTTTAATACATTTTAACCTTTTTTTTAACAGAACTTGCAATGTTTGCGAACCCAAATGAAAATATCTTAGTTCATACAAATACTACAAACATGTTGTTAATTCCAACGACTAAATAAAATCATTTTTAGTTAAAACGTCAGGTTTATAAGGCCTAGATAAGTTTATCAATATTATTTTTAAGCACAAGCGTATATTATAACTCAAAATAACATCTACAGAATACTTCTCAAGGTATTTTCACATAATATCAAACAATAAAAAAATATTTTTGTTTTGATAAAGATATTAGATTAAAAAAATAATATTATTGAAACATGATTTCTTAGCATTATTTGTTGTACATCAAAACAAGAAAAACTTATTTTGCTATTTCTAAAGAATCCAGGTTTGTTTGAAGTAATGCTTTCAGCATTGTACACAAACAAATTGACAGTAAACGTCAGTTCGACGACAGTTTGTGTACAATGCTGAAGAAGGAAAGCCTCGATACTTTCCGAAACATGTACAATTTCACCTAAATAAACCATTTGCGCTAATATAATCACGTTGTTTTTCTTCACTCTCGTGTTTCATGCGCAAAGTCGAAAATATTTCCTGAATATTCACATTGTAGTTTGAATTTTAAAAAAGTTCAATATGAAATAGGGTTTTTTTTGGGGAGTGGATAAGGTATTTTGTGAGGCAGTTTTGGAGTATATTTAAAACATGATATTTTATTTGAAAATGTCTTTTGTAGTTTTGAAATTAAGTTTATTTTTTAAAAAATACTCCTGTTCCACAGAGCATAACATGAGGCATATAAATTTAAATAGGTAAAAGTACAAATATTAAAAAAAAAGAAACAGCAAAACTTAAAAGTTCAAACTGTAAACAAAATTACGCAAAATATCAAGGTTTTCAGAGAAATAAACAAAGACAGAACACATGGCCAAGAAGATATTTACTTTAAGTTATGTGCTTTTAAAGAGTAAGAGCAAATGTTCTGTATTATTATGTTTTAAATCAGGTTTTGAGATAAGACAAGAATATATGATAAAACATGTGTTCATCAATCTTGCATTTAAAAAAGAAATTAACACGTTAGGTTGCTAAGGAATGCTTTTAATTATACTAGTCTGACTATACTTAAATGAAATGCGAATTTTGTTACATGCAAAAACTTTAAATTTTTTTCGTCTATGCAATTTTGAAGTGAATTTTTTTTTGAAAGAATTCTAATTCTGAGTAAACACATACTTGTATTAGTTGAAAACTTTAATGGTATTTTCGAAAAAAGGGTTTCAATTATATTTGCATAATATGTTTCTCTGAGACACAATTTCCTATCATAAATTGTCGAATAAGTTACTAGTGCTTGAAAAATATTTACTCGTAAACGATAGTTTAAAAATATATATAAAAAAAAAGTAGTAAAAGTTTAAGTTAGCAAAATTCTCTAAAGACAAAAGAGCATAGATAAATTTTTGTGTCGGAGTGTTTCAATTACTCTATTAGTTTTTCTAAGATTTTTTTCTAGTGTTTTGAATTGAGAGAATAAAACTTAATTTGTTACGTAGATATTGCAATTACGTATGTATTATACGTACTGTATTTTCGTATGGATTCGATTTAACTATATACAAGTTTTCAAATAAATATATTTTAGTTGAAAAAGTATTTATTAAAATTTCAGAAATATTCTTTCCTTTTCAAAAATATGATAAGTTGAATTCAGAAATTGTTTAAAAACGTTTAACTCTAAAACTCTTTAACTTAAAATATAAACTCTCTAACTTAACTCTCATAATGCCTAAAAAGTTAGACGTCGTGTTTGTTGTCCATTAAGGTACAAATATATCTGCTAATTAATGGCTTCCAGATAATTAAGAAGCTTACGAATAAAATATAAATAAAAGTACAGAATTCAGATACATTAAAAGAAACTTAAATATGTTTTTGGAAACACATTCACTTTTACTAATCTCGAGGTAAAATTGAATTGAAATGTGTTTTCAGAATTCACATTTCATTGAATTTCTAAAATATTACTCTTAAGTAATTTTACCTGAAGTACATTTTAACCATCTAAACGCTTAATCATATTAGCCTCAAACTAATTCCTTGAATTTAATTTTAATGGCATTTTGAAAAGTAGATACCCCTTAAGTTTTCATAATTTATTCCTTTAAGACACGACCAGCTGTGATAAGTTCTGAAAATTTTTACTTGTGCTTTAAGAATATCTAATCGTAAACAGATTTTCTTACAAATAATGCTACTTAAATTATGATGTTAATCAATTTAAATAAGTAAAACCTTATAAACAGAAGTATGTATGTATAATGTTAATGTTTAACCGTTTTCTAATCTCTTACATTAGTATTTCCAAGACATTTTTGCGTTTTGTGAAAATGTAGCAAGTAACATATTAATGTTATGTAAGAAGTTTTCAATTAATCATATCCCAATTATAATTATCCTCATTAAAATTCAATAAACTTTCTTAATTTTCATTCATTCTCGAAAATACCTTAGGCTAAAGTCGGAAAATGTTTTATTTTAAATACATTACAGCACAAAATATACCGATAATTATTTTAATTAAAGACTAACTCTTTTTCAAAATTTAATATGCTTTGAAAAATATATTTCACTTATGTTGCACATTCAGTGGATGGAAAGGTGATTCAACTGTTAAACTTAAAGTGACAGTCCATAAAGAGAGTCATAATTAAAGTTCTTATTTAAAAGTGGCAGTAAATTTAGATGGATGGATGTTTAGGTTTTATGGCGCAAGTGCATCAAAGGCCATACTGCGCCAAACACTAGGTTAGTAAGTAAAATTAGAACATTTGATCATCCAACATGTCGTAATGCATTAATTGATTTTAGAAATCATGCATCACTTCCTTTTTTTAAAGATTCCATTCTCACGGTCTAAAATGGATTTATAATAGATTTAAGACTCAAGGATACAAAGATTCAGACTACAGGGACATAAATTCATTAGTTTGGGACCAAAGAGACACTTTTAAGTACTTTCTCAGTGTGTGGCCCCCATTAAATTGATAGAAAGAATTTATCACTTCTTGGAAAACAGATCTAAAAAGGACGTTTTCCCACAATTCTTGATTGGACACGGTAAAACCCATGGAAAGAACTTCGAGCCAATCACAAGATTGAGAGAAATCCCATGATACACGTCCCCTTAGTTGTCTCAACCAATAGAATAGCAAACTACGACCACGATGAAGATTGGAGGATGAGAATGTTTTTGAGAAGAACTTGACGTTACTTCATTCCATGCACAAGATGTGAGCCTAAATACAATAAAAAATTGCACAGCTCCCTCGAGACTTTATCAAGCACAGAATCTCAACTCCTGCATAGTCCCAGCCTCTGATGACTCAGCCGTTCCCAGCCTCTGATGACTCAGCCGCTCCCAGTCTCTGATGACTCAGCCGTTCCCAGCCTCTGATGACTCAGCCGCTCCCAGTCTCTGATGACTCAGCCGCTCCCAGCCTCTGATGACTCAGCCGTTCCCAGCGTCTGATGTGTCAGCCGCTCCGTACCTGTCATCTGAGTCCCCAGTCGCTACGTGCCCGACGTCTCTGAGTGCCGGCCGTGACGTGCTAGCCAGCCGCAGTCTCAACCGATGAAGTCCCCTTGATCTACAGAACCTAGATGACAGCCTTGGGATCCCACCGCAAGCCGGTCTCCCGCCACTGACTTCCCGCATCTACAAAATGCAAAGTTCTCCTCCATTGGGCACCCAAGTATTCCCCTCTTGTTGTCTGATCTTCAATCCGTGAGTCTTTATTTTTACATAGTTACTCAGTGACTAATTTAAGATCTCACTTGCCACAATTTATTATTTAGGGTTACAAATCAATCGATTCTTTTCCGATCAATATATAAATTGTTTTATTATTTTAAACTAGCTTTATAAACCCGGCGTTGCACGGGTGCACCCTTAATAACCCTAATTAGTAATTAGTAGGTTTTTTATGTAAACTTTTATTTTATACCAATGGACAATTACAGCGTTTTCCACAAACATATTTATTCGATTAAGCATATTAAAAAACCTCTAAAACTCAAGTATTTCTGGTTTTAAAGATGTATTTATTTTTAAATTCACTTTTAAAGTTAATGATACGTCACTCCTGTTAAACCTCTCTTAGCATAACAGATGACGTCACGGTTGGCGCTTTTTTGTTCTTGGCGTGTTATTTCGTATCACGTTTCACTGTATCGCTTCTGAAACTGTGAAACGTGCTTTCATCCTTATCAAATACTTAAAAAAGTTATACTATTTTACAGAAACATGTCATGTTCATTCCAGTTAATTTCTTCAAACGTTGAACGATTTCACTCGACTATTCCGATCAGATCCAACAGTCAATAGTTCTGCAATAGCTCATACGCGCTCTAGTGTGTGTATTTTAACTAACAACCAAACTTGGAACAAGCTGTTTAACTTCCTTGATATGAACTGGTTACAAATAATATTGTCTTCTTCTTTTAATGAGGTTTCGCAGAAATTGTAAGGTTTACTATTTTATAAACTGTATTACAGCATAGATCGAAACATCGCCAAAAACATAACAGTTGACGTCAGAGCTGTTTTCAGTGACGTACATTTTCGGCAAATTTCAAATGCATTTTTTGTTGAAATTAAACATATTTGTGAATATTTAACCTTACATTCGGAATCTGCAGCTTCTAATGTACCAGAAAAACACATATATTATGAATTTCGCGTTTCATGCAACTTGTCCATTGCTCCCTCCACTGTGGTCCACTCCATCAGGATATTATAATCTCCTCCCATTCTGATATGAGGGGTTGATTTTATCCAGGCCCTTCCGGAGTTTGAGGGCTTTCCCATAGGCCCCTATTCAAATTGCCAGAACAGCTATATGATATAATGGCCTGTTTCTATTTCACAATTAGCGCAAAACGAAACTGCCCAAATGTGGTAAACATTCCACTTCATATTTCATACAGCTTGATAGGGTTGGGGGACCCAGTTGGTAAAGACTTTCGTCTTGCATGCGGTAGGTCCCAGGTTCAGGTCCGGGCATCGCCAAAATAACTGCAGACCTATGAACGGCTCGTGCAGCCAAAAAATTTCCGATGAAAAATACCCCGTATAGAGGAAGGGCACTTTAAATATCCTCCAAATTCCCAACGCTGCGTACGATGTCGCCCTTAAAAGTTGCATTGGGTACCTACTCACGTGTCGGCTCGTAACTTGACTGTGGTTCTAAATTACGACTCCCGTTTCCAATAGCACTCGTGTGTAGCTTTAATGCGACGATAATTCAAACTAACCCAAACCCATACAACTGGATGGGAATAGCTACCCTACGTTAAATTTTCAACTTCGCCAAAAGCCGCCAATGCCAAAATTCAATCGACCATTACGCCATCTTAACATCAGTAAAAAAACAGATATTCATCCTCTTGTATGGTTGGAAAAGTTTTATAAAGTACAAATTCCTTATTTATGCCGAATATATTCCGGTTAACCTAAAGAATCGTGGCCGGCAATTTTACGCCAAATCTAGTAACCCCGTTGGCAACTTTTGGCGAAATTAGCAATTGTATTGACAATTTTTAAATGTTTATCTATTTAAATCTTAAACGCATATAATTTATTCTGAAGTTTTCTTATACTAATATTTTATCAATTAGATGCTTACTGATTTTAAATATTATGTACTTTTTTTTAATCAATTATTCGTCATTTTAAAGTTTCACTTTTTTATAAATCTGGTCTGCAATATAACGAATTTTTCCGCTGTTTTAAGTCGGCCATTTTGAAATTAGGTAGTATTTTTGGTCATTTCGAGATGGTAACCATCCGGCAAGTGCCGGGGTTTGTTATCACTTCGACTTGGCGACATTTTTAAAAATTTACCAAATCCAGCCACGATTCTTTAGGTTAGCCTATATTCCTCCATATCATCATTTCTTACCATTTGTAAAGATCAATTAAATTAAATTCTTAAACGTAATTAAAATCTAGTTGAGGAAATTCGATCCACCATAAAAAAAAATGAAAAGATTTAAAATCAACAAATAAAATAAAATACTGATATTCAAATAACAATCCAGAAAATTAACCCCACGCGCTCTTTTTTTTTCTTTTCTTAATTTTCGTTCACGCTGAACGCGTTGGAATTTCTTTAAATTGAATTAAAAAGTAAAAATTCTAATCTTACAATGCTATTCCTAAGGGGAATTCGGCTTACGTTTTGCACCCCTACACCCGTTTGGTTCGAATAAAAAGTATCCTATAGCATATTCCTGCTTATAATCTACCTTCCCACCAAGTGTAACTAACACGACTTTCTTTTATATATATAGATACTAGCAAATTTATACCCGTTCTTCGCACGGAATAAAAAAAAATATCAAATAGATTCCAAATATGTGTACCATATACCCTGTTATTGGATCATAAACTTATTATTGTTTCCGCTCGTTATAAATTATAAAATCCCTTTTCATTGCCTTAAAATTCCAAAATGAAAAATACGCTATAAAATGCACTCATAAATGTCATCACAATTCCCTCATAAATACATAAAACCTTTTAGCTCATTTGGCGCGTTTTGGGAAATAATTTGGCGAGAAAATAGATATAGCTACCCACACCCATTATACAGCTCTAACACAATGACCTTCGAACAACCGACCAGCTTATAAATTATTTATAAAAGAAATTGCCTATTTGGCGAATTTTAATTAACAATTTGGCAAGTTTGGCAACGTATTTGGCGAAAAAATAAAGACATAAAACACTAATAGCTCTAGTACGATGGCCTTTATTAACCATCATAGTTCAGTAATAGCTTAACTATATACATTTATTGCTTAAATATGCATACATGCAGTCAACAGAAAAATCAATGAAAAAATCATCAAATAAACCCACAATAAAATCCGGGAATGAAGACTGGCGGAATTACGTCACTTGAAACATGTCAATTATTTTTCCAAAAAAGAATTTAGTTTCTGAAAGTAATGGCAAAAGAATAAAATAAACATTTTGAATTTTAAATGTTTTCGTTAAAAGTTTTATTTAATTTTTTCAGCCGATGGCATCAGGAAAGAGAAAAAATGATCAGATTTGAGCGAAAGTGGTGTATTTTTTTCAGAAAATTCAAATTTTCTCTAAAAATGGAACAAATATGAAAAAACTAAGCCTCAGGTTGGTATTAAAGGGAAACTTATCTTAAAAATTTCGAATTTATGAGGGCAGTATAAGTAGGTCTTTTACGATCCGACAGACAGACTCTTTCTTTTATTATTATAGATTATAGATGCTCATAATTAAACAAGTCAATAAATTCGTTCTTTAGGAATTTTAGGATTCTTTTATTTTTGTAGTTATTTATTGGTAGAGTTGTACATGATGTTAGTGGGAAAAATTATAGAATCTGGAAAGATTAATGTCGCAAAACCTAATTATTATTATTAAATTTAACACAACGCAAATGTACTAGCCAAAGGGCCACCATCGCGACACAAAAATTAAATGTATTTCTATAGTCAAGTTATTACCTGAATTTTCTTAAATGTTTATACGAGGGTTTAGGTGAAAGTCTGCATTTACAGGATTTTCAGACCTAAAGTTCAATTTTTAAATGAATGTAAAATTAATACTATTTGCAGGAATTATGTGAAATTTTCACTGTGGCTCTCGTAAAGCCAATCTTTTTGTTGGTTAACTTAATCCTTATGTGTCTCATTTTCGAGCATCATTAGCACATTCATTCACAAATAAAAGCGTTAACTTTTAAATTTTAAAAATCTTTTTTTTATTTGATTTGTCCTACATAAGTTTTTCAGGACTATGCTCTTCATTTGTCTTCTTATATTTTGTTTCGACAAGCTTAAACTTCGGAAAACAGGAAAGAGTTCTATATTTTAACTAATGGGCATAAATGGGTTAATGGAGAAAATGCATAAAGGTGTAATGAATCGATGAATTTGTGGAATAAACCTACATACACGAAAATAGATCTATGTATCTCATCTGATTTTGATTCAAGCCCAGATAGCACACTAATGTGGGATCCGTATGGGCCCATTTGGATAATGCGGGCACTACCTACATGAAACCCATAAAGAAACTAACCTCTTTTTTATGTCAAACCACATGGCCAACCTGTGCTACCCCTTGTGGGCACATTTGCAGTTTTGTACCTCTAAGATAACTATTCAAATTAAAAAAACAGTTAAAATCTTTTCAGTACAATGTTTTTAAATTAACAATTAAACATATTTTTGTATTCAAATTGCTCTATCTAAATAATAATTAGCATTGTGTCTCAGGTGACTCTTTTCGAAAACACTGTCCTAATCTTTATGGCTTACCCATCACCAAGCCATGTTAATACCATTCACGATTTTTGTCAAAAATAGAATCTTATGTATCAATATCGAGCTGTGTGGACAAACCATAAAGTTTACTATGTGCCACCCATATAAAGCTCATGTTATTGAAAGAAGTAATCGAGGGCGAATATTAGTAATTATTTAAATAATGTAATTGTATTTAAGTTGTAAAATTATGTGTTTCACTGTTAAATTGTAATCATTCTGATACCATAAGTTGAACTGTTGCCTTATTTTGAATAATTTCTCGAGAGATAAGACACAATTGAATATTGACGGGATATGTGGTTTAACAAAAAAAAGGGGTCGTTTCTTTCTGGGCCTTATAGTACCTTCACTAACCAAGTAAAGAATCAAGAGCTTGCCCCCAATCATCTAACTCATAACTCTCGTTGAGCCATTTGCAGTTGCCAGCCGTAGACTTAATCAAAAATAATTTTAAATATTCCATCCCTGCTCTAAATTGTAACCGTACAATATCTTCAATATACCAGAATACTAACAAAACATTTAAAAGGAATGAAAACTCAACGAAGGACAAAGAAGCTTCTCCACAAACTGCCCAAATGTCCTGGTGTCCAACTGTCCCGCAGCATATATTTGGCTGCCAGCAATTCAAGCCAGGCTCTTCAGGATTGGCTTTGAAGACCCAGAAATTTTAATTCTCTCCGAAGATGCAGAGGAAATAGCGAAAGCTGTCTACGACAGCTTCGGATCCATCTAGTTTTTGCACACAACATGGACACGACAACAACAACAACAACACTAACCAAGTGGGCCCCACATTAGTGTGCAACCAGGGGAGCTTTTGCATCACCCCAAAACATTAATCTATTAGCACAATCAAAGTCCTCTTGGTAAAAAAAACCATTTAAAATTTTACATCTTTATAAACAGTACCATTCATTCTATAGCCTTTCTAAAGAATCGCAATTTCTATAATAATCTCCTATACCAAAATTCCCAGTTATTGTCCTGAAAAATAGTCTTTTGATAGTTATGTCACTTTTCCAAGAAGTATACTATATTATTTCCCTCTGGGACATGATACGACAATGATATATCTCTTAAATTATAATCATACGAAGCATTTACGGACTTTTGATTAGCGTAACACCTCGAGAAAAATTAGGATTATGAACTTTAACAAAACACTTTAAATATATGAGTTCAAATCTTCAACTAAGAGAATTTTTGCGTTGAATGAAAGTATAATGAGTGAGCATCAAGTTTTCAATTTAGTAGTTCTCTTGTATTTTATGAATATTCTTACTATCTTATTATTATTGTTTTATGAATTTTCTCTTATACGTTCCAATCCTTTCATTGCTTCAGTATTCCACTATCAAAGTCTTCTTGGTGAAAAAAACAGTGCTCCTGGAAAACTGCATCAGTAAAAACAATAGTATTTATTTTATTCCTATTCTAAATCTATACAATTTTAATTATAATTTCCTGTAACAAAATTTCATTGCTTGTATCTCATATAAATCTTCTTGGTGCAAAAACTTCTGGCAAACTGCATCATGGAAATAACAATAGTATTATATTTTATCCTATTACATAAATCATACAGATTTTAATTATAAAGTTTCCTGGAACAAATTTCGATTTGAATTGTCTAAAAAATTCTTTTCAAGTTATGCCACTTTTCCAAGACTATTCGATAACATTCCCTGCTTGAGACATGATACGACAATGATATATACCTCTTAATTATAACCATACAAAGCATCTACGGCCTTTTGATTAACATAACAGCCTGAGAACAATTAGGATTATGAACTTTTACACAAAACACTTTAAATATTCTTCTCCTAATGCTTGTAGTTCGAAAACGAGTTCAAAGCTTCAGATAAGGGAATTTTTGCGTTAAATGAAAGTATAATGAGTGAGCACAGTGAAGTTTTCCCTTTAGTAGTTCTTTTGTATTTTATGAATATTTTAACAAGTCGGATTTAAGTTTGAATAATTGGTGTTCTTTTTCGATCGGAACATTGCTTAATTGCGCCCTTTGAGAATCTTTTTAAAAACGGTTGAAGGCTCTTAAAATTTTATTCTGGCACAAATTAATCAATTATTCATCTTTGTAAGTGGCGCTAGATTTTGTTTAGTTAATCATTAAAGAATTTGCATTACAAAATGTACTTATCATTCATTAGTTATTAACCAGTTTTTGATGGGCAAATTAAGTAACGTATTTATTGCATTTCGCGAAGATTTTAGCATTATAATGAATGAAGCTTTTTGAATTAAATATGGGTTTTGGAGTTCCCTAATGATTTTAAACTAAACAAAATGAGCATACTTCATTAAATAAATATAAAATAATGCATGTAAGTTTGTTTATTTTGAAATTTAATGTAAGTACTTGTTAAGATATTTTTCTTATAACATAGCAAATCAAATAATAATAATGTACCTTATTGTTCATCAAGGTCAATTTAAAAGAATAAGCCTAAAAAATTTGAGCAAATACGGGTAAAAAATCTTTTATTCAAGCTATCTTATATCTCGTATTTTCTATTCGCAAGCATTTCATTATTGTGATTTTAATTGTACTTCCTTTATTATGCACCACTCAAAACAATTAAACAGTTTAATTGTATTTCTTACACGAAACCACAATTTTCTTACAACTTTTTTAACTAGAAGTTCTATCTGTAAAACGTTACTCCGTGAAAACGGGTTAGCACATGCTGTTACTGATTTTACGGTGTAAATTCCTTATTTGTGTAACGTTACCCCTAAAATTTGGTGTAACGTTACTCCATGAAGCTGAAGTAGCGTTACACCAAGGTTTTACAATGTACTCGCAGAAAGTTTATAGTTCTCACGGATATGAAGATATAAAGAGTAAAAGATGTATCTGAAGTTAAACCGTTCAACTAAAAAAAGAGGAATTTTTAAATATATTGCACGTAATGAAGATGTAGGGGAGAAAGACGAAGAGACTGGAGGACATCTCCACGATATTGTTAAGTTATTTGAAATTTTGTTTACTTATTTCGAATAAAAATAGGAAAGTAGTCTAGAAAATAAATCAAACAATTTTACAATAGAGGTACAGTTACAAATAATATTGAGATATTTCATCAAACATTGAATTATATAATTAGTTTATCTTTATTTGATATTTAATCTTTCAATGAAGGCAAGTGTATTATCTGGATTTTAAAACCGAAATAGATACTTTTACACGCAGTAAAATATTCAAAAACGTTACTGGAAAATTTATTCAGCTGAGTTGTCCAATTTTTATCAGTAGGGTCCCTTAAATATATATGTAACTTCTTCTTAGAAAAAATTATCAAAAAAAATCAGATTTAAAGTGTTATCTTCCGGATTCAAGGCATCAAACTTTAGGCAAATACGCGTTAAATCACTTCATACCTGCACACCACACGTCTCGGCAGTAGATGCTTGTTGACAACACATCCTTATATTAAATTGTCCATAAGAATGTATGTTAAACTATTTTACTTATTTTTCTGAAGAAAACCTGAAAGACTAAAAAAAGCGACATAAACTTGAAAAAGCCAGGAATGTTTGTGATGTATAAGAGTTATGTTTCGAAACTTTTGTAAAAATGTATAGCAACAAAAAGTTTTATATTTATTTTAGGAACAAAGCCACAAATCCTACAGACCTGTCTGCGTTTTTACCTATAGACTCAATTTTGTATTTCATGGATTGAAACCATTTGGATATCACTTGGTCAATGTTGTGTTACATGCACTTGTCTGTTTACTTTATAAAAGGTAAGTAATAATAACTTATTAATAATTGATCATCTGAAATTATTTTGTTTATTTAAGACCATTGTCTTCTCTTTCTTGAGACCTGTTGGTGAAAAAAAAAGTTAATGCAAATCCAATTTCGTCAATAAATATAACCTTTTATTTTCATTGACACATAACAATTAATCGTACAAGTATCTGTATTACCTTAGATTTTAAACATACTTTATTTTATCTTATTTGGATTATTCACAGTTTTCTCGCCGAGGAAGTTATTTAAAAATTTTAAATCAGAAAGTCAAATGTATTATGTAGGATGTGTGAGAGAGAGAGCTTTATATCACACATTTACCAAGTAAACGTGAACCTTTTTCTCATGATAGAAGGGAGACAGACTATAATACTTAAATTATGGTGTAGTATCTGAAAAGTATGTAGGTTTTTTTCATGCGCATTTCAAAGCATACGTTTAAATATACTTATTTAAATGAATGAAAAATAAGTACCAATAAATGAAACACTTTGATTTTTTCTTTTAGGACATGTGCCCTTTTTGTAACCGAACGAACAGCGTTTATTGCTTCACTTCTATTTGCCGTTCATCCACTACATACGGAAGCGGTAAGTAAAATAAAACGGACTGTTCAATCTACCATTACTATCAGGTTTCATATTCTTAACAGTCTCGTCATACAGCGCATAGCCAGTTTACTATAACTATAAACTACTTTACGGCTAAAGCTGACACTGTTCTCAATTTATTAGGGGTGGCAATGGAAAACAAATGGGACTCCCAGTAGTCTCAGTATCTCACATGAAATATCAACTTGTCGGCGCCCGGTTAGCCTGGTGGGTTTGATCGCACTCTTCCAAGGTATACCACTGGACTTTGTGAAACCCTCCTCCTTTCTCAACACGGGACGCTAGTGCGGAGTTTTGTTACAGTGTTACATTTGTGAAACACAGAGGGCAGCACAAACAGTCGCAGCACAAACAGTCGCAACAAACGCTTTTTAAAATACGCATATCAAGTATTTGATTTCCAAGTTACGGGGTCCAGAGTTACGCTAACAATCTGCGCACTGTACCGGGTGCTTGTTCGAGTCCCGCCTTCGCCCTGGGTGTACTTTCGTGTCAGTAAAAATTCTGTCTGCCTCTGTCTTACTTGACGAAGGCTTGTAAGCGGGTCTCTGATCAAGAACACAAACCGAAAAATACATATACTAACCTACCTACCTTTATACTTGTCGGCGGGCCAACGCACAGTGGGGTATTTCACCCGAATTCTTGGCAATAAATCAAAAATAAATAATAAAATTTTTTTTTAGCTACAATTATAAAATTGGTGTCTTTTTATAACTAATTAAGTGGTGCGTCTATTCATATAAAGAATTATTATCTCATACAAAAACATTCGTTTTTATAAGCATCGGAAGTCGGAATTTTGATAAAATTATTGTACTTTTTTCTTGCATTTCACCGTTTTTTTATGTTTACTAATTAAGTTTTGGCTCGTTAAAATTTTTTTTGTTTAAGACTACAATAGGTGCATGTAATAGAGGAACATTTGAGCTTTATTTTAAAATAAAAAAATGTTTTTTAAAAAATAGTTTTGACTTTAAATTTAACAATTAAAGTTTAAAAATATTTTTTTTTATAACAAAAAGTTTAAAAATGTGATATTTTGTTAAGGTGCCCGCCTGAATCCGGCACATTTACTACCACCAACATATTCCTCAAACATTGGTTTTTTATGTTCAATAGTCAAAACTTGCTACTTTTTGCTATCTATGCAAAAAAAATTGCTTTTTTTGCAAAATAGCAAATCCAAGTATGTGCTTAAAATTTCCAGCAACAATTGGATTTTTGCTGGAAATTCTTTTGAGAAGTCTTATGTATGTTTTCGAGGATGCTGAATATGAAAATGAGGTTAATTAATTAAAAAAATGTGAGTTTGAATAAGTATAGGCAAAAAAAAAACATTTTTATAAAGTACTTTGCTTATGGCATTATTTTGGTCGGATAGTTTGACCACGCAGGTCTTACGGTAGAAAGCTTTCGATCCGATTTAGAAAACACAATTTTTTCTTTACAATAAATTGTTAAAAATAATCCTTGGACAAATCATCATTTAAAAATATTCTTCTACAAAAAAAACCTTTAAATATGTATGATACAGAAAAAAAGTGAATTCAATGAAATACAAGTAAAATAATCAAACTCTTTACTTTCTAAAAAACAATTAGTTATATACAACGTTAAAGTATTAAATATATATTTCTTTTATGAAATGCATTAAAGTAATATATGTACAACACTGACATTTAACAACTTGAAAATAACTTTTCGCAAATTTAGTGTAAAAGGATCACAGCAATCAGCATACAATTCATATATATTATATGGTATAAGCTAAATTGTTTATAAACATATAATAAAATTGAACCATAATTAGGTTTTTAAGTTTAAATGGCTCTTTTATATACTACAAATAAGGTTGATTTTTACTATAAATGAATTTTAACAATATATATTTTGACTTGATTTATAAATGGATTCAATTTTTTGGACTAATAATGAAAGTGATAAAACAATAAAAAATAATGTAATAATATTAAGGTTATTGGTTATTAATTATCTCGCTATCTAAATCGGTAGAAACATCGTTTTCATTTTCCGAGTGGATAGTCTGTTGATTTGAAGGCTTCAACATTTCAATCACTTCTTTGGGAAGTTTAGGGTTTTTTTTTGTGGTAATTGTCGGAAGCTAGTTATGTATGGATCAGAAGATATAAGTAAATTGTTTAATACGTCTTGGTTTGTACAAATCCTTCTCTCCTTTCTTTCTCGAGTATTGTTTTCTGTACTCTGTAAAGTCCTTATTTCTTGCTTCTTGTGCTTCCTCACTAAGTTGACCAATGGGAAGTAAAGCATGTTTAATAATAATGGGTCCGTGCATCAGAATTTTATGCACCGAAGTAGGCATTGGATACCAAGGATATTTGGACACAAACATTGTGGCTGTCGAGTAGCAGTAGATTTCAAATTTGTCAATTTTGATTTCATATTCACTTGAAATTATTTGCAATATTTTATGAAAACAAGTAATAACTGTCTCCTCAATTTGAGTTATTTTTGCAGTCAATTCGGGATTTGCAAAGAACCGCCTTGCAGTGTTGCCATCATTACTATTTCCAAACGCTTGCTTTGGTTGATCAATAATTAATCCCACATAACATATTGGGTTTCAGAGCCGAAATGTGAACGATTGGGGGGGGGGGGGGGTAAGTGAAAGTAAGTCTACTCTTCCTGCTGAAAACAGTTGTAGGAGTAGGTTTGTTTCGGGGCATGGAACAATTATATGGCAGTGATTATTGTTTAAAAAATATGTATGGTGATCAAAGTTATACACGAATATGTTTTTGAAGATTCTGAAAAGAAATCGAAAATTTTCTACTTTACGTGATCAAACTATCCGACCAAAGTAATGCCATAAGCAAAGTACTTTATAAAAATGTTTTTTTACCTATACTTATTCAAACTCACATTTTTTTAATTAATTAACCTCATTTTCATATTCAGCATCCCTGAAAACATACATAAGACTTCTCAAAAGAATTTCCAGCAAAAATCCAATTGTTGCTGGAAATTTTAAGCACATACTTGGGTTTGCTATTTTGCAAAAAAAGCAATTTTTTTTGCATAGATAGCAAAAAGTAGCAAGTTTTGACTATTGAACCTGAAAAACCAATGTTTGACGAATATGTTGGTGGTAGTAGATGTGCCGGATTTAGGCGGGCACCTTAACAAAATATCACATTTTACAACTTTTTTGTTATAAAAAAATATCTTTTTTAACTTTAATTGTTAAATTTAAAGTCAAAACTATTTTTTAAAAAACATTTTTTTATTTTATAATAAAGCTCAAATGTTCCTCTATTACATGCACTTATTGTAGTTTTGAACAAAAAAAATTTTAACGAGCCAAAAATTAATTAGTAAACATAAAAAAACGCTGAAATGCAAGAAAAAAGTACAATAATTTTAGCAAAAATCCGACTTTCGATGCTTATAAAAACGAATGTTTTTGTATGAGATAATAATTATTTATATGGATAGATGCACCACTTAATTAGCTATAAAAAGACACCAATTTTATAATTGTAGCTAAAAATTTTTTTTTTTGATTTATTGCCAAGAATTCGGGTCAAATACCCCACTGTGCAACGTGGCCCGTGTGTTAAAACGAAACTACTTTCGCTGGTCCTGTCCCCGTCTTAGCCATCCTATAAACGGATTGTATAGGACAAACATAAATAACTATGTTTATTATGATACTGTGTGGCACTTTAATCTATCAGAAACTCTATAAGAACAAAGATCTGGGGGTCGTGGATAGCCTAGTGGTTAAGCGCCTCGGAATCGGAAGGTCCCGCGATCGAGTCCCGATACCACTGAAGACCCACCGAGTATATGCGGAGTACGTGCTCGTTAAATCTGGGGGTCCGAAAGTCCTGTGGGCAGTCATGGCGCAGTTCCCCACGGGTACAGGTCCCTGGAGACTATTTCCCTCCCCTTAAGTTACATGTCTAAATTGTGGAGGTGGCGATAGAGGGCAGCATCTGTCACTTATGTGTGTGTGTTGTGTGTGTCTGTCTTACTTGACGAAGGTTTATAAGCGGGTCTCTGAAAAAGCACACAAACCTTAATATATGTCTACCAACCAACAAAGATCTGACGATGCAAGCCATATCGCTATAAGAATGCGTTGAATTCCATCTCAGATATCGGTCACATCACTAGATTGAGGTTCAAAATTACAAGGCCCAAGTACCAATAGTTCTGATACAGCTTTAGTACGATAGTTATTCACCTAAACCAACTTGTTGCATCATTATGTTATACAGGGTTAAGATGAAAGTGTGTTTAGCAAACATGCTTATTAAGCTTTGGTTTCCTAAGGAAACGATTGCTATCGACTGTCACACTCACATTACGTCACAGAAATATTTACGTATTGAAATAACGTATTTATAGCAATTTTTCCAAAGCAGCGTGTTGATCGTGACGGACGCTATGATTACGATGCTTAGGAAACGCAGGCTTTACATGTCTATGCTATACTATGTCTTTTTGTTTAATTTAGGTAACTGGAGTGGTGGGAAGAGCTGAGATTATGTCTTCTTTTTTCTACTTATTAGCATTTCTCAGCTATGTTTCTGCTGCTTCCAAAAGATCTACAGGTAAATCTAGAAAAATAAAACAATTTTATAATCAATTTTATAATTTTCAATCTCAGAAACATTTTTTAATAGATCTCAAGTTTAATCTTCAATTACAACAACCCCGCCCAACTAAAAAAATCACTATCCTACTAATTAATTAATTTTATTTTTGAATTCTAATTCACTAACTTTTCCTATGCATTTTTAGACACTGATTTTAAAAAGGTTGACAATTTTTTCCTTTCACGTCCATCCTCTTGAAAAAGTAAATAATAAAAAAACAAAAGTTAACTTACTAATCTATAATTTTAAACTCTATTAAAAACTATAAAAGAATTATAAGCACTATTTATGCATAATAACTGTAAACTGTGTGTCAAAAGACACGTCTAAAAATGTTCATGTGTACTTAAAACGCATAAATAAGTGCTAAAAATATCAATAAATTACAGCATTTTGCAAAAATTAGGTACAACTTTCAGGATTTTTAAAATTGTTCACATTGTATTCAGCGCCAAAACTACATAGTAAGCCGTCGACAACTTATATTTCCCAGGACCATCGCAAACTAGTGCTCTCAATTGATTTCAAAGAGATTTTAATTAATACTTTTTAAATGATCATTGAAAATGGTGTATGTAAAGCAATAATACTTTTTAGATTGGTTCCTTTTCGGAGGTTGTCTTTTTCTGATATTCATGGCTACATTTTCCAAAGAACAGGGAATTACTGCAGTTGGGATTTGTTGTGCTTACGAACTGTTCCTGTTGAACAAGGTAAATCTTCAGAAAATGTATAATATTTTGCATAGATATCATAGTTAAAGTATTAGATTGGCAGATTACGTGACCTCCAATGCTAACGACGGGACGAGCATGGAGGACCATAATAAGAGGGCAATGAGGCCAGTGTTGCCACCACTTTAAGGAGAAAAATGCTACGGGGTCATCGAAAAAATACCATTTAGTTCTAAAATTACAAAAAAAATACTAGAAATAATTCTAAAATTACAAAAAAATATCGTAAAAATACTAGCTGCATTTTGGAATCTTTTTAGTGACTTGAAATGCTTTTCTAGTATTTTTTTTGTAATTTTAGAATTAAATGATGTTTTTTCGATGATGCCGTTGCATTTTTCTCCTTAAAGTGGTGGCAACACTGGCCCCATTGCCCTCTTATTTTGGTCCTCCATGAGCGTCCCGTGGTTAGCATTGGAGGTCACGTGATCGGCCAATCTAATACTTTAACTATGATATCTATGATATTTTGTCATACAAATCTTAAAGGTGTTGCCAAAAAATTATTTGCAAATCATGAAATAAACTTGGTACTCTAAAACCCTTAATTGAAAAAGTAGAAATGTGATAAAAAAATAACAAGTTATCTTTAAATTGAATTGTTAAGCCTTCACAATCAGTCTACTTTTTAACTTACAACATTTAAACTAAGCAAATGAACTAGTAGTCACAACTTCCTTATTTGAACATGCTACAAAATTTTAAATAGTTAATACCTCTTTTCAAAGATTTTTCAATCATAAAAAAAAATATTTTATTCACGTCCAACTAGTAATTGAATGCTCTAAAATTGATTTTGGCTTATTGGTCCAGTGAATAGAGACTCAAAAAGAGGGTTTACCATACAAACGGTCCGGTATCGCTGATTTTTTTATATGTTGTGTGTGACCCCTAGGTAGTAATAAATGTGAGTTTTCGTCATCCTCGTTCTATTGCTTTTTCCGCCATCTTGAAAAAAAGTTCTAAATTTCGCCTATTATCCAGTTTTTTGCCTATAACTTTTCTCCTAAGAATTTTTGAATCAAACTTTAAAATACAAAGTTGTAGAAAACAAAATTTTCTTCAAAACAGGTAGGAATTTTTTTTGTACGACAAACAGTTAAAGAGTTACGAAACAGCAAAAAGGGTGTGAAATCGAGTGTTTCGAAATTTTTTTACTTTTCCATGACTTTCTATCGCCGTAACTCACATAAGACTTCTTTTTAGCAATAAACAAGGATTTTACAAGTTCAAGGAAATTTAATTTCCTATACAATACATTTATCAAACATAAGTTTCTTATTCTATTCGAAGAAGAAAGGTTAAATTTACAGAAACAAAAAAAAGGACAAATTTCACCCGATGATACATTGTTTTATTTTTTTTAACATATAGCTCTTTCCCAGTGTATTTTTTCAGTGTTTTTGTGAATACAAAACTTGTAGAAAATATTTTTTTTATAAAATGGTTCTTTTGTGTGTTTCATAGGATGAAATGTAACGGAGCTACGTAGTACGAAAAATGGCGTAAAATCTTGATTTTCGCCAAAAGAGTTTTTTAACATTTTAAATCCCAATAATAAAAAAACTATTTTAGCGGAACATAATTATTCTGAAACTTGTAGACATAATTTCTTATATTAGTAAGGTCTTAAAAATAATTTTAGATTCAATACCGAAGATTTTACGTACATTTTTCGAAAAACATGAGCAGAAGCCATTACATGCCATTACATTTTGCCAAACACACAGAGAAAGAAAGAATTTTATCCTTAAAGTGCTTATGATATCGATTAAGTGATTTTATACAAATATTTTTTAGATATCGTGTCTTTAGAGATATTCGCGTCAACGAAATATGGCGACAACAAGAGTCTTCAGAGTTTGAAAAATTTACAATCATAGGTTATTTTACTATTCGAAGGACAAATAAATTTTGGTCGGTAGTCTGGACTAATATGACGATAGAGCAAAAACTAAATAAGGATATAAAGATAGGTGGAGGTTAACTAGTGGACGATCGAAGACCGATAGAACGTTAACCAAATGGACTCTAGGAATGACTTGCCTTCAGGATATAGTTCAACACATTTAAACCTTCACAGACATAACAACATTGTCTTCGGAACAGCATGTAGAAATGAGGCCCTCTATAATATGACTGTTCTGATGAGAAAAAGCTACAAGAGTAGTTTTCACTGCAAGTCCCATTCCCAGAAGTAAATATTATTATGAGTATCAGTGCTGTTGATCCACTTACACTTTTTCAAATTATGTGTATAGCTAAGATATCCCAAGAAGAACCTAAAAAGTATCTGGAATATGAACTTGCACCAGTTCCTATGTCCCTGTTCAATGACGATGGGATGCGGAAGGGAGCAAAGTCTGCACTCTACTCAGCGTTCAGACCAGTTACAGGTAGTTTTAAACTCCCTTCCAAAAGCATGGTTGTTATTGATAGTGGACATCTACTCCACAAAGTGGTGTGGAGTCGAAACGTAACGTTTTCTGAAATTTACACTGATTATCGGAAGTACAATCTCAAATATTATGGTTCCATGGTAATAGTTGTATTTGATGGATACCCCGATGAGATCTTCACCTGAGTACTAAGAGCACTGAACGTTCAAGGAGGTGCAAGATGAATATCTCAGCTGATGTGATATTTGACAGAACAACAGTAAACACAACGCCCCAGGAGAAGTTTTATCCAATGAACAAAACAAAAAACGGTTCTTAACTCTTCTTAGAAAGGAACTTAAAGCTTCAGACATAAATTCCAAACAAACTGACGATGATGCTGACGTTCTAATCGTCAACACGGCCAAACTAATAGCTTCACAATATGAGGCTGCTTTGATTGTGGGTGAAGATATTGACCTGCTGGTGGTATTAAATGGTGCTCCTCCTGCTGTCAATAATATCTACCTTAAAAAAACAGGAAAAAGTAATTCACCTGGACATTGTCTACTTCTTCCTCGTCATTTCTGAATGGTTTAACTGAATATATACTACTCCTCCATGCCATTAGAAGAGTGGTGTTTGGAGCGAAGTGTGGCACTACTTCCAACATTTTTGGATATAGAAAAGCAAATTCTGCAATCTTTTCAAAAGGAATCCATTTTTGTTAGAAGTGGCAGATGTTTTCAATAACCCTGATGCTACTGCGGCAGATATATCTAAATGCTGGAGAACAAATTTTAGTTTCCTTATATGGTAGAGACAAAGATCAGTCTCTCACAACTCTTCGCTTTTCAAAATTTCTTTCCAGCACCACAAAGCTCAATTTAGCTAAGCTGCCACCAACCTCCGATGCAGCACAATTTCATTCACTGAGGACCTACCATCAAGTCATGGTTTGGAGAGGAATTAAAAAAATCCATTCCATTGCGACTGGATGAAAGACAGCAGAGGTTCGCTGACTATTATGACCAAACAGGCGCTGCTCCTACACGTTTATTGAAAACTATTTAAATGTAAATGCATTAAAAGTTGTTTGGGTGCAGGCAGTTGCAGAAAATCTGGCTTGTATTGCCCTTACCTTTATAAGCACTGTTTTGGGCTGTCCTGCGACAATACGACACTCATCTTCGACGAAGATGATAACGAATTTGACACAATTTCAAACTATGAAGAGGAATCAGTTGAAGCTCTTCTTCATATACCACCTAAACGGGTCCGATTGTTAACGTAATTAGTTCACTTGGCAGCTGTATACTTGTACTGTTTCAATTCTCCATTTCTCTAGTTCTGATATAACTTGTTAGACATGATAAATGCCGCTCAAAATACTATTTGGATATTTTTTATGTGTGTATTAAGCTTTTAGCAGAATTTTTGTCATTAAAATAACCCTTTAAAAAATTGATCATTTTCTCTATTATACACTTTCCCATATTTTTTTCCATAGTTTTATAGGTAAGATGTTTCTTAAACTAAAAGGACATAAAATAGTTTTGACGTTAAATTCTTTGTTGAAAGGAACATTTTACTTCAGTCTCATGTCAATTACAATCTTTTACCAAATCACGCCCATTTATTCAAATGAAAAATAAACATCATCGTTTTTTGAAAAATGTACCAAAATTCTTTGGTATTGAATATAAAATTGTTTTTAAAGCCTTACTAATATAAGAAAATAAGAAATGATGATGTCTACAAGTTTCATTAGAAACTCATCTGGTTTGAATGCTATTTAAATTGGGTAACCAAATTAAAGTGACTAAACTTGAAGGACTATCATCAAATAAAAAAAGTTTAAAGAAAATTATACCAAAATACTGAAATCAGTATACCAGAAATAATTGTGACAAAATATCGTACATAAAACGTATCATAACGTATATTCTCTAAAGATAAATATTTATATTCTCTATGAAAAACAAAAGATTAAAAATTAGATTTTAAAAAATCGAAAACTCTAAATTTGAATATTACAGGAGTTCCCAAACAGTACGCCGCAGCAACCTTGTGAGCATTCAACTCCTCATAAAAACTCAGTAGCGATATTGAGTTTCGTTTTGATTTCTAGCTATAAAAAATCTAAATTAACTTTTAGTTAAAAAAAAAATAGTGTTATAGTTCACAAAGAGATCACAAAAAAAATAAATTGAACAAGAAAGTCAAGATTTTAAAAGGTTTGTCGCTCAATTTTTGTGATTAACGTTGCCTGGGAGATAAAATAACATTTAATTTTAAACTGTGCTAATTTATTTGAGTATCATTCTTGTACATAAATTTTGTTGTATCGAAAAGAAAATATCAAGAAGTTTCTACAAATTCATTAGGGTCACAAACCCAATAATTAATTAAAAGGTTCACTCTTTAATCATTCTATCTCTACGAAAATTTTAGATAAGACCTCCTGATTTGAACACTGCTCAAAACAATTAGGGGAGCACTTCGCGTACTTTTGTTAGCCCTCTTAGTTTCAACGTTTTATTTTTTATTCTAAAAATCTAAAATTTGTGAAATAGATTCATTATACATCCAGAATGATATGGTAAAAATTAGGGGGGGGGATCTAAATTTTTTAAAATAAAATTTAAGGGGGGGGAATTGGAATCATAACTTTTGAATAAATAATAACAATAATTTTTCATAACTTTATTTGTTATAAAAGTTAAAATGAATTTTCAAACATCTAAGAATGCAAGTGTTAAGAATTTAGGGTCAATTTATTTCCTAAAATATTTTTTGGGAGTCAATTTTATTTTACGTTCTATTATGTTTTTATTTAATAAGTTTTCATATTTCATTAATTAAAACCAACATTATTTAATTCTTCAAAAGACATGATTCTTCCATCTAACGATAAATAAGTGCAAGCTCAACTTAATGAGAAAAAAATCGCAAGCTGATGATTCCAAATGGAATCATTGGGGGTGAAAGGGTTTAAACCATGAATTCCCCTAATTATTTTGAGCAGTGTATTTCCGCTCTCATTTGCTACAAATTTATCATTGTCACTAAATAAGAAAAGTGATTAAGATATTGAAACGTTAATAGTTTTTTCACTATGAAAATTTAGATAAGGCCTCCTGATTTGTATCTTCGCTCTCATTTGCTCTCTGGAAAAGAAAACTTGAAGGAAGCTGTAAAAAGGATGGTTGCGCTTGTTTCGTGGTCACTTCTGTTATTGGCACTTCGGCTTCTAGTGATGGGAGCACAGTTGCCCGTTTTTACAAAGTAAGTGACGGGCTGACTTAGAAAATAAGGTATTAGTATCAAATGTAGATAAAAACATCGCTAATTAACATCTGTTCACATATGTACACATCTCTCCGAAATATCTGTTTACATATTGTCGGTCAAATGACAAAACCACGAATGTGCAAAAACACGAAAAACTGAATATTGGTAAGCCCACTGTTTTCAAAACTCGTCAATTCCTACAATTTGCACGTTCATGGTTTTGTCATTTGACCGACGATATGTCCACTTCTGTTTGAAATATCAGTTTACATATGCATAAATAAATGTACTTAAATCGAAATATATACTTAGATAAATTTCTCATTTAAATATTAGATTTTACATTAAAAAATACATAGATAAATGTTATCTATGAGAAACTTTTATTATTATTTACCAGTAAAATTCGTGCAAATAATTAAAGATTGTAAGCTGGGGCAAATAAAGTTAAGCTTTTTTACTATGATTTTGCTAACCAATTTATAGAAATTTTTAAATTGTACAGGATAAAATTGGAAAAAAAAGAAGAAATCTTAGTTTATAGCATATAGCTTTATACCACCAAACAGTTATAAATAAATAATTAAATGAATGAATAAATATTAAACTTCAAAATGCCCCTTAGATTCGACAATCCTGCGGCTGCTTCCGACTCCCCAACACGCCAGCTGACCTACAACTACTTGGTGGCCCTCAACGGAGGGCTATTTCTGTACCCACACTCGCTGTGCTGTGACTGGACTATGGGCAGTGTACCACTCGTCCATTCTTTAACTGACCCAAGAAACCTAGCCACTCTTTTAGCGTATGGAATACTTGGTGTGGTAGTCTGGAATAGCATGTGGACGGATGATTCGAGATCTAGGGTTCTGATCATGGTGAGTAAGGTTTTACCCCGATATCCGTATATCAGAAATTGACTGGTATATGATTTTTCTAACTTATTTGTCAAAACTAGAGAGCATATCAATGATTGTTCATACAATTCTTATATTTAATTAAAATGATTAAGTCTATACAAACAATGGACCTCCAACTTCTTGGTGACCCTCAAAGGATGGCCACTTCGGTGCCCTCACTAGCTGTGACGCGTGACAATAGATTTAAAAAATCATTCATTTTCTTCTTCAGACCTGGAATCCATGGCAATGAAAGTTTGATTTTTTGTTGCTATTAGTATAGAACGCATTTTAAAGTACAAGAACTTATGTGACTTTATAGAGAAATACTAAAAAATGGTATTGTTTTGTGTTTACAAAGTGACGTCAAAATAAACAAAAAAAAGGGCAATTCATTCGGTAAATTATTACTTTATTCGAGTGTTGTATCACTTGAATTTTCCCCTTTATGCAGCGATGTTTCTCCAAACGAAGTTCCATCTCTCAGTAAATATTCTTGGAAAACTGCGCATTATTCTAACGAGTAGCCCACGTTTTACAACCATTTCGGTAAATTATCGGTTTTTCATTCGGTAAATTATTACTTTATTCGAGTGTTGTATCACTTGAATTTTCCCCTTTATGCAGCGATGTTTCTCCAAACGAAGTTCCATTTCTCAGTAAATATTCTTGGAAAACTGCGCATTATTCTAACGAGTAGCCCACGTTTTACAACCATTTATAAACAATCGCTGAAGTCATTATAACCACTAGTACTTCAGCGAAACTCTCATTCTTAAAAATTAGCCCCATTCCCAAGTGCACTTCTTTGCCGTGGGCAGGTGAACTGCAGTATCTAAACTAATAACTTGGACCATCGTTGCAAATATTCACTAAATTTAACCAATTAGAAAGTATCCTGAAAAACTTATTATTTCAGAGCAAAATTGGTCTAATTCAGTGTTGCGGTTACTGTAGTTTACCTGCATACGGCAGTTCTACCCTGCATTCGCTAAGCAACTGGAGCTGGATAATTTTTCGAGGAAAAGATCTCAAGTGATTCAAAGCATTATTCTCTGATTCGAAATTGAGTGGAAATGCAAAAAATTGAGTGTAATCATGAAATTTGAGAGGAACACCAATCTCGTTAGGAACTCGCGGAGCAATTAATTGGAATCGGAAAAGATCCTCTACTTGGCGGTTAAAGTTAATAGGTTTATTCGGTTGTAGGAATGTTAAGGAATCGATTGTCAAATGTTTTTAGAAATGTTGCTTAGTTTGGCAACTTATCGCTACCGTGTCCATAAAAAAACTAATTTTATTACGTTTGGAAAAAAAGAAATTTCCATGCGAAAATAAATTGTCTGCTTAAATTTATCTAAATAAAAAAAATATTATGCACATAAAAAGAGCCTAGTTCTGAAAAAATTATGTATAACAATTTAAGGGAACAGCTGTGATATAAAGGTCTCGATTTGGTTATTAAGTTTGCCAAACACAAAAAGCATACCTTAAAATTTTAAGTTAACGTTTTTATTCGGTAAGTAAGATGTTACTTACAGAAATTCACAATAATAACATACAAATGGATTCACAGCAAATAATTATTCATAAATGGGCCATTAATGGGGGTAAAATAAAATACTTTTTTTGATGTATATCCACTACATATATGCTTCATACATAGGTTGCGTTGTTAAAATTGCTTGTCCCATCCATTTTTGATATTTAAAAGTAAAAGTATTGAGTTTATTTGGAATCATGCAAATTTTCTCTGGTCAAATCCTCGTGACTTGGTACCAAGTCAGGTGACTGATGATAGTCCCTTTTTTGGTTTCCCAACGTGCATTCTATTCTAAGTCATTGGGTGTAATTAATCATTTCTGAACAGGAAAGAAATGACACACCTGCACATAGAATGACAGTTTGTTTACCGATTAGTTCAAAAATGTCGCCTGGCATATTAATAGATAAAAGAGAAACAATGAATCTATAGTATTAAAACTGCTTATACTAATATGTAAACATTTTTAATACTATATAGATTCATTGTTTATAATTATACTACTGTTTATAATAATACCATTATTTATAATAATACCATTCATTATTATTATACCATTGTTCAAAATAATACCATTGTTATAATAATACCATTCATTATTATTATACCATTGTTCAAAATAATACCATTGTTATAATAATACCATTCACTATTATAATACCATTGTTTAAAATAATACCGTTGTTTATAATTGTAGTTGTTTCTTATTCCACTTAGTCTAAATCAACTAGACCAAGTACAAAAGACCGTTCGCCCACAAAAAGTCTCGAACTATTGCAAGGTTGTTTATAACCATTGTGTATTATAGTTATTGTTGATAATAATTATAGTTTATAATATCATTGTTTACAATACTATTGTTTATAGTACCATAGTTTATAATAATTTATTATGATACTAGCAAATTTATACCCGTTCTTCGCACGGAATAAAAAAATATCAAATAGATTCCAAATATGTGTACCATATAACCTGTTATAGGATCATAAACTTATTATTGTTTCCGCTCGTTATAAATTATAAAATCCCGTTTCATTGCCTTAAAATTCCAAAATGAAAAATACGCTATAAAATGCATTCATAAATGTCATCACAATTCCCTCATAAATACATAAAACCTTTTAGGTCATTTGGCGCGTTTTGGAAAATAATTTGGCGAGAAAATAGATATAGCTACCCACACCCATTATACAGCTCTAACACAATGACCTTCGAACAACCGACCAGCTTATAAATTATTTATAAAAGAAATCGCCTATTTGGCGAATTTTAGTTAATAATTTGGCGAGTTTGGCAACGTCTTTGGCGAAAAAATAAAGACATAAAACATTAATAGCTCTAGTGCGATGGCCTTTATTAACCATCGTAGTTCAGTAATAGCTTAACTATACATTTATTGCTTAAATATGCCTACATGCAGTCAACAGAAAAATCAATGAAAAAATCATCAAATAAACCCACAATAAAATCCAGGAATGAAGACTGGCGGAATTACGTCACTTGAAACATGTCAATTATTTTTCAAATAATGAATTTAGTCTGAAAGTAATGGCAAAGAATAAAAAATAAACATTTTGAATTTTAAATGTTTTCGTTAAAAGTTTTATTTAATTTTTTCAGCCGATGGCATCAGGAAAGAGAAAAAATTATCGGATTTGAGCGAAAGTGGTGTGTTTTTTTTCAGAAAATTCGAATTTTCTCTAAAAATGGAACAAATATGAAAAAACTAAGCCTCAGGTGCACACGTTAGTATGAAAGGGAATCTATCTTTAAAATTTCGAATTCCTGTGGGCAGTATAAGTAGGTCTTTTACGATCCGATAACAGACACACACACACACAGACAGACAGACTCTTTCTTTTATTATTATAGACTAGCGATTTAATACGCGTCCTTCGCACGGGACAACACTGTAGAACTCACTTTGTAATAAAGTACATGTATTTGAAGTAAAAACATCAATTTTAATCACGAAATTACGTTAAAAAACTTTGACGCGTTATTTAGCAACTTGGGCCAAGTGACTACATAAGTGGCGCAAAATTTATAATCCAACAGTCGAAGGTTTTAGGAGTTTTTATTGTAGATTATATACCATAATCATAATTTTTCACATAAACCCCAGTCTAGCTAGTTGACGCATATTCTAAAATAATATTATTTCAAATAAAAATCTCAGTTATATACCAAAAAACACCTTGTGCTCATTTGACCTGTTTTTGGTTATTTTAATGACATTGAAAACTTAATTGGCTAGAAAATCAATTTTCAATTTATATTTATAAGTTTTTTTGAATTTCCATTCTAATTGTTACTGTCATCATAATTGCCTTGTTTCAGGTGACGTAATTCTTTGCAGCTTTCATTCTAGCTCTTGCTTCAAATAAAACTTCAAAACGGTTTTTTACAGGCAGACCAATGATAAACCAAAATTAATGATTTTTTTACATCACATATTTATTTTCAAAAGAAGCCTTCCAAAGAAATTTCCTTGTATCATTTACAAAATAATACTTTCAAAAACTGTAAATAGTTACATATTTTTACACTTAAAATTCCATTTGTTTATTTGAACTAAAGCAAAGAAACCGAAGTAATTATTAAAAAAAATAATTTAATAATTATTTCATTTCATCATAATAATTTTAAACCATTAAGCACTTGTGAACCAATAGAGATCCAATTGTACGAATAAAATTTAAATGGTAGTTGATAAAGAGAGTGTTTAAAGTTAAGATATTTAAAAAGCTATGTTTTGAATTAAAGAAAATATATGGAATGAAAACTTCTAAAAACTGTTCTATAGGGATTTCGAAACTCAAACCTGTCTTAACGTAACCTTCGCAGCGTAAACATGTTTGTATTATTTATTTACTATTGTGTAATTTTAAAACTTTGGGAAAACTACAGAATATGTTATATACGTAAATCTATGATTCGCGTGACAAAACTTGTATTCCATCCTAAGATACATAAATGTTACATATGGAAATTTATATTTTTTATGCATTTTTGGTATCAAGCTATCAAATTATTTTTTTAGAAATTGCAGTCTCTCAAAAAAAGATTTAGCCCATTCTGTTAGCCCATTCTAGCCAGATTCTGTTACAAACCTACTTGTTTCATTAAAAAAATGAATTAATGGAATTATGTCGCTTTCTAGTAATTTAATGGGGTCATAAAATTGCGAATTAGTTGCTTGTTGAATTTTCTTTAACAAGTAGAATGTAATACGTCGACAATTTTTTTTTTCCTTATTCTATTTATATTTCTTTATAGTCTATTTAACCCTTTGTATTTTTGTTCAACAATAATTATCACAAATGCTACGATGAAATGTACATCATTCTGATCGGTAACTTTACATTTTTAAAATTCCTTTTTTCTGTAACTTAATTTGTCCACGACTATGGTCTTCTTTTGTCTTATATTTTGTTTATTTAGTCTAAATTAAACTTAGAACTATAAGCCTCCTATTATTTAGCTACTGGGCATAAATAGGTTAAAAAAAATATGTATGTTATTACATTTATTAAACAATAAGTTTAAATAATGCAATATCATCCAATATTGACACTTCGATTTCAATAACATTAAATCTTATATTTTGTTTATTTAGACGCTCTTAAACTAAGAAAAGCAAATGTCCTATAATTTGGCTACTGGGCATAATGGGTTAAAAATTGCGTCCGTTGATGACTTTATTAAACAGTAACTTAAACTAATGCAATATCATCCATCAATATATCGACTTCAATTTCGGTAATATTATATTCCTATTTATCTCCATATAAACCCACTAACATCATTTTCCTTTTCAGCAAACTTCTCCTGCAGTTTTGAGTGATAACTACACGCGGAAGTAATCCCATTTTAGAAAATCCGGAATAATTGATAAGGGAATCAAGTACAAGTTCGCTAAGCTGGTTTGGAAAACTTGCTAACTGCTTTAATTTAAAATAATATTTGTTTGAAAATTAAAATGGACAATAATTTAAGAAAATGCCAAGTGCAATTTGCCTGTTTCACGTGACGTAAATGATTCCTGCTTTCATTTCTGGATTTCATTGGTGGTTTCAGTGTTTGTTGGTTTTACATGGTTAGCTCCGCTCACTACATTGATTAACCAATCGAGACCTTATTTTCATTCCTGTGGAACTGTTGCTACTCAAGGCGTTTGCGCGTCCCGTCGTTAGCATTAGAGGTCACGTGATCTGCCAATCTAATACTTTAACTATGATATCTATGGTATGACCCCAGCTTGTCAACCGAGTAGGCCCGGGTTCGAATCCCAGAGGGAAAGAGTACAGGGGAAGAACCCCTTCAACGCCTGAGCATCAGATCTGCTTGGCGAAGATAGCGAGTCATCGCCTAAACTGGTATGAAGAAACCAGTTTTGATTTGGTTCTTTCACGCGGCGCACGGGTTTAATATCTCTATGATTGAGATACATGCCGGACAATAGTCTGACGCTTGAACCGCGGAAGAAGAACCAAGGGAGAAACCGGTCTCCGATCGCCACTACTCGCCAAGCAGACCTCTATACGGATAGATTCCCTGTCGATGAAAGGCCGAAAGGGTCATTCCCATGTATTCTTTCAATATGTCTTCGCCTGAAATAGAATCCCTTCTCGAAAGCATGGAACCCCTTCTTATTCCTGCCTGGAGTCATCGTCTTTGCAAATAAGATGTATTCTCTTGTGTATATAAATGTGTGTCTTATTCCTACACTCTCAAAATAAAAGACTCAATTTTAAGTAGTCTTCAGTCGTTCTTTTTTACAATCGTTTCCCCGTGAGACCTCGTGATTTTACACGATGCCCATACATTTCGGCGCAAACTTACCACAAATTGAAATGTTTACAAAAGGTTTAAACTTCTAACTACGAAAGGTTTGCTCCCAGCATTTTTTGTGACATTATTTGATAGAAACAATGTCTTTCGTGAAATTTGAGCATCTATTCCTGTGAGTGTATATGGTATGCTTCTGAACAAGGACACACGAATTCAATCATTTTTATCTTATTTATTTCCCCTACAAGATATTGTTTATTATTCTTAAATGAATTGTTTTATTATTTTTATATTAGCTTATTTTATTTGGGAAAAAATTAAGAAAAAACTCCGACAAGGAGAGACAAAACCGGCCGGTAGCATATTGGATGTATTCGTTGCTTGGGTATGCTTGATCAGAGAAATTTTATAATTGACTAATACAGAATCGATATAAAATGCATTGCAATGTATTTTACTTAGAAATAATTGGTTAATTCTAATTAAAAATAGATTCAGAAAATATCTTTAACTTTGCGCATGAAACATGAGAGGATTCACGAGGGAAACAAGTTGAGGATTATTGGCCCACATAGTTTATTAGTTGGTACAAATTTTACATGTTTCGACGAGTCTCAAAACTCTTCAGAAAAACACACAACACAATTTTTCTGAAGAAGGCGAGCGTTTTCAGACTCGCCGAAACATGCAAAATTTGTACCAACAAAACTATTTGGGGCACACAATAATCTACGTTGTTTCCCTTCGTGAATCCTCTTAAATTTAAAAATATGTTAGAGTTTTGTCAAACAAATCACAACTTGTTGACGAGGGAACAGCAATTCATCGCGTGTATAGTTCTCGTTCTCTTTGGGGAATACGGAATTCAATAAGTGGACGTGTTTTCGATAAATTCGTGCTTGCTTCCAAACGTCGTGAAACGCATGTTCGAAATGAATAAAAATAAAAGACCTTCGAAATGTCTGTAATTGTTAGGGATCAAGAGAGTTAATCTCGATTCCAATTTGGACTGTTGAAGTGGAATGTTTGTTGGACCTTAAGGCATAAGGGATTTAAAATGTTGTGTCGAAAGTATGACTGAAATGTAGAAAATGATTGATTATGCAGAGTATTTCCATGTATTCAGGTATAAATTATGACAAACTTGAATGTGCCAGTGCATGAGCGATGGAACTCTAAATCCGTGTTTCTCTAAAGTAGTGATGAATTTAGGATTTTCACTTTCGACTATTTCACGAGTGTGTCGTAAATATCGTAAGTAAAGTATGCGTGGGACCACCGAATTTTAGGAGAATATTCTTTTTGTAATGAAGGCGTCATTTAAGAAGAAATTTTTCGAAATTCGAACCCAAACGGATGTATTAAGGCAAAACGTGAGACGATTTTTCCATAGGAATAGCATTGAGCATTGTTATAAACTTTCAATTTATACTTTTGGTTTTCTAATTTGAAAGAAAATTCAGCGAGTTCAGCGTGAGCGAAAGTTAAGTATAATTACGTAATCACGTGAGTTTAATTTGTAAGATTGTTATTTGAATATTATAAAAAATTTTGATTTAAAATTTTAATTGTGTTTTTTATGCTTATCAACTGTTCAAGTCTTTTTGGGGTACTGCTATGATCTAATGGTCTATCTGTTCATTGGCGACTTTTGGCGAGCTAGAAAATTTAAGTTAGGGTTGCTATACCTATGAAGTTATCTGAAATATGAAGTGAAGAATGTTTACCACATTTGGGCATTTTCGTTGCTTGGCAACGTGAATAAAATCATCGTTATCTGGCACGTGAAGCAAATCATCACGTGCAAAGCAACGTGAAGCAAATCATCAAATTGAGACCAGCCATTATATTATAGTTGTTCCCTTTATTGATCCTCAATTGTATCCTGGGCCAGGTTTTTCTCTGTTTCTGAAACTTGCAAATTTAACTGAATTCTATTGTAAAGCCATGAAAACTCCTGAAAGGGCCTGGATGCAATCGGACATCGCCGGACATCTGGTTGAAATCGGACTTTTTAAGAAAATAAATGCTGGTATCAGAATGAAAGGGGATTATAATTTCCTGACGGGGTGCTGATCAGTGGAGAGGGGATCGATTGACACAAAATAAAAGTTTACGTAAAAAGCGAATCATCGTCATTAAGGGTACACCCGTGCACCCGGGTTTGTAAAGCTAGTAAAGTATAAAGTCAGTTTAGTACTAATTCAATTGTAAGTTAATAATGAGGTAATTCACTAGCATCTTAACAGTTCTCTGTAAAAAAAAGTACATAAAGGCATTTCTGCTAAAAAAAAGTCTTTTTGGGTGTAAAATGTTTTCTTTAATGTGCGAGTATTGATAAGAGTGCTTCAATCCTTTAGATTTGATTAGAAGGTCCCTCTATTAACTTATGTCCTTCATTTATCTGGGCAGAGATACCCCTAAAACATTAAACCCTGTCAAATGGCATTTCATTTGCATCATATTTATGTGTTTGTGTCCCAGGGTTTGTCTCTGTGCGTCTTCCCCTTCCTTCCTGCTTCCAACCTGTTCTTCCCTGTGGGGTTCGTGGTGGCAGAAAGAGTCCTCTACGCACCCAGCATGGGGTTCTGCGTGCTGGTGGCCCAGGGAGCGCATTTGCTGGCCACGTAAGTTGGATGACTTTTAGTAACATATGAAGAGTACAGGGGAAAAAACTCTTCATTGTATAGGAATCTGTGTGCATCAGGCCTTTTTAGCGGCAATAGCGAGTCATCGCCTAAACTGGTGTAAGGAAACCGGTTTCTCACTTGGTTCAATCTTCTACCACGGCAATCCTGATTCACGCCAGACACGAGTCCTACCTTTGTACCGCGAGAGAAGGACCAAGAGAAAAACCGCTTATCTTGTCTCAAATATCCGTCAAACAGACAAGAATACGGAAAGATTCCTAATTAATCAAGGGGTATTTCTTACCCTGGGCTCTTCATATGTGCTAACTTTTAGTAACTTAGGTAGTACGAAAATCATAGAGTTAAGAGGATTAAAATGCTACACTGTTAAAATTTTTGTGCTTGGTTTCACCATGATATTGGTTCCTAGTAGCTGCAACGGCTGTGTGGTGAAATGTTCCACCTTTTTTTCGGTGTTTGGTTGAACCATTTTTCTGGATTTGGAAACAAAAACCTGAGAAATGGTTCAACCGAATACCAAAAATATGGTTTAACGTTTCACCGCACAGCCGTTGCAGCTACTAGGAACCATATTTTTGGTGAAACAAAGTGCCTAATTTTTAACAGTGTACCGGGCAAAAACTAATTCAAAAACTGGTTTGTAAAGGGAAGCTATTGATCACTTTGTGCACTGCTCAAAACAATTAGGGGAGCACTTTGCGTACTTGTGTGAACTCTGTCAGTCCAACTTTTATTTGTTATTCTAAAAATCTAAAATTCGTGATATAGATTCGTTATGCATTCAGAACGAAAAGGTAAACAACAGGGAGGGATCTTACTTTTTTAAACTAAAATTTAAGAGGAAAATGTTGAATAAAAACCTTTGAATAAACTGTAACAATAATTTTTTCAAATCTTTAATTGTAAACAATAGTTAAAATCAATTTTTAAACATCTAAAATTACAAGCATGAAGAATTTAGGGTCCATTTATTTACTCAAACTGTTTCAGAGTGTATTTTGTTTTACCATGTAATTTCATATTTTTAATTAATTAAAACAATCATTATTTAATTCTTCAAAAGACATGATTCTTCCATATAATGATACATAAGTGCGAGCTTAACTTTTTGAGAAAAAAAATCGCAAGCTGATGATTCCAAATAAAATCATTGGGGGTGAAAAGGTTTAAACCATGCGCTCCCCTAATTGTTTTGAGCAGTGTTGTAAACCTAAACAAACGCTCTCTGCGAAGTATTTAGCGCGATTCTTCAGTGGAGTTTGTATGAACTTACTACATCGACTTTGTGATTGCTGACTCCCTAATAAAATATGTAATTACAACGCATTTTCCTTTCCTGTAAATTTTTTTACTTTTAATTAACGCTTTTTAAGGAATAAAATGATGACTTTCAGCATGGACTAACATTGAGTGAGCGGAACTGAGTTACCGTGCTGGTTCGACATTTACGCTTTTTTCGTGCTTTATTATTTTTCGGTTTCAGTTATCACCAAATAAACTTTACTTAAAAAATAAAGATGAAGCTTTCACGAAAGCCCTGTCTATATGTCTCTTTCTTACACACTTTTACAACCTGAACTGCAAATGCCATAACAAGTGCGTACTGAAGAGGCCAAAATAACTGTTATAGACACGAGCCTGCAAATAATGGTATGTAAAACCAATCGCGTACGGCACTGTGGTGGGAAACGTCTGTATGCTGCTACCATAGCAGGGTGTCAAAATTTACATGAGTTTGAACGCATGAGCGATGGAACTCTGAGGTAGCAATGAATTTCGGATTTTCACTTTTGACTATGTCACGAATGTACCGAAAATATCGGTAATCCAGTTATAATCAACTCAACGACATAGCTGCGGTCTGAAAAAGATTATGCAAAAACTGTTCCATCATCGACTTCATGAGAATCATTAAACGTAACAAAAGTGCATCTCTTGTGAAAATTGGTACAGATTTTAATGCTTGGACCTCAACAAGTCTCAAGTGTTAACCATGTAATGAATCTTCATTGGTGTGGAATTTTGGAACCCGTATATCACGTTAAATGGTTTTCGACAGTCGTCCATAGACCCGTTTTGCGTATACCCTAATTATTTGGGATCTTCAGAGTACTAAGTCAAATGCTAGCTAAAAACAAAATTAAATCGGAATTTATATTTTGTTTAATTGGAAGAATTCAACTTGAAGTCATGGTGCTCTAGCCTGAAAAATTGCACCATTCAAACTCATTAAAGTAAGCAAAAGAATTTTTTAAAAAGTCCCAACCTTTAGAGTAAAAAAGTGGGATGAAGATAATTTGTCCTCTATAACTCATTAGAATAAAGACAAATTCGTTATTCTATTTTTCAACCTACAACTTAGATTTATATCCGAACAACAAATCTCCCATACTCATTTTTATTCCAAAACAGCCTTTGACTTTTGGTCAACTTTGGCAACTGTGGAAGTTGGCCTCTAACTCTTTAGAATAAAAAAAATACTTTATTCCATTTTTCAGCCTACAATTTAGATTTATATCCCAACAACAAATCCCTTAAACTGTTTTTTTTTTATTCCACGACAACTAGCGCACTTAAAAACCACATTGAAACAACTCGCAATACCACTAAAGTAATTGTCAATTACTTCAAGTAAAACCCATACCCCGATTGAATTTTTTCGAATCTCTTTTCTTCAACACGTCATGCCCGTTCTGATGTTGGGCGCCATTTTTCTCTACCCATTCCATCGAGTGGTGTTTTATGGCCGCCATCCATCCAACCTGTCGCTATCTTCTGTGTGACGATATTTCTTTGTCATTTTCTTATTTTTTTATTTAACGACGTCTTGGCATCATTTTAGGAAGCGATAGGTATTGTATGAGGAGGGGTGGCTACAATGGCTGAGAACTGCATTTATTAAAATAATTCATTTACTTAGTAATAAAAGACTTAAAGTAAATTAATAACTTACTAAAAATCCTATAAATTAAAAAAAAATACTTTCTTAATATTTTAACCTAAAATAACGACGAATTATTGATTGTAATTTAGAAGAGCAAATAGTTTAGGGGGAACCACTTAACTGGGAAGTATAATATAGAGAACATAACAAAAGTTATGGAATGGAGCGCATGTCATACATTCGAAACCTTAAAGTTTAATTCTTCGAAAGTTCTTGTTTATATAAACTAGTAGATCTGAGGCTAATCTTTAATTACTTATAGTCATCTCGATGAAACATACAATTTTATTTATCAAGTTTAAGGAAATTTACAAAAAAAACCTTTTTATATTGTAAAATATTTTTAAAAACATAAACTGAAGCTTATTCAAAAGACAAAATTAATATTACCTTGTTGTGTAATTATTTTTTCATTATTATTTTTAATAAATAAGCACAAAATGTCTAGCAACACCCAATGCATGTATTTGTAGGTTTAAATTTATAAATAACATTGCCTTTCCTTTGTTTACGGTTTTATATGGCTTCCATTCACTTAACCTGCTATAAAGACATTCTTTATCTTCTGTTAGGCGTCGTCCTAGCCTGGTGTGGGGAAGCCTTGCCGTTCTTATTTGCGTGCATGCTACTAAGACTGTTCGAAGAAATACAGATTGGTGAGTTTTATTCCTGATAAGGTAAACTTAATCAAAAATTTTGACATAGAAGCCCAAAATCAGGTGTGACCAAGTTTTTTTTACCAAAAGTTATAAATTAAAAATTATTAAACTTTAAAAAATTAATATGATTTTATATAGTCCCATAACTATAAGTTTTAGATTATTTTCGAGTAATTTTAAATTTATCAGAACAAACCTTTGACATTCTATCAATCAAACTAACACCGATATACATGTAGATATTTTTTATTTCCGTCTTTAGTATTGATAGTCAAACTATGTTATGCTCCCAAAGTTTGATTACCCTACTAAACTAATGCTTGTAATTAGATCTTAGATGTTAGACATTTTATTCTTTACTTAGTGTTTTGACTTAGAGGTGGACAGTTTTTAGTTCCTTCTTTAGTTATGTTAGTCAAAGTATGTTATTCTTCCCGAAGTTAGATTATCCTTCTTCCGGGTGGCCCAGCGGGTAGTGTTTGAAACAAATGAAGAAATAAAAACAAATAAGAGACACTAGAAGAATTTAATGACGGTTATTGAAAGGACATATTGGGCAATTAATGATAAAAAGGTTCGAAGTGCCCGCCATCTTTAACAAGGACAGCAGTTAGGCGGTTCTCGAATACAACCATACTCCATACTCCTTACAAATACCTTCGTCCTTCCACCATACTCCTTTTGTTTGACCAATTATTTTTGTGGGAAGCTTTTTATAGCTTTTGTGAGAAGTTCCACAAAGAGAATTGGCCAAACAAAAGGAGTATGGCAGGAGTATGGAGGAAGGTATGGGTAAGAAGTATGGAGTATGGTTGTATTCGAGAACTGCCTAACTGCTGTCCTTGTTAAAGATGGCGGACACTTCGAACCTTTTTATCATTAATTGCCCAATTTGTCCTTTCAATAACCGTCATTAAATTATTCTCATGTCTCTTATTAGTTTTTATTTTTTCATTTGTTTCAAACACTACCCGCTGGGCCACCCTGTAACTATTACTTGTAATTATATTTTACACCGGGAACATTTTATACTTTACTTATTTTTCTGACTTTTTATATTTTGATTTACTAGGCAGAGTGAATACTCCTTATTCTTGTCGGGTATTAAAGTAAACCAGAAGAATGCAAAATTGTACAATAATGTAGGGCACTGTCTGGAGACGCAGGGAAAGTATAGAGAGGCCCTCGCCTATTTCCGTGAAGCTATTAGGTAACAATCATTTCCAGTGTTGGGATAACTTTTAACATTTATTTTATTGCTTCGTAATTTAAAGATTTAATGCATTTTAAATAAAGTGTTTACTGCTTAATAAAAATAGCTGGCTTTGGAAGCCTTTTTTTAGATGTTAGTAGAAAAAAAAATGATTTACATTAAGCTGACAGCAAGTACATTATTTTTACATTAAGTTTACAGTAAACGTCTTTTTTACAGTAAACTCCTTTTTTTCTAATCTAAAAATATGCCGATTGAGCGTCATTATAAATGCCATTCTTTTGAGGTCAGGTATGCACATTCTGCTAAAATGAGTATAAAAAATCTAATTTATTTTTAAAAAAAAAAAGCCTTGTAAGGTCAGCCATACTAATTTACCACTAGAAAAATAATATATTCCGAGATTAAATGTTAGTTTAAAAACAAATTTCAGGAAACGAAATGTTGGAATTAAAAATTCAAAAAATTGAGAAGACTGCAAATTCCACGATGCACTGAATAACGAGGGTGTACTATGTATTAAAATTGTATAGTTGTTATATTTTTTGCTCTATTTTTGAAAAACATTATTTGTAGTATTTCATTGAAAGTAATTCGACATATTTTTCCGAACATAAATATTCAGTAATAGCAATACTTTAATTTACAAAGATTACATTATATAGATTTACAAAGATTACTTACATAGATTTTGTGAATTTTTAATAAATAACTTATTTATACATATGTGTAGGGTCGAACCAAACGACTTAGGCGCATATATCAACGTAGGAAGGACGCACAGCCAACTAGGCATGTACGAAGAGGCTGAAACAGATTTCAGGAAAGTACGTTAGTCATTTCTAGTCGATTAACCCTAATTTAGTGACACCCATTAAACTGTCGTGCACTGTTGTTACTCTGTAAATTCAAACAGCCACTCATTTTTCGCTTAGACTCCCATATTCATATGCAAACTACACTGCTCAAAACAATTAGGGGAGCACTTTGCGTACTTTTGTTTACCCTTTCAGTTCCAACTTCTTATTTTTATTATAAGAATCCAAAATTTGTGAAATATATTCCTTATGCACCCAGAATGAAATGGTAAAAAACAGGGGGGGGGGGGGGCATCCTAATTTTTTAACTAAAATTTAAGGGAGGAAATATTGGAATCATAACTTTTGAATAAATTATAACAATAATTTTTTTCAAAACTTTATTGGTAAAAAAAGGTAAAATCAATTTTTAGACATCTAAGAATGCAAGCGTGAAGAATTTAGGGTCCATTTATTTCATAAATTTTTTTGGGAGTGAATTTTATTTTACCATCTTTTTCGTTTAATTAAAACAAGCATTATTTAATTCTTCAAAAGATATGATTCTTATATCTAACGATAAATAAGTGCGACCTCAACTTAGTGAGAAAAAATCCGAAGCTGGATGATACCAAAGGGAATCATTGGGGGTGAAAGGGTTTAAACCGTGCGTTCCCCTAATTGTTTTGAGCAGTGTATATAAATAACAGGTCTTTTTTAATTTATGTAAAAAGTTCATTGTCTAAGCTTTTTAACTTTATATTTGTTTACTGTGTGGGAAGCTAAAGTATTTTATAAGAACAGTCATAGTAAATTTGGAGGGAGTGGTTGCAAAACCCACATTATCTGAAGTAGAACTAAGATATATGGACCGCTCTGTTCATTGGCGACTTTTGATAATGGTGAATTCAATTAGACGAAGTCGTCAATGAACCAGCCGGACCCTATATCTTTGTCATGCTTCATAGAAGGTGAGTTTTTCAACTACATATCCCTTTATTTGAGTTGTAAGTCATAGGTTTTCCAACTGCCCACATTTCTCTAACAAATAAATAGAGGTTTTAATGTCAATTAAGAAACAAAAATACCAAAATTACCAATAAGAAGTTAAAACTTTCATAGGTTTCATATTTTTTTCTTATTAATTAATATACCTAAATAACTTTACATATATTCGGCGTTGCACGGGTGTACCCTTAATATCGGTTACTTGTATTTTATGTAAACTTTTCTTTTCTAAAAATCTATACCCATCTCCACAACCCCCAAGGCATCAGAATATCATATAATCACCCCCCATGCTGATGTCAGCCATATTTTTTTATAATTTGGATGCCCGAATGGATCTCGGCCAAATGTGCAGAGCTAGAAAAGTTATTGTCATTTATTTCATGGAACATTGTAGTACAAATCTCTCCAATTATCTGCAACATATATCATAATTAATTCCCGGACTTCTTTAGATTGCAAGTCTATATCATAAATGACAAAAGACAGAAAGAGGAGGAAACATACTATATGCGCCTTCTTCTGCAATTGGCCTACTTTTATGAAGAACAAACTTTGCTGCAAAAATATTACATCATTTATTAACATTTATATACAAAATAAAAAATTCTAAATAAATGAAACAAAATGAAAATATTCAAATTAAAATCTTACCAATTAAACACATGTGCTTATGCTTAATTTTTTTTTTGTTATTTCGCAAGAGCAGAAAGTTAATTCAAAAATGTTTAGTTACATTTTAAGTCGGATTCGGGTTTTTTTAGATAGATTTCAGGCAGACAAACACACACAGTTAGTCATTTGGGTTTTTTTTTTATTTGCTAACATTCATTGTTAAAGTTGTATTTATTTTGTTTTGTCCTGCGTGGCAACAGTTTGTTGAAAAAGATGGTTGTGTGGAAAAAGGATGGCGTGTAAATAAAAGTTCTTTTTTCGGTTTTCCATTTTATGTGTAGATGTGACTTAATACTCAAGGACTCTGTAAGTTATGATAAACTAAGAAGTTTATAGGTTATGGGCGATAGCATGCTCACAGTGCATTAGAGAGTATAGAAGTAACATAGAGAGTTAAGTTTTAGAAAATGGATCTAGGAAGAACTATTAAGCCTTTATCTGGAGAAGCAGATTATCCTATGTGGAAGCGTAAGATTAAAGACGCTCTCGACTATCATGAAGGAGCTTTGGATGTAGTTGAAGGCAAATTAAAGAAGCCAAACGAGTTAGCTGCTACAGCAAGTGAGTCAGAACTCAAGAGCTACAAAGCCAAGGTAGATATTTATAGAAAAGCCAACAGTTACGCCAAAAGTTTGATTTCTAGTACTGTAACAGATGCCGTTTACCAGAAAATTATGGAAAAAGAAACTGCATATGAAGCTTGGGAGGCGTTGAAAATTATATTTGAAGCAACGACGAAAGATCAACTTTTTAAAATTTGTTCGGAGTTTTTCACTTTTAAATGGAATTCGGGCGACGATGTTGCAACTCATATTTCCAAGTTAAGTATCTTGTGGAATGATTTAAATAACGGGTTAGTAGCGAAAAAGGAAAACAAATTACCAGAATTATTACTAGTATGTAAAGTTTTGAATATTTTACCGGATTGTTTTCAATCTTTCAAATCAAGTTGGATGCTTCTCGCCAAAGATGATGAAAAGTCATATGAAGAGTTGGCGACACAATTAAGCATGTTTGAGAGAAATTTCGCCAAACACGAAAATGCAACTGGAAAAGATGGAGAATCAATTTTAATCGCCAAACCAGAATATAAAGTAAAGAATAAAGGATTCCATAGTAAGAAAAGTGTAAATAAAAATGATGCTTGTAACTATTGTGGCATTAAAGGGCATTGGATCAAATCATGTTACAAGTGGATTGCAGATGGTAGACCACCGAAGAAGAATTCAATTCCTCAAAGTAATGCAAGTAATAAGAAAGAGAATCTTTTGTCACTAGACATGACAGTAACATGTTTATCTGAAGAAATTTATCTATCAAAAGGAGAAGAAAGTACATTTTGGATAGATAATGGAGCAACTAAACATGTAACAAATTCATTGGCTTATTTCGTGGATTTCGAGAAATTTCCAGATTCAAGTTCCCATACCATCAAAGCAGCAGGAAATGAAGTTTTAACAGCCTTAGGAAAAGGAAGTATCAGAGTTAAAACTTTAATTAGAAGAAATACTGAAGTTATAGAGTTAAAAGATGTTTGGTACGTTCCTGGAGAGCACAGAAATTTATTTTCAGTCTTAGCCGCCCAGGATAGACATCCGAATAGTTTATTTACTTCGACTCCTACTGAATGTTGGTTAAAAGTCAACAATAAAATGAAGATTTATGGCACTCGAAGTGTAAATGGAACTCTATACAAAGAAGCATTAGAACCAATTTTTCCCGATAAAGTTGAAGAGATAGAATGTGCTGAATCTGACAGTAACAAAAGTTCTTTATTGCAACTGTACCATAATAGATGGGGACATCAAGATAAACGTCATATTAGAGATTTGCTCAAAGAAGAATTTGACATCAACGTGAGTTTAGACAAAGAACCATGTGAACCTTGTATTTATGGAAAAGCACATCGTTTAAAGTTCGGCAATAAACCAAAAGCTACCAAAGTTGGAGAACTGGTTTCGACTGATGTGTGTGGACCTTTCGATGAGTCAAAGCGAAAATATAGGTATTTTGTAGTTTTCAAAGACCAGTATTCCAAGTATCGTTACGTTTTCTTTCTGAAGCATAAATATGATGTTACGTTTGCTTTAAAGTCGTTTTTAGCTCACGCAGAAAATAAAGGTCATTCGATTAAGGAAATCTTGAGTGACAATGGAGGCGAGTTTGATAACAAAGAAGTACAAGATATTCTACAGAAGAAAGGAATAACTCAAAGACTCACAGCTCCATACACACCACAGCAGAACCCTAGTGAGCGTGAAAATAGAACACTAGTTGAAATGGCTAGAACTTTAAAGTATTCGAATGAAGAGGTGAAATATCCTACATATCTATGGGCAGAGCTCGTAAATACAGCTGCCTACATCCTCAATAGGACTGGAATTTCGTCTGTGGAAAAGACCAGTCCACATGAGCTATGGTTTGAAAAGAAACCAAGGATAAGACACATGAGAATTATAGGATCTCTGTGTTATGCACATGTACCAATACAGAAAAGGAAGAAAATGAGTAAGAAAGCATTAAAAGGTTTTCTGATTGGTTACAATGGAGATGAAAGATACAGAATAGGGTTACCTGATGAAGGGAAAATAATTTTTTCTAGAGATGTGATTTTTCATGAGAAAACGCAGATGTGTGCAGAACACGTGTCATTGAAAAATCTAGATAAGATCATTGATTCATCAGATCAAGAAAATTCAGAATATAAAGAAGTATCAGAAGATCAGAATAATACTTTATCAAATTCTGAACCTGACGGTGAAGATGAAGAAGAGGAAGAATCAAAGTCATCTCACAATATGAATCTTAGAGATCGTTCTGAAATAAAGAAACCTCAAAGATTTGATGATTACATCATGGAAACAGAAGCATTCGTCTATGGAGAAGATCCACAAACCTATCAAGAAGCTATAGTGAATCCAGATAAGAAAAACTGGAAGAAAGCTATGGATAGCGAAATGACTTCTTTAAAAGAAAATCAGACATGGGAGTTAACTAAATTACCCGAAGGAGTAAAGGCCATACCATGTAAATGGGTTTACAAAATAAAGAGAAATCCTGATGGAAGTATAGACAAGTATAAGGCGAGGCTTGTAATAAAAGGTTTTGCTCAACGGAAAGGGATTAATTACGATCAAACCTATAGTCCGGTCGCAAGAGCAAGTACCATAAGATCTCTAATCAGTATTGCGGCTAGTGAAAATATGACCCTAACACAATCGATGTTTCTACAGCCTTTTTGTACGGCGAATTAGAGGAAGATGTTTTTATGTGCCAACCGGAGGGATACAGCGACGGCACTGACAGGGTATGTCACTTGAAGAAGAGTCTCTACGGATTGAAACAAGCCCCAAGATGCTGGAGCAAGTGTTTCGGAGACTATTTACATAAAGTTGGTTTCTCAAAAAGTGAAGCAGATCCCTGTCTATTCATCAGAAGAAACAATTCCGAATTGTTTTTGCTAGTTCTCTACGTGGATGATGGTTTGGTTGCATCTACGAGTAAAGAACAGTTAGAAAACTTTCTTAAAGATTTAAAGAAGTGCTTTAAGATTACGACTAAGCCTGCAGATTACTACCTAGGATTAGAGATTCGTCGCCAAGAAGATGATTCTATAAAAATAAGCCAAACAGCCTACATTAAGAAGATACTTGAAAAATTCGGTATGGATGAGTGCAAACCTGTGTCTACACCTATCATCAAAGAAGGTTTTCAATCAGGGAAAGTACTAAGCGATAACAGATCATATCCCTACAGACAAGCCGTGGGAGCATTAATGTATCTAATGACAGGAACCCGACCTGACATAGCGTATGCGATAGGCATAGTTTGTAGAAGTTTAGAAAATCCAAATGACGAAGACTGGGTAAGAGTCAAAAGAATATTTCGATATTTAAAGGGAACCTTAGACAAAGGGTTGATTTACAGATCAGGATACAAGAAAGGTATTCTAGAGGGCTATAGCGATGCTGACCATGGAGGAGACACCACAACGGTTCGCTCAACTACAGGAGTTGTTTGCATCTATGCTGGTGGAGCGATATCATGGCTAAGTCAACGACAGCCTTCTGTAGCAATCTCAACCACAGAAGCAGAAGTAGTCGCAGCTAGTGAAGCAGCCAGGGAGCTGGTTTGGTTGAAGAGACTGATCACCGAAGTCACAAATCTGAATATTGTAACAGATCTACAAGTGGACAACGAGGCAGCAGTTAGACTGTCACAGAATCAAGGAGAATTACACAGAAGAACAAAACACATAAGTATTCGACATTTCTTTGTAAGAGAAATGGTTGAGAACAAAGAAATCGTCGTAAGAAGAGTGTCTACTGAAATTCAGATTGCCGACTTGTTCACCAAGCCACTCTATGGACCTAGACTTGCAGTCTTGTGTGAAAAGATGGGATTAACATAGAACTGGCAGGACTAAAAGATCTTAAACAAAACAAATAAGGGAAAGTGTTAAAGTTGTATTTATTTTGTTTTGTCCTGCGTGGCAACAGTTTGTTGAAAAAGATGGTTGTGTGGAAAAAGGATGACGTGTAAATAAAAGTTCTTTTTTCGGTTTTCCATTTTATGTGTAGATGTGACTTAATACTCAAGGACTCTGTAAGTTATGATAAACTAAGAAGTTTATATTCATTAGTAGTTCGCCATTTTTCTGGAGCCAACTGGTCACACAAATTGAGATCCGCTACCACTGGAGAGATACTTCCAGAAATACATATATTTCAATGTGTTCCAGGCACGGGCTTTACTTCCGAAGCCACCCTTCGATGGGGAAAGAGAGGCCAGAGTGGCTCCTGGACACCTCAACGTTTTTCTCAACCTTGCCAACCTCATTTCAAGGGACGGAACGAGATTGCATGAAGCAGACCAGGTATTTGTGTAGAGGTGATTTTTTGAAAAATTCTTTTCTGCTGTAGAACAGTATGAAAACGCAGAAAGGGTACTGTCACGGCTAACAAAACTAATAAGGCCAGATAATTTCTCTGTGACTCACACATTACGTCCGGTTCAGGTTATCGGCTCTTCCGAAGGAGTTTATCGAAACTGTTCGGAACCCGAAAATTCGGGTAGGCCGTGTGATGAATAGGCTTTGTTTTTCTATGATAATCCGAATCTGACAGATAGCGTGACGTCAGAAGAGCTTCTATGATCTTATTAGTTGAGTAGGCCATAGTAATACTCATAAACTAAGAATGATCATGCAAAGGATCAGTATTAAGTCGAAAGTTTACCTAAATATTTTTAGTTACAGCCCGGAGCAAAATTACTATCGGAAGGAAAAAATGGTAGGATGTAATTACTACTTTGGAATTTAAAAAGTAGCCAAAACGGTTACATCTATACAGAAATATGGTTTAGACAATTCCCAGCTAAAATGCTTCTGCAATTATTGTTCACTCGTACACAGTTTTAAAAAAAATTGGCACAATATTTCACCGGAATCCTTTCTAGCTGCCACCACTATTTGAAGCGTGAATTTACCGATTTTGTGGTAAAACCATAACTTTGGTACACCGCAAAAGTGGTAAATCAACACTCCAAATAGTGGTGGCACATCTAGAAAGTTCCAAAAATTCCAGTGCAATCTTGCCCCAAATTTTTTAACAGAGTACACTTCCTTTGAGTAACTTACATAATGAGAAGAAAATACATATAGTAAAGTATGGTAGAATTCGTAATTATACAATTAATGTGATGAGTGATTTGGCAAATATATTCTTGAAAGAATATGAGTTTTGGCCTTGGATTATAGATCAAAGCTCCAAATAGTGGTGGCAGCTAGAAAGTTACAGGATTCCAGTGCAATCCTGCACCCTTGCAAGAACTTTTTAGCAGTGTAAAGCACCTAACAAAAGAAAGATTTGACTCCAATAAATAAATAGTTATATAATAGTAGGATAATATAACAGTTATATATAATAGTTATGTAATAGTGTGTGTTATATAATAGAACTAAATAACTAAAGAAATAATATAACTAAAGAAACGACGTGCTTTAAGTCATTAAATTAAAATAAAAGAATTCCAAAACTGTTCGTCTTGGTTGGTTTTAAATCAGATGGGTTTTAGGGGACTCTACTTCAAATTTTAAATCTACAACAACGTTATTTTACACCATCTGCTTTATTGAAATTTCCCTAATTGCAGTCATTTATTACCTAACCCCGCAAGCTACGAAAACCCTACAAAATTATAAATGACTTTACCGTTAACCCTTTGCCTAATCGATCAACAATCCCGTGCCATTAACAGGTGGTGGAATAGTTGAAAAATTTCCCCAAGCAATATTTCAGCATTTTTCGGATTTCTAGGTAGATAATTACTTATTCCACTTGAATGGCCAAAGGTAAAGACGAATCGGGACCTCAGAAAGTTTTTCGTACAAGCTTCTTTATTAACTATAATATTTGAAAAGAAGCGTAGGGGGAAATACTCTAAATGACTTGATCCATTTTTGCTTTTAGTGATTCTCTTGTTCATGCCAATAAACCGATTTTACGAAAGATGGGGAATTGCCACACAGGCTTCTTTTTCACTAAAATATTGAAAGGAAATGGCTTAGAGGGAAATACTCCAATTGACTTGACGCATTTTTGCTTTTAGATATTCTCTTGTTCATGCCAATAAACCGATTTTACGAAAGATGTGGAATTGCCGTACATCAACTTTTCTCATCCGACGGCAAGTCGGTTTTAGTGATTTAAGGCTATAAAGCTTATGAGGGTTTTCGGTAATAAATAATTCTAAATATTTTTATGGGATAAAATCTGTATTAAAAATATTTAAGGTTTAAATTTATTTCAGAGTTTACTAGGAATAAGATTAAAACAGTCATAAATGTGGTGGTTTTATTAGAAATATGTTTATTTGCGTGCAATTCATAATATTCCATATCTGCTACCTTCCGAAAAATTTCAACCAAACTTTAACAAAAAAAGTACCAATTCCGTTCGTTATCTTTATCAGTTTCAATTAAGAATAATTTCTAAACGAATAAATAAGAAGGTGGTAAATATTTGATTATCAAAACAAAACAATTTATTTGCTATTACTAAACCTTAGAAACCTTTATTACCTTAGTTACCATTATTGAACGTTTTATTTATCTTTATTCAAATAATATATATCCTTAGCCTCTTTATGGGATGATTAAAATTAATCAAAAATTATTTGTTGCTTAAGTAAAAAAAATATTTAGAATGACTTACATTTTATCTTTTTATAAATAACTGCTTTATAAACCCGGCGTTGCACGGGTGCACTCTTAATAACCCTAATTAGTAGGGTTCTTTTTTATTTAAACTTTTATTTTATACCAATTGGTCCCTCCACTGTGGTCCACTCCATTAGGATATTATAATCTCCTCCCATTCTGATATGAGGGGTTGATTTTATCCAGGCCCTTCCGGAGTTTGAGGGCTTTCCCATAGGCCCCTATTCAAATTGCCAGAACAGCTGTATGTGGGGATTAGCACTGCCGACTCCCCGCTCACCGCACGAGGGCGCTTCCAGCGCAGGGACATCGCCATTCGGTAACGAGGAGAAAGAAGCCAGAATATGTTAGTACACCGAGGTGTCTGCATCTCCTTCGCAGGGCGGCAAAAGCATCGCCATTCAGCAACCCGTTGGCTGCGGTCAACCGGCGTCTGTAATCGACGGACTAGTAACTGATAAACTCTTTGTAATCTGCATTTACGTGATCATCATAGTCATACTGTAATAATTGTAATTATATATAAACATCATTTCATCATCTCCTGAGTCATCGTTCCATGCCTCCCACAACTTTGGAAACTCGACCGAGATTCCTAGAATACTGAGCCAAAAGGATATTTTAACGAATTATCACTAAATCAGTGTGTGACTGGATTTTTTGTGAAAAAAAAAACTGTTGCGACGGTGCAAAAAAGAAAACAGAACTGACTATATTTTTTTTTTAACTTTTTGTTTCGGAACAAAAAGAACAGTGAGTAATCTGCGGATTACGTAACAGACATCATCACGGCATACGCGGCGACAGAAAACCTGGGGAAAATACTGGCGCCGTACCACCTGCTCGAAGGTAGCAGGAAACGTGAGTGATTGTTTTTCTTTTATTCTTGGAAAATATTAGAATTGAAAAAAAAAAAAATATGACTGCTTTTTTGTCAAAGGCTAGGAAAGCCGATTTAGTAAAATTGGCCGATGAATTAAATTTAGTTATTCCACCAAACCCGAAGATAGCTGGTTTAATAACACTAATTTCGCAGTCTGACAATTTCGACGCAGACATGACTCAAAATATGTTAACTGAAATTGTTAATGAAAGGGAGGAAATACGTAAACTAGAAACTATGCGTACGGAAAGCGATAACAATAGATCGCAAGAAAATGAAACTTTCGGTAGGTCAAAAAACTATGACATTAGAAAACTTTTACCAAATTTTGAAATGTCGGGGGACATTGGCATTTATTTAACATTATTTGAACGGCAACTAACACGTTTAAAGGTTCCAAAAACAGATTTTGTTGCCGAATTATTGGGACTGGTCCCATGGGAGATTGCAGGCGTCATTGCTAGGGAGCCAGACGACCTTGCTAATGATTTTGATCACATTAAGAAAACACTGTTACATCGTTATAAATTAACTAGTGAACAATTTCGTCACAAATTTCTGACAAACAAAAAGGAAACCTCCGTTTCTTGGCGGGATTTCGCCTTCGAAGTTAACCACTACTTTGAACAGTGGATATTCAGCATGAATGTTACAAAATTGGAGGAATTGAAAGAACTAATGGTTTGTGAACAGATTAAACGGAAAGTCCCTCCAGAGGTACGCGAACACCTCATAGACGAATTGCATAAAATTAAAACAGTCGAAGACTTAATTATAAAGTTAGATGAGTACGATGCGGCCAGATCTTTTACCAGACGCCCCATAGCCGACACGAAAACAAACCGATACCAGATCAAAATAAACCTAGAAATCAGGATAAAAATAAGTCTCCGTGGTGGAATAACGACCCAAAAAACAAATGTGGAAGATGTTTTGAAAAACATCATATTTCTGAGTGCCCCCATAAGGAGCCTAAATGCAAAATATGTTTACTTTTTGGCCACAAATCTTATGAATGTCCCAAAGGTGAAAAACGACCAAATGTTAGCGCTATGCAGGTACAGTCAGTAAACAAACCAAAAATCATGAAGACCGTAACGATTTTGAATAAAGATATAAATGCTTGTGTGGATACTGGTAGCGATTGTACAATTCTCAAATTTGATATGTATAAACAATTAGGGTCACCTAAATTAATGGCAACTGATGTTTCATTAAAAGGTATTACAGGAGAAGGAATTAATCCTGAAGGTTATTTTCAAGCATCATTTCTATTGATAACTGTGTTGTACATACTATTGCATATGTGTTAAAAAATTTGAATTATGATTGTTTACTTGGTTTAGATGTACTGCAGCAGGTAAGGTCAGTTTTTGAAGGTTTTGCTTTAAAGTGTACTGATATGAATAATGATACAATGAGTGAATCTGCCAAAAATGAAACGGCTATTGAAGAGGGGGCGGGTGTAAAACAAAACGAAACTGAATCGTTTAGGGAAGAAATCGGAAACTTGGAGGGTGAAGATACCGATAATTTTTCTAAAATAGAAGATAGTCTAAGAAGGGTATTACTTGGCGAAATGACGATTGCTGAACCAGAAGTGTTCAACACCATAGACAGTGGCGAATTTTAAATTTAAATCAAAGAAAGGATTTAATTAAGCTAGTTTCAAATTATGAACCAAAAAATCTTAAGTCAACAGACTTAAAAATGAAGTTAACTTTAAAAGACGAGGCTCCAGTAAGCATAAAAAATCGAAGGTTAGGTTTTAGTGAACAAGCTATTGTTGACCAAATAGTGGACGAGTGGTTAGAAAAAGGCTGGATTAAAGAAAGTTTTTCCGATTACTCCGCACCTATAGTCTTGTGTAAAAAGAAAGATGGTTCACATAGACTGTGCCTAGATTACAGAGCTTTAAACAGAAAAATAATTCGTGATGTGTTCCCTATGCCCAACATGGAAGAAATTATCGATGAACTGGGACAAGCGAAGGTATTTTCGTGCCTGGATTTGAAAAATGGATATTTTCACGTGAACATGCATCCAGACTCGAAGAAATATACAGCTTTTCGCACAAGAAACAACGCTTACGAGTTCGAAGTAGTTCCGTTTGGCATCTGCAACTCACCATCTGTATTCATGAGATTTATCAACAACGTTTTTAAGGATTTGATCAGAGATAAAACAGTTTTAATTTATCTCGATGATATTATTGTGCCTTCCCAAAACGAAGAAGAAGGGTTAGTAAAGTTAAAACGTGTTTTTGCAGTAGCAGCTGAATATGGACTAGAAATAAATTTCAAAAAGTGCCAGTTTTTGAAACGGAAGATCGAGTACTTAGGGTATGTTATTGAAAACGGGACAATCAAACCGTCTCCAGCTAAAACAAAAGCCATTCAAGCCTACCCAACACCAAAAACAGTAAAACAAGTGCAAAGATTTGTTGGACTTTCATCTTACTTCAGAAAATTTATCCCCGGCTATTCGAGCATTGCTAAGCCGTTAAGTGATTTATTAAGAGACAACGTGAAGTTTCAATTTAAGCATGAACAAGAAAAGGCGTTCCAAGAACTCAAGAACTGTTTGACTGGCGAGTCAGTTCTCCACATCTTTAGACAGGGAGCACCTCTGGAAGTCCATACCGACGCTAGCTGCCATGGATTTGGGGCCGTGCTGTTACAACAAGACCACGAAGGCGTGTTGCACCCACTCTACTACATGAGCAAGAAAACGAATACTCAACAAGAAAAGTATGGGTCATACGAATTGGAAATACTAGCTGTTGTAGAAGCACCGAAGAAGTTCAGAGTATATCTACTAGGATCAAAATTCAAGATCATCACTGACTGCGACGCTTTTCAGAAAACGATGAGCAAAAAGGACATAATTCCTAAGATTGCCAGGTGGGCACTAATGCTTGAAGAGTTCGACTACGAATTGATCCACAGATCAGGGAAACAGATGAAGCATGTGGATGCATTGAGCAGGGACACCGTACTAGTAATCACAAGATCTCAAACTGAACTCACGCATAAGATAGAAGTTGCACAAACTGAAGACGATTATGTGGGAACCATAAAGAAACTTATTGAAGAAGGAGCTGACAACACCCACGTTGTAATACGAGGAATTTTGTACAAACAAATAGAAGGAAGAAATTTAATGGTAGTACCTCAGTCAATGCAATTTGATATCATCAAAGAAACTCACAAAAAAGGTCATTTTGGGTTGCCAAAACTGAAGAAATCCTAAAACAAGAATTTTTTATACCCAAGGCCAGAAAACAAATTGAGCATGTCATAGCCAATTGTGTGGAATGCATCTTAGTCAACAGGAAAAAAGGCAAAGCAGAGGGTCTTCTTAACCCCATTCCAAAAGAAGAAACCCCTTTCAGCACATATCACATAGACTTCATAGGACCTTTACCATCTACGTCGAAGAATTACGTCCATATATTTGCAGTGATAGATGCCTTTACGAAATTTGCCTGGTTTTATCCGGTTAAGACCACGTCAGCAAAAAATGCCATCGATAAGTTGAAATTACAGCAGACAACGTTTGGGTCACCACTAAGGATTATCAGTGACAGAGGATCGGCATTTACGTCACAAGAATTCAAGGATTTCTGCAATGAGGAAAAAATTGAACACGTTCTGATCACTACCGGGATCCCAAGAGGTAATGGACAGATAGAACGAATCTTCGGAACAATTGCACCTGTGCTAGCCAAGCTCTCAAGAGACGAACCGAAGAAATGGTTCAGTTATGTTCCCGAGGTTCAAAGAATAATGAATAGCACTAAAAGTCGTGCAACAAGGCATACACCGTTCGAATTGATGACGGGGGTAAAAATGAGACACAAAGACGACCTACATATCATGGACATTCTGGAAGAAGAAAATGAAAGAATGATCATAGACGACAGAGACTGTTTGCGTGCCGAGGCAAAGGCGAATATTTTGAAGATACAGGCAGAAAATATGCGCCAATTCAACCGGAAAAGAAAAAAAGCGCATACATATGCTGAAGATGATTTGGTGGCAATACAAAGGACACAAGGTGGTCCAGGTCTAAAGCTACGGTCAAGATTTTTCGGCCCGTACAAAGTAACGAAGGTGAAACCGAAGGATCGGTACAACGTCGAAAAAGTAGGGATCCATGAGGGACCTCAAAAAACTTCCACCGCTGCTGACCACATGAAGCCGTGGACTGAAGTTTTACAACAATAGAGGCACTCCTTGTATCATTGTATATAGACATTTTCCCCTTTTCTTTGTTGTTGTTTTTTTTATCTCTTGCCACAGGGTCATCTGGAGATTGGAATTATGCCGGGACGTCATAAAGTCAGGAAGGCCGATTGTGGGGATTAGCACTGCCGACTCCCCGCTCACCGCACGAGGGCGCTTCCAGCGCAGGGACATCGCCATTCGGTAACGAGGAGAAAGAAGCCAGAATATGTTAGTACACCGAGGTGTCTGCATCTCCTTCGCAGGGCGGCAAAAGCATCGCCATTCAGCAACCCGTTGGCTGCGGTCAACCGGCGTCTGTAATCGACGGACTAGTAACTGATAAACTCTTTGTAATCTGCATTTACGTGATCATCATAGTCCTACTGTAATAATTGTAATTATATATAAACATCATTTCATCATCTCCTGAGTCATCGTTCCATGCCTCCCACATGTATGATATAATGGCCTGTTTCTATTTCACAATTAGCGCAAAACGAAACTGCCCGAATGTGGTAAACATTCCACTTCATATTTCATACAACTCGATAGAGTTGGTGGACCCAGTCGGTAAAGACTTTTGTCTTGAATGCGGTAGGTCCCAGGTTCAGGTCCGGGCATCGCAAAAATAACTGCAGACCTATGAACGGCTCGTGCAGCCAAAAAATGTCCGACGAATAATACCCCGTATAGAGGAAGGGCACTTTAAATATCCTCCAAATTCCCAACGCTGCGTACGATGTCGCCCTTAAAAGTTGCAATGGGTACCTACTCACGTGTCGGCTCGTAACTTGACTGTAGTTCTAAATTACGACTCCCGTTTCTAATAGCACTCGTGTGTAGCTTTAATGCGTCGATAATTCAAACTAACCCTAACCCATACAACTGGATGGGAATAGCTGCCCTACGTTAAATTTTCAACTTTGCCAAAAGCCGCCAAAGCCAAAATTCAGTCGACCATTACGCCATCTTAACATCAGAAAAAAAAACCACATTCATCCTCTTGTATGGTTGGAAAACTTTTATAAAGTACAAATTACTTATTTTTGCTGAATATATTCCGACTAACCTAAAGAATCGTGGCCGGCAATTTAACGCCAAATCTGGTAACCCCGATGGCAACCTTTGGCGAAATTAGCAATTGCATTGACAATTTCTAAATAATAATCTATTTATATCTTAAACGCATATAACTTATTCTGAAGTTTTCTTATACTAATATTTTATTAATTAAATGCTTACTGATTTTAAATAATTTACTTTTTTTTTAAATCAATTCTTCGACATTTTAAAGTTTCACTTTTTTTTATAAATCTAATCTGCAATTGAATGAATTTTTTCGCTGTTTTAAGTCGGCCATTTTGAAATTAGGTAGTATTTTTGGTCATTTCGAGATGGTAACCATCTCGGCAAGTGCCGGGGTTTGTTATCACTTCGACTTGGCGACATTTTTGAAAATTCACCAAATCCGGCCACGATTTGCACCCCTACACCCGTTTGGGTTCGAATAAAAAGTATCCTATAGCCTATTCCTGGCTAAGCTACCTTCTCACCAATTTTCAGCCAAATCAGTTACGCCGTTCTTGAGTTATAAATGGTCTAACTAACACGACATTCTTTTATATATATATAGATATATCGAAAACATATTAATGAATAATTTCATCCGATTTTTATAAATGATTGTACACTTATCGTTCACACTACACGTTCTTTTAGAAATTGCTTTCATTAAAAGAATTTTATTTAGTAAGCATTTGAATGGTCAATTTTAAAATGGGATGCAAGTCCACTGGAAGGTTTTCCTAGAAGCTTCTCTTTTTTTTTTATCTAATGTTGAATTAAAGAACGAAGGAAGAAATTCTCCAAACGATTTGACTCCTTTTTACATTTAGCGATGCATTTATTAACGAAGCTTTTTAGGAAAGCTTAATTAAATCATTTCAATTGATAAAATACTTTATACCCTTTAACAAAGCCCTAATTTCTAAAGAAAGGTCGACGTGGATCAAAGCTTCATACCTATCTTAGCTATCCTATAAATAGATCGAACTGGAAAAAATTCTATGAACTTATTTCACGTATATATGTGGACTGGTGCAAGTTAAATTTATCGTAGGGCCGTGGGTTTACTCAACCCTTCATCCATAATGAGTACCAAGCTTTCTTGGAAGTTAAATGAGGGTTCATGGACAAACTAGCCATTCGGCATAGATAATAGATAATATTAGTACTTCAGACCAATATGCTACAAGAAAGGAGCTGGGCACTGCCTCATAGACTAGACTTAAATTAAAAAGTAACTTAGGTTATCAATAATAAATAAATACATATAACCACAGCCGACTAGCATTATAAGGACAGAGAAGCTCTCTATCCTTATGTCCTTCGGCTGCTCTGAAAAAGAATATCGAAACCTGTTCGGCCAACCATACTTTTCAGTTTCCTGACAGGTTTCGCTCCTTTTCTTCGGTGCAGTCGACACTCCGAAAAGAACGGAAAACGTGATGTCACGGAGAGCTTCTCTGACCTAAACCCATTAACGACCTATTGGTGAATACCATTAACGCATTCCTTATTAAATAAAAACGTCAACTTTTATGTTTCTAAAATTTATTTTTCATGTAACTTAATTTTTTTAATATGAACTGTTCAGAACATTGGTCTTCATGTGTTAGCTTCCACACTGCGTTTATAACGTAAAAAGTGGAAGGTATTATAATCGTTCAGTCCTTCTGTCTGTCTGTCACCCACTTTCATATGCCAAACTACAAATGCTACGGACAAGTGTGATACGTCAAAAAATTCAGCGCATCGAAATTAGAATACATTGAAAATTACAGAAAAGAATTCGAAGTACTTCTATTATGTAAAAAAAAACTTCAAAATTTAATGCTCATTTAAAAAGCATAGGAAGCCATTTTTATTAGAATTAAATCACCATTGCCATTCGCAACAATCGCTCGAGAAACTTTAATTCTTTTAGACAATAAATTTAAATAAATTTATTTTTGCGATATCGATCAGTTTGAATTTTAAAATGACATCAAATATATTTCACTATGAGATTCTTCGTACACTTCGTGAAATATTTTCATTCGATTTAAAAGCGAGGAATATTACATATTTGTTCTTTGAAATATAGATTAATTTTTGCAAACGATAAGTATTAATTAATGAATTTTCGAAATAAAATAAATTAAACTAGCCAAATTTAGCATGTAAATGTTTAATATGGAATTAATGCTGTGTTTGGCGCCTTTTTACCTGTTAAACACAACTGTTGTGTGGAAGCGGTTTAAGTGACAGGTTCTGTTACAAACCTACTTGTCTTATATTTTGTTGGTTTAGATAAACTTAAGCAAGAAGTTTATTTTAGAGTAGCACATTTTCTTAAAAATCGCCATCAATTAGTTAAGGGTACGTGACTTTCCGACTAACTCTCCCAATGTTAATCTAAGGAAAAATTGGATATAGTTTTTCTCGACTAGCATCAACAATTTGTTTTGTATCGTTTAGGAGAATGTTGGTATGATTTGGTATTGATAAAAGCTATACGACTGTGCGTAGCAAAACCGTTGACCCCATTTTTAGCCTACTTTTCTTTTTTTTAATTCGAAGGAATTAAAAAAATGAAAAAGTAGGTATTGACATGCGGTCGATGTCCGTCTGTCTGTCTGTCCGTACCCCCCTTCGAAAATCGGTTCTATCTATCGGATCTTAAAAATTCTTTTTTTTTTGTTAGAAAGCTATGACCTCAGATACCCAACTTTCATACTTTTTGTCCGTCTGTCTGCACGTCCGGACGGACATAAATCTACTATCTGTCGGCGAATTTCCCATTGAATTAGCATAGAAATTCAATTTTGAGTCATTTAAATCACTGTTGCCAAATCAACAATGGCATGAGAAACTTTATTTATTTAAACATATTTGAAGCAAAATAATATTTTCATGAATCAGTTTGGAATTGCGTCATAAAATGTAGCACAATTTGATTCTTTGATTGTTCATTAAGTGTTTACCAATGAAAGCGACAAGGCATATTTTTGCAATAATTATGCTAGTTTTAATTTACATTCTTATTTTAATGCAGTTTGAGTAGTTCATTACTTTGTGATATAATTTAATTATTCTTCGAACTACAAATAAATCGAGCAGACGATAAAATTTGCGAAAGAATATTAAGAAAATAGTTGATTTTGGATTTTAGAAGTTTAAATTATAGTTGGATGCTGTGTTTCGATTTTTTCTAATGTGTATAAATCTAGTGTAGAAACGGTTGTTGATGATATTTACTGTTAGGAACCTAGTTTTTTCCCGATTAGAACTTCAGTCAGTATTTAAGTAACAGGAAAGTAGGCTATTTTAGTTCTTTATGAACTTCTTGTTGAAAATTATTTTAATCCGTTATAAAGCATCGTTTTGCTTGTCAGCTTATAAAAAACGTTCAAATTTATTTAGAGAATTTTTTTTAAAAGCTCAAACGTGCAACTTATCAGTATGTGCGCATACCAAGAAGTTCGTAAATAATAGGTCAAAAATTGTGGACGAAAAAATCTATCAAATTTCTCCGTACGTTAACAATTGGTATTAGTTTCGTTTTCGAATTTCATCCCCTTAATTGTGAGTAAGCCTTCTATATCTAACATCCTCTTATCCACAGCTATACCAAGAGGCCATCCGCATGCGGTCGGATTACATAGAGGCATACATCAATAGGGGAGACATTCTCATCCGACTGAACAGGTGAGTACCGTAGAGAAGGAATAGGAATAGAGGTGCAGTAACTCTGTTCCGGTCCCCCAAAAAAATTCATATGTTTTTCTATGTTCGTCTGTGATTTTAAAGCAAGTGGCAATAGAATTTCCACCAAATAGCTTAAACTCGGAAAAAAAGTTTTATTCTGAACTTAATACTTTGAATTTCAAAGTACATCATGATAGTTTAATTTTATTAATAATAGGACAAACCGAATAAAAAAAATTAACTTTTTCAAGCAACGAAAACGCATGAATTTAGTAAACATTAAATTTTAACTTCAATGCAACTTGTTAATGAATACACATTGGTAATAAATTATTTAATTTGATTGGGGTTTTAAGTATTTTTTTCAGAGGCAGTCATTTTGTTTACATAATATAAATTTAGGAAATAATAATAATTATTGAGGAAGTAGACATTCTATTTTCTACATATCCCTATCTATTCTCTGTTATTTAAATAATTATATTGTTTACAATTTTAGAACTCAAGAAGCTCAAAGTGTGTATGAAAAAGCTCTTACACTGGATCATGACAATGCTGATATACATTATAATGCAAGTATTGTAATTATACTTTTATTATCATTGCATTTTGCAACGTTTAATTAAGTCTTTTTATATAAGGCACATGATGCTCAAAATATATTCTTAAAATGTATGAATTCTTTAAATTTCTTAACAACTGAATTCTAAATAGTTACATAAAAACTAAATTATGGAAAGTTTAAAATATGCTTTTAGTTGGGAGTTGTGTTTTTAGAACAGCAAAAAGCTGCCCTGGCTCTTACCTCCTTCGAGAAAGCTCTAAAAATCAACCCAAAGCATGAGGCAAGTAAATATTTTGATACTTATAATTTAACTTTATCGAGAAAATGTTCTTTAGAGTGGTCCAAAATAATGATACTCGCTTAATTAACATTAAGAGGACATCTTTTTTTAATCACCCTGTACTGGGTGGAAATTTTAAAAGATGCCTCCAAACGAAAAACAGCCGGTTTTTGACTTAAGTTACACCAACTAACAGCTGTTCTTAGGCTGAATCGGTTAAAAACAAAACAGGTTTATTTCTACTAACCTATCATACCTTAAAATTATCCGTGCTGCTAAATCCACAACCCCTTTTAAGGGAAGTTCATTTTTTTAAAAACTGGCGATTGTTAAGGCAACTATTAGCAACTGCGCTTGCGCGGGCATACGTATTTTGACATGAGACTGACAGGATGCTCGTCTATGCGTAGTTTCCATTAACATCACGAAAGTGGACAACAGTATAGCAGCAGACTAACTACTTTCTTGATCAGCGCCCTTTGACGGTTGTATCTTTTTTCAACCTGTTTTTCAGTGCGCTGTAACACAACTTTTTATAGCTGCACTGATCAAAGATTTTCAATGAGTGACTTCACTCACTCACTTCGCTTCACTTTCGTTTCGGGGTGCGCTTTCAAAACTGCCACACTATATACAGTTTTTAAGGGGGACCAGATCCCTCCAAATTTTCAAAAATGACATTTCAATGTTTTTAATGTTTCTTAAACTATGCAATCTTAGCTTTACTAAAAGTATTTTTAATATATATATTTTTAAATGTTGTTTAGGTAAAATTCCCTTACGTTTCATAAGTAATAAACCACTATTGTTCACTTTAAACGCTAATATCTCAAAACTTACTTTTTCAATGTGCGTGTACCTTTTTCTCAGAATCTACTATAAGTATCAACTTGAAATTTTTCATACATATTTAAGAAGTTGGTTTCTAAAATTCGCTGGAGGGATTTGAGTATAACTATCTTACTTTTTTTTCTTTATAATATTATTGATGTTTTTTAGGTCAAAAATATGTAGTTTCACTTAAAAATTTATAATTTAAAAACTTAACAATTTTTAAAAATGCTTCCAGTAAAGTATAGTTGAACATCCATTTAATAACTAGTAAAAATTTCACTAAAATGTATCAAATAGATTCTGAGAAAAAGGTACATAAAAAAGGTCATTTTAACATGGGCTTCAATGGAGGGCTCCGGTCCCCCTTACTACACTTTTTACTATACCTTATTAGCAAGCACTCCTGAATTCTGCCATTTTGATGCAAGAAGAAGGAGGTCCTCATAAGAGAAAGGCTGCATATCAAAGGTAAGCTTTATGACTGCACCAATCGAATCCGAAATTTCGAAAAATAGCTTATCTCTGCAGCAGAGTTTCAAAATTCGTTAGTAATCAGGAATTTCCTTCGCTCATATAGTACAATAAAAGTTATTTAATCTTTCCTTTAGAGAGATGAGCACTTTTTAAAATTTTCCATTCCTTTCTTCGTCGTAGTTTGAAATCGTTACAAATAGCTAACAACTGATAAATATTATTTTTGAAAACCTTATGTCGTCCGACAGGAACTAGGAAATCACCTACCAAATTTAAAGCATGCAGCTCTTTTAGTTCGAGTTGTAGAGTGGTTACAAACTGACAAACGGACTAATATTTTAAAACTTCTAAGAGTTTTTAGAATCAGTACCCTTCAAAACGTGTAAAAAACACAAATTCTCCATTTCGGAGATTTACAACCCCATCTTAATAGTTTCATTACCTTAGATTTCATATTAAGTAAATGAAAGTAATAATATGAAATACTTATATTCAGGAATTTCCAGGTTACAAATGCTGTTGGATGGTCGTGATGTGAACGAGAGAGTTTACTTCCATCTTGGGATGTTAGCAATGGATGACAAAAATACTTCACAAGCAGAGAAGTATTTCCGAAAAGCAGTAGAGGTATGTCATATGTTTGTCTAGTTTGTTAAAAGATTGTATTGGTTACCATGTAATATAAAAGCTTTTAAAATTCAGTGCAGAAGTCCTTCTTAGAAAAATTAAGTCATCGGGGAATTCAGTATAATAGTAGAATTGTAAATATCATGGGAGAGAAATTTTGGAGGTTATTGGGGTTTTTTTTTGTACTAAATCAATAGGTTCTGTTGTTTCCGAAAGAACTTTGTTGAAATTGAATGTCTCGAAAAAATATATAAAAGAACTCAGAGTAATATTTTTAAAGTTTATCAGTAATCCTTTTTATCATAGAAATTGTTGTGATCTGCCAACTTTACTTTTGAACAATTTGAAAGTTGGATTTGCAACATTTTTTGAGACTGATTCATATAATGCAGATGCTTTTAAAATGTAGCGAAGTAGTGTCTCTTTGAAAAATTGAATCATCGGGAAAAGTAGGAAATTTGTAGAATTCTAAATATCTTCACATTCAAAATCAGGAAGGGAATGTTTTTACCTTTTTTTCTAATTCAATGCAGTTCTGTTGTTGTCGATAGAAATTTTTTGAAATTGAATGTCTCGAAAATATATATATAGATAAAAAAAACTTAAAATAATATATTTAAAGTTTACCTGTAACCCCTTTTCATCATAGAAATTGTTGTGCTCAAATACATCGCAAAATGAGCTATTTTAAGTTATAATGATAATGTAAAAATAATAATGTGGTATTTAGTGATATATAATGTTACGGTTAAAGTGATAAATACCTCGTCACTTTTCCGTGATTTTAAATTACGAGGCCTTCATTCGTGAAGTAAAAGAGCCTGGCAAACTGCCAGTATATTCATCAGTAATAAAACAACACGGTTATAAATTTTATTACTATTAATTTAATTGTAACCTATCATAGTACAATAATAATTCATGGTTATTATTAATAATAACTGATAGTTTCGAATTACGTAAAAGTGTGACAAATCTCCCAAGTTAAACCGGTAGCGTACGGGGTGCTACATACAACATTAATTACAACATTGTTACTGAAACAAGTTTAACGCAATCAAAATCAAGGATGTCAAATATATTAGCGACTTTTCATTACCGCTGGAAGTAACTTTTTTATTTTCGAGCTGTTTAGGGGTTCTGTAAAAGTTGTTTTTCCTTTTTAGTATACTCCTAGTAGGAAAGCTTGTACTGTTCATCATTGTATATGTTCAGTATATCGCACAAAAGTGTCACCATATAAGTTGGTACAATTGCCCACTAAGACACGAGTACTGTTTGAAGACAAAAATACTTGACTATAAGTAAAAGAAATTAGTAGTCTATGCTGTCTACCTTGGCAATCATCCATACAAAGTCAAAATCAAACATTTTTTACATTCACCAAAGAAAAAATGGTGAATATAAAAATGTCCGTAAAATAACTTTTGAGCACTGTAGTTGAGTAATTATTGGCGAGCGATAGCGAGAAGGGGGTGTGCCCCCTATTATAAAAGTATTTCTAACACGCTACATTTCTTATTTCCCATTTACAATACATCATTTCTTAAAATTTATATAACTATCTCTCTTCAAAAGCAATCTTCTTCCACATTTGAAAATCTAAACGCAAGAACATACCATGCGTGTTAGAATAGTTCCCTTCTGTACTTTTTCATTCAACACTTCAATAAGAAAAGAAACTTATACGGAAACCTTCTTTTTGACCTGACTCTCTTTTGCATTTAGGTATTCATTTATAGAAATCATCAACTGTGCTCAAAACACATCGCCAGAAAGCCTTTTTTCATAAGCTCGGCTATTTATCCTATGCAAAACGATAAGCTCATAGCATGAAGACGAATATGGATATGCTGCCGGTCCAATACAAAACCAGTTTGCCAAGTGAAGCCATTGATCGCTTTGTAGTAAGCGTAAACAAACGCTCTTGGCGAGTTATTTGGCGCGATTCTAAAGTGGTTTTGTATAGACTTACTACATAGACTTGGCGACCTTGTAACTCTAATAAAAACTGTAATCACAACTTATTTTTATTATCTGGGAAGGGAATTACTACCATCTTATGTAAATTAAGCTCTGGTACTACAGCCTACAACTGCGGAAACAGTCATTTTTTATTTTTTTTTATTAACGTCTTTTAAGGAATAAGATAGTTCGTTTCAGAATTAACTAACATTAAGTCAGCAGTTTGTTTAGGCTTAATAGGGTTGCTTGGCGAGATTCTGACGGCTTCACTTTTGTTCTCGCCAAGAATCTCCATCTTCTTAACTTTATATATAAGCTCCAATGATATATTCCAAAAAGGTTGGGAATTCATCCATAAATATAAAATACCCTAGTTGAAACATTGCGCCGCACTTGGCCAAGGCCATTGACAGATGTTTAGCTGCGGATTTGAATGGGCCTCTGGTGCGCACGTATTTTAAGCTGGAGATGAATGCCATAGCAGAGATGTTAAAGAAAATAAATATGTTCTTTTCGACCAGTTTTTTTCTTAATAAACAAGGACAAATCGTTAAAAAAAATGTTGAATACGTTGTTTGGGGAACTGTTATTGATGTCTGACCGTGGTTCAGAATTATGCGCATTGTATCAACAATTTTTTGTTTGAGAAAGGCTCATGCAAAGCTGATAATGCTATGCGAACAAACATCAACAGAAGCATTATTGGTCGACATTACTTAGTTTATAAGTAAATGAGTTCAACCCGTATCCTACTATACAGAGTAAAAAATAAAATACAGCACTATTGCAGCATATTCACAGTGCTTTCTGTTGTATTTGATTGCAGCTGCTGCTGTAACAATTCCCAGCACTGTTGCTGTATTTTCTCAGCTTCCGCGCGCGTTCACGCCGTGACATGGACCTAGTTCAATGTTCTTCTTTTCTATTAATCGGTAATAAAAATTGGATCGTTGCTGAGGCACATGTGCTTTAATTTAAGCACACCTTGTAGGCGTTAGAATACAGAACCTGTGCTGGTAAACGTGACTTAAAAACTTTTGAAGTGTAAAACCCAGGGATTGGAGTAACGCGTTACTTGTAACGCCGTTACTTGTAACAGTTACTTTTTTTAGGTAACGTCGGGTAACGCCGTTACATTTTTCAGAAAGTAACTGTAACTGTAACTTAGTTACTTTTAGCGGTAACGAAGTAACGAAAAATTGCGTTACTTTTCCGTTACTTTCCGAAGGCTGTCTGATGCTTATTTATAAATTCCACTCCTAAGAGAGAGAAGGGAACATTTCGCATTCCCGAAATATGAGCTTTTCTTGGGAGGGAAAAAGCAAACTAGCATTGTCCATGGCTGCTAAAGGCGTGACGGCTGTTTTCAGCCAGAATTGTTAAAGTACGAATGTTTCTCTTTGTCTGTTTACCTTTCCAAGTATCACATTATAAGACCCGTAATTACAGGCTTCTACCGAAAAGAAGGGGTTTGAAATAAATCACGCTGATTGTCAAGCAGGTTGTCGTTCGGCAAGTTTCGACCAGTGCAAACCCCTTTGTGTTGCCTGAACCTGAATGGGTTCTACAGCAATGACCAACAACAAAGTATCCCCCCTTGAAGTAGCGGGGGGGGGGCACGTTCACACCTATTTCTTGATTTCTTGGTGGATTGAACCAGGATTGAAATTAAATAAAAAAAATTATTAATTATAATTTCAGCATTTTGTTTGTGCTTATGTTTCGTTAATAATGATTTTCTTTGAAAAATGGTAAGATGGCTAAATTACAATTTTTCTCATAACTTGAAATTTCAAAAAGTAACTGTGAATCTTTACTTTTCGTACTAAGTAACTGTAACGCGTTACTTTTCATATTAAGTAACTGTAACGGTAACAGAGTTACTTTTTTTATTAAGTAACTGTAACTGTAACAGAGTTACTTTTTAAAAGTAACTTTCCAATCCCTGGTAAAACCATTCCACTCGAATTTAATTATGGATGTGCTCTGTATTCATACAAAGGTTTTACGTTTCGTAAATCAGGATAGTTGTGGTTTTCCATAAATATACAAAAACAGGCCTTAGGGAAAGCAGTCCTTTGTGGATAAACGACTAAAATATAACTCCTTGAAGAAGTAACAACTGGCACTATTTCCTTAAAATAACTTCAATTGTACATTGAGAAAAACAAACAAAAAAACGTACAAAGATAGATTTGAGGAAGTGATGCAAAAAAAGAAAAGTATGGATTTAATGCCTTCGCGCGTTTTCATTTGAGAGCAGAAACTTTTCATCTCACACCCTCCATTTTGCATCGCTTTATTTCGAATTGTAAAAATATAAAGAACACAAATGCGAAGATACTATTTTTGTCTCACTTTCTTATAGTCTGCGATACTGCAACTTTATTTTTTTTTACTTGAATGCAGATACTTTTGGGTATTCCTCCTAGTTTATTTGGTTCAGGGGATGGTAAAAAAAATTCAATACGATATAGCGATTTATGAGTGTGTTTTAGTTTTATGACGTTATAAGAAATTTTGTCCTATTTTAATCACAGTACTGTTAAATAGTAGAGTTTTAAATGCATGGGTGATTTTTCCAAACGTCAACTTTTGCGTCCCTTATCAATATCTTTCATGAAATTTTTTATTATTATTATTTAATTGTTTTTTTTTATTTAAAGTACTCTCATGAGCTTATATTTTTATTCCTTAACTATTACCTTATTACTATAAAACTTTACCTGAAAATAAATTTAAATTTCTTTTACTGCTTGCTAGTACTTATAGAAATCTGAAATTCAATGCTTGATTTAATTGAATTTCTATTCCGTTAAATATCTTCAAGGATATTGACTATAAATGAAAAATTTCTGTTTTGTATATATTGTTGTAGTATACTTTTATGAAATATGAATAAAAGTAATAATGAAATGTAATAATATTCATTTATTATACATTTTTTTTATTTCTGCCCCAACTTTCACTGGGCCCACTAACAGTTTAAGATACACACACTTTATTCCTTAAGATGAGTGCCTGTTATTTTGATAGGAACTAATCAAATTGAATATCGTGAAAATTTAAAGTTATCGTAATATTTATCAAAAGTGACCCACTTGTAAACTATAACTAAGTTAATAAAACTCCTTTAAACCTCTATCAAAGGCTGTTTTGTCTCCAAAAAACAAATCAAAAAATAATCTTTGGTAAAGAATTAGATTAAACTTTAGGTGGATACTCAGACAATTTGCGTACTTTCAAATACAGTACAAATATTCAAAAAAGCATAAACAGATCCTAGTGCCAATTTGTAGTTATCGTTTTTTTCTCCCAAAATTTTCCGGAAGTTTAGTATAACCTTTTTAGAATTAAAGTTGTACTAAATTTGATTATAGCTACGATAAATTTAATTATAGTTATAATAAATTTAAAGATAGTTATAATGAATTCAATTATAGTTATGATAAATTTAATTATAACAGCTTCACCCTGAAACTTAAGTTTATATAGTTTAGAGTTATGCTTAAGCACATAAACAGGAATTTTTAACCCTAATTTATTAACGCTATATTTTACTCCAAATAGTGACTTATGCTTTTTTTTACTATCAATTACCTATGAAATATAAGATAATGAAAGTATTTCGATCGGGTCGAAAATCCAAAAAGAAGATTTTGTGTTTTTTACACGATTAGGTAGGTGATGATTTCAAAAAAGTGATCTTTGATCATTGGTCAGTCTGTCTAAAACCACTCTACAGCTCGAACTAAAAGAGCTACGGACTTTAAATTTGGTTCACGAGTTCCTAGTACCTGTTTAAAGTCATAATGAAATTTTTGATAAAACTGTAGATACCATAAAACTTTTTAGGTCATAAAGTTATTAAAAGTACCTTGTAAGATACGTAATCACCTTTTAAAGTGTGTACACTCTTAAAACAAAAGAGTGAAATTAACTCCTATAGGAGAAGTGCATTTTCGGCACCGGAAAGGAGTGGAAATTAACTCAGACTGAGTTAAAACCGCTCGTTTTAAGAGTGTAGGACGCAGATTGTTTTCTTTTATTTCTTTTACCCACTCCGAAAAAGAGTGAAATTCACTCCTATAGGAGAAGTGCATTTTCGGCACGGAAAGAAGTAGAAATTAACTCAAACTGAGTTAAAACCGCTCGTTTGTTTTAAGAGTGTATAGCTTTATTGAGTGGTAATTGAAGGTCGTGTAGTGTTACATACTCCTAGTTTTTTTGTTCAGTACTTCACTACTTATTTCTTTCTTTTACAGATGAGACCTGATTTTCGCAGTGCTCTTTTCAACTTAGCTCTACTTCTTTCTGAAGCCAAACGACCCAAAGACGCTCTACCCTTTTTACAGCAGCTAAGAGAGGTGGGGATTTTATACTTTTCTGCTTATAGAAACTCGAAAAAGAATCTATTTTTTCGAACTTCAGAACTTAATAACGCTTATTTCAGTCTTAAAATAACTAGCTCATTTAATATTGAAAAATAGTTATTAAATAAGCATTTGTGGATTCTTAATCAGTAAGGTTTGTTTTTAGTGAAAATAGTTATGTAATAGTTATAAAAGTAAATTTATAAGAAAAATATCATTTTAAATTTTACTTGAATCTTTATTTACCTATATATTTCAATAAATCTTCAATTATTATAAAGCTTCAATTATTTTCAGTATCACCCGGATCATGTGAAAGGGCTAATTTTACTTGGTGATATTTACATCAACAGTGTTAAAGATTTGGATTCTGCCCAAGAAGTACGAATTTTCATACTATTTTATTTACTTTAATATAATAAACTTGAATGTATCTCAAATTTGATTTTTACAAACTGATAATTAAACCCAATATATGAAAAACTACAGTTAAATTGTTTGTAGTAAGTGTAGATAAACTATTTCGCTATTTTTTTTCCTTTAATATTAAAATTGGTAGTGAGAATCCCTTTTTAACACACGTGACTAAGACTAGAGAAAAGGTAATTTTGCATGGAATTAGTCTACGTGCTTGTGTTTTATTAAATTTTTAGAAGGTTTATTCTGCTCTCTTGATCTATCGATTATTACTAGCTAAGGCATAAAGACTGCGTTACTTCGCATTCGAAGATGAATATTAGTCATTCAATAAGTAACAAAAATCTGGAAATATATATAACGCCATGTATAAGAAACTGGTGCACGTTAAATTTACTGCAGTCTAAAGTGCCGACGATCTTACGATGTCTCCATAAGGTTGCGTTGGATGCCAGCTTAGGTGTTGTCACTGGACCTTGATTCTAAATTATAATACTTGGTCGCCAATAGCCCTCGTGTTGCTCTTGTGCAACGTTAATTCAACCAAACCAAACAAGTTACAATATCTTTCATTTATCTAGTTTCTGGGGAGCCCAGTTGGTAAGGCGCTTGCCTCGCATGCGAAATTTCCCAGGTTCGGGTCAGGGCACTGCCGAGATAACTCCCGACATGTTAGTGGTCTGTGCAGCAAAAAGGTCCGACGAATAATACTTGTGTAGAGGGAATGCACGTTAAAGATACTTCAAAATACTGCCACCGCATACGATGTCGCCTTTAAAAGTTTCGTTGAGTGTCTATTCAAGTCGACCCGTTACTTAACTGTGGTTTTAAATTATGACGTCCTTGGCCAATAGCCCTCGTGTAACTCTAGTGCGCTGTTAGCGATAAAAAACTAACCTAACCTAACCAAAGTCCCTAAGCCGCGTATGATGTCTCTATAAAGTTGCATTGGGTGCCATATCAGGTATCGGACTCATCACTTGACCGCGATTCTAAATTACGGCACTTGTCAGCAATTTCCCTCGTGTAGATATAGAACTTTAACTCAACCCAAATCAAACAATTACAATATCCTTCATTTATCTTTTCCAGTGCTACGAGAACATCCTACACTCCGATCCCCACAACGTGCAAGCGATGCACAATCTGTGCGTCGTCCACGTCGAAAGGGGACTGATGGACAAGGCAGAAACCTGTCTGGAGAAGGCTTCTATGATGGCGCCAAAAGAACGCTATGTTGCCCAGCATCTGGACATAGTGCGCAATAGAAGATTACAAGGCAAGAATAGGATGAGACCAAAAAGACAGAGTATTAAAATGAATAGAACTCCTGGAACATAAAAGTTGGGCTACCAGTGCTTATGATTGACCTGATCTACGTCGCCCAGGACATAGTATATCTCGACATTGTACGCAATAGGATATTACAGGGCAAGAATACAATGGTGCATGAACTAAAGAGACAAAGTATCAAATTAAGTAAAGATCGTGGAGCGTAACAGTTGGATTTCCAGTGCTTATGGGGGTTTCGAAAGAAATCTACGACACTGCACATCTAGACTTGTACAAAATAGACGACTCCGAGGCAAGAATAGAATAGTGCCCTGAACAGAAGATACCTATAATAGCGAAATTAACAAAGCTCCTCGAACGTAATAGTTGGATTATCATTGCTCAAGTTAACATTTAATGCAAAGAAATTTTGAAAAGGGAAAACTGAACTTAACTCAGTTACACGGCAGCCCAAGGCCTGCTCTGCCCATTTTAGTTTACGAGACCAGAGGCAATGGGGATGTATTGCAGCATACGTTCCGGTCAGTTGGTCATACTGACGAGAAACCTCCGTTGTTTAGTTCAAAACATTTTAGCTATTGTGTTTTCCTTGAATGTACTCCATTTTTTACCGTTAAACAATTTCAAATTGTCGTAGTGTGTATCTTTTTAAGTAAACAATCATTTCACAGAAACTCAAATGTTTTTTAACTGTTGGATTTGTTAAATTTTTGGTTCTACACATGACCATAAGTACTACATTTGCAGTCAAACTTTAAAAAAATCTAAATTTTTTTAAATCAATCATTTTTACTCGATTAATAAAGATTTATATAGAGTATATAATCTTTACTAATAGATTAAAAATGACTGATCTGAAGAATTAAGATTTTTGCACATTAACACAACACATTTTGCACAATTTAAAACATTGCACATTAACCCTTTAGCTGTTCTAATACAGAAATTTAAATTTTAAAAAAATTTAATGAAAAACATTTTCTTTACCTGAAAACAGACAACTTGTCGACCTAATATAAACGACTATTTAAAATTTCTACACATTAAAGTATCCTAAAATAACATCCAATAACATTTTCCAACTTAATCTATATAATTTCCGTTATCTCGAACGGTTTTATAATTATCGGAAAGCAACAACTTCTCTAAAATCTTTCCAAATGCCAACGTTATTCGATATCTTTTTACGATTCGATTAGTGACAAAAGTGTTAGGATAAATCGATTTCTTAAATCACCGCCCAATCAAATAAACTCGCGTAATTATTCTTCACTTTCCATTAGATAAAGATGATTTAAAAATTTAATGGCGACCGAAATTCGGTTTTCTAATGGATTAAACGTTAGGTATGAGGTTTAAGGTCTTTTTAAAGAGCAAGTGTGTTATGTGTTATGTTTTGATTTATTCTACTCTTTCTTTAAAATGAAACTTCAATTGATGGAAGTTGAGTTTTTTTATTCATATTTCTAAATCGATATAACAAAATATATATGTGGGGATAGTATATGAAATATCTTTCCACTATATGCGTTAAAAAATTTTACTTTTTTTTTTGCAAAATTAAAGTATATACATTATTACATAAAACAACGAAGCTGTCAGAAATAAGGAAAATCTGTCCAGGTACGAAATATTTTCAAACCAAATGCAAAAAAAGCAAAATTTGTAACGTGTAGCTTATACGCGACGTATTTTCCAAAATAGATATGTATAAAATTACCCACTTCAAATAGTTTATTGCAGTTTTTATCCGAAAAAGTTTTGGATACAAACAAACCACGATAGTCCTTAGAAATTAGGGGCTAGGGAGCCCAGTCGGTAAGGTACTTGCCTTGCATGCGAAAGGTTCCAGGTTCAGGCCCGAACATTGCCAAAAATAACTGCCTACCTATAAAAGGCATCTGCAGCCAAAAAATAATACGCTCTGTAAAGGGAGTGCAAAGTTTCGACGCCGCCTACGATATAGCCCTTTAAAAGTTGCTTTGGGGTGCCGATTCAGGTGTCGACTCGTCTCTTAACTGTAGTTCTAAATTACGACGCCCGTCGCCAATAGCCCTCGTGCAGCTCTAATGCGACGATAATTTAACTCCTAACCCTTAGATAATAGCATTATTGGGTAAAAAAAATTACAAAGGAAAATTTGGTAGGAAAGAACTAACAGTTTCTTTATTTAATGTCCCATTCCTCCGTGGAAGCAAGCAAATAGTATTTCATCTCTTGAGTAAAGTAGTTCTACATCTGATGACCATTTCGCGTGACTTTATTTTAAAATTCCACCAATCACCAGCAAGAGCCTTTAACGGCCACTTGTGCAACGGAATTTGGATCAAATAGCTGTTGCTAAACTCAATAGTTTGGGGCTTGTTATTGGAGTGGGGCAAATGCATGGTGAACATCTGGTTGATAAAATGGTTATTTGGAAATTTTGCTTAGATTTTAGTTTTGACGATATTGAGATTCGTTTGAAGGAATTTTTCTTTTTTTTAGGCAAAGTATAAATAGTTTTTAATTCAAATAAAAAATTAAATGTTATTTTTTATGCTATATCCAAATAATATTTTTTGTTCTTGTGAGATTATAGGCAGGGCTTGATCTTCCTTCTTGGGGAACCCAAATCTTAGGAGCTCCAAGTTTTATTTATTTTCACGTTAAATTTTTTTGCTCACTAAAATTTCAGAAAAAAATTATAAAAAAAAACAGCATTTTGTGGCCTTGCGTTATTTTTAAAGCTAGGAAATAAAGCATGAAATGAGTTAAATTAATGATTATTTTCAATTTTTTTTTTAAGATGTAGAGCTTGATTTTAATTAGGGCATTGACCATCATAAGAGCAGGCGTACACAAAAGTTTCCCCCTCCTTCTAAATTTTTAAAAAAAAATTATGTGCCGCAAAATTTTATGTGCCTATAGTCCGTGTTATCCTAGATCATGCCCTGATTATTGGTAATGTATAAGTTGTTATCACTGTCGCATAATTCTTAATGAACAATTCCGACTGGCGGCTGAATGGTCAGGGAACTTTGCAGGCAGTCAGAGCCCCGGGTCCGAATCCCGGCATATGGGCATGAATATTTGTGTTGTGCATTTGTCTATATTTGTTCTGAGTACACTACGACATACGTGCTCGTTAAATCTGGTGGGTTGAAAAACCTGACTGTTTGACTGTTGAAAGAACCCCTGTTTATTAGCTTTGGGTGCCCGCACAAGTGCCAGCTCGTCATTTGACAAGGACGCTAAATTACTAGGCGAAATTGGCTTTGTTAAAGCTCCATGAAAGCTAGAAATAGACAGCCGGAAAACATACAACCTAACCTACTGCCTAATACTTTAAAGTATAGTATTTTGTGTGGACTACTTTAAAATATTAACAAAAAATAACTTTAACAGAAAATGGTAAAAATATGATTGATAGCGCAATAATTTTTCAAATATTTTTTTACTTATTGTACATCATTTTTCATATGAAAAGTGTAAGCTAAAAAAAATTTATATAGATAACTTTTATAATTTCAGAGAATCGACTATAATAGCTTCTTTCTGTACAAAAAAAAATCCTCTACAATGTCTCATTGTTAAATTTGGCAAGAGCTACATCGCACAAAAAGGGGAAATAGTATTAAATATGTAGTAATACATAGTTTCAAAAATTCAGCTTTAGATCCTTTTGAGAAAACCAACTGGAAATGTTTCAAAATATCGGGACAAAGGAGTTTCAGAGAAACCATCAATTTTCCTAATGTAGTTTGACCACAAAAGTACAAAAAAAATCTTTTGTTTTCAAAAAGGCATAACTTGAAAACGCAGAATCAAATGGAAAAATTCAGATATTTTTTTATAGTTTTTTTTTATTTTTTTGAGCTTTTGTGTATTCTTATGTACTGAGGATTTTTTCTTTTTTTGCAACATATATGTTTGCGAAATATTGAAAAAAATGCTTTAGAGGCAAATTTGTTACTTCCATAATCAAAATTAATGATGCTTCGAATCTTTAAGCCACATTTCAAAGTACATTTTACTGGGTTTTTTTTTATAATAATTTAAGGAAAATGGTAATATAGGGGTTTTAAAAAATCGTATTATATTTTTCAATGTCATTTCTTAAAAAATACAAAATATGGTCAATAAATGCAGCAAAAAAAGTTATTTTTATTTAATTTGATTTTCTTAACTCAAAAGTCTTGTTTTTATGTACTAATTAGAAATATTTATAATGAATGTGCAGTTCACATATATTTTTTAAGTTCAAAGATAAGTATACTAATGAATTTTTTAATAACTATATTTTGTAGTAAAAACTAATAATCACTTTTTTACTTAAATGTAATGTTTTAAGTACTTTCTTTGTAAAAACTTCTCTTATTCGTGTAATACTTTTTAATTTCTCAGATAAACCAATCGCAAAACGATTTTTGTTAACCAAACTGGCACTCAATGTTTGAATATTTTTAGATATCCAACCCTAAAGACCTTTGGCAAAAACAGTTAATATAAATAAGCCAAAAACTAGTCTCTGATGTCAGTATTAGGTTAATTTTCCAAATTATCGTATCCCCATTAACATATAAACCATGAAAAATAAATCTAACCTCAACTCAATTTCTAATACGGCAAAATTATAATACTCTTTTGTTAATTTAAATTTGAGTATTTTTCCAATTTTCCTTCCCCGACACATTAGACATGACATTTGAAGTAACAATAAAAGTTAACTAATTTAGGTCAGATATTAAGAACAATTGTTTCCTGATATCGTTCTTAAAAACTTATTTGTTATCCACTAATTTTATAGCCGTTAATTGTATCCTAAAAAAAAATAATTTTTATGTGCAAGAAAAAATTAAGTGACACTGAAAAGGTAGCTTGAAAAATACATTTTAAAATATACTTTTTTTCACCAAGAAATAATTATTATAGACTTAGATGTTTTTTATTTTAACTTATACGGTATGTGTAAATGGCTATGAGTAAAAAACAGATTTTGGCATTTTGTCTTTAATAACCAATCAACCAAAACAAATTTTATTTTTAAAACAAAATAATTGTTCTCACTCGTTAAATCTAACAGACGTAAAATAATAAGTAGTTATAAGTTTATCTTCTCCCTGAACAATTAACATGTGTGTGTGGAAAGGCTATTGTGATTCTGGCTTAATTACCACTCTTTGTATTCTATTATACTGGACATTTCAAAGAAAAGAAACACACAATTTTTTTGATAAGAAACAATTGAGTGCTACATTTGCGCCCATTTAAAAAAAAATTATTTGAAACTATATATTTCATTAAGTTTTTGAAATGATAATTTTTAATTCATATTATTTTGTGTTTTTCATATCGGGTTGTTACTATAAAACACATTTTTGAAACTGTAACTTATTACAGCAAGGAAAAGTGCCCTCTGAAAAACCTTCATTTTCGAATTTAATTATCTAAATAAACAAAAAGTAATAGTTTATCCAGATCCTTATTTTGTTTTTTTGGGATGGGTTTGTATAGATGGTTTATTGCTTCGCTAGAGGCAATCTTATACCAGACATTATCCGTAGTATTTCTTGTATCTTGGCAGAGCACGGCCGACCCGTAGGTCTCCACCGATACATCGGTGATAGTCTCAGATGGGAACGAAGGGGCTGGCTAGATGTAGCGTGATCCGCTTCTGGAGATTGGCTAAAAGCCTAGTAAGGGGATGCGTAGTAGTTTTGAATATGCATCTTACTTATATTGACTCTACACAGCCAATACTCACTTCGTCATTTAGAACCCTAGTCAAGTGACAAGAAGATGCCGGTTATTGCCATCCAGGACACGACGGACTGCGCGCTTAAAGTCAGTCACAATAACTTCAAATAGTACTACACTCCGAGTCGCATTTGCGTGCCGTACAATTTCGCTTATTCTGACGTTATACATAGGACTAATCCCATCACACAGAGTACTACCTGTCCAAAAAAAAAATGTCGCAAGTGAATTTTCAACGTTCCGTTTTTGGAAGAAGGTGATTGAATCGTTACAGATATTTCCATGAATCTTTGTCCGATACAAGCTCGAAACATGGACCTTACGATACAAAAAATTGCTTAGTTCGAAGTAATCATGGGTAAAAGTTGTAGATGTGGTCGAAGAAGTGATGTAACAGAGTTCAAAATGGGGCAGATCGCGTTATGGCTTGTACAAAAGTGGGACAAAATAAAAACACATACTATATGATTTGGTGTCATAGGATTGCGAACTGTTCGACGAATTACTAAAAAATGGTGGAAAGATGTCGGTGAAGCTCCCAGTTCGTGAACGAACAACGTGGCCGGCGGTCTCTGAAGGGATTAGTGAATAAAAATCGCAAGAAATCGACCGTTAAACTCACAACACTCTTCAATAAGGGAAACAAACTTACTTCCAAGCTCACAATGCGAAGATAACTTTAAAAAGCAGGACTAAAAGCTGTGTTGCAGTAAGGAATCCCCTTGTGAGTAACATCAATCGACGAAAAGGGCTGCAATTTTCAATTAAAGGACCATAAAAATTGGTCTGCTAATGATTGAGGAAAGGTCATATGGTTCTATGAGTCCCAATTTAGGCTAGTTCAAAATGACGGTCGTGTAAGGGTTCAAAAAGAAACACACGAAGCAATGGACCATACATGTATCGTACCAACTGTGCACTCTTCCGGAGGCAGTGTAATGTAATGTAATCTATTATACTAGACATTTCAAAAAAAAAAGCAACACACAATTTTTTGATAAGAAACGATTGAGTGCTTTTTTTAAGTAATTTTTGTTTGTCAGAGAATATTGTGTTTAAAAATAATACATTTGCGCACATTTTAAAAAAAATTATTTGAAACTATATATTTCATTAAGTTTTTGAAATGATAATTTTTAATTCATATTATTTTGTTTTCTTCTTATCGGGTTGTTACTATAAAACGCATTTTTGAAACTGTAACTTATTACAGCAAGGAAAAGTGCCCTCTGAAAAACCTTCATTTTCGAATTTAATTACCTAAATAAACAAAAGTATAAAAGTAATATAGTTTATCCAGATCCTTATTTTTGGCAACTAGGAACAGTTTTTGGGACTTATACAATATAATAGTCGTAAAGTTGTATATTGAAGGAAATAAAACTTTGGTAACAATTTTAGTTTCTACAAATTTAAACCTACATTTTTATTCTCTTTGTAAAAATTTATATTTTCCTTTGCTTGCTGAACTCATTTCCATATTGAGTTTTATGTGCAAGGAACTTAGACTATCTTAGACTTTACAGAACTCTACCAAGAATATTTTGACCGCACAATACAACATATATTTTCCATAAATAGATGATTGTAACACATAAATCAAAAAAATATACGGAAAATAGATTTTCAAATAAAATACTTTTGTAAGTTTAGATTTATTAATAGTACATTTAAAAGTTTATACAATATATCTAACACTTAGATACATAAAATACACATTCATGAAAATCTTTTAGGTAGGATTAAAGATCCAGTTAGGGCACGGCCTACTTCAATAACAAGGTCAGAGAAGCTTTCCCAAACATGAGCATAGACGGAATTTTTGACGTCACTGTTCCAAGTGAAGAAGATCAAGAAACTGGTTCGGACGCATTCGGAACCCTAAAAATGTGGTCAGCCGTGAACGAGTTGTTCCGAACAGGTTTCGAGACAGGTTATCTTCATCTTCGGAACAACGTTACTCGGAACTATGACGTCAAAATTTCCGTCCCCGAGCGTGTTTGGGAGATCTTCTTTGTAGTGGAGTAGGCCGTGGTTAGGGTCATGTGAGGAAAAATGGGTCACTTTTTAGCTATTTTCACCTTTAAAGTTCTCTGGCAGTAGAACCATAATTTTTTCAGATTTTTTTAAATTGCACCTTAACATTGCATTCTTTCAGTACATTTTTATGCAGTGTTTTTAATTTTTTAAAATTATAAGTGGATTGAAGTTAGTTCCATAAGTTGTGACCCATTTTACCCCACCGTGGGGTAAAATGTGTCATAATGCAAAATGATGAGTATATAATAATCTATTTATTAGGAAATACACTAAATAAGAGGAGTAGGTCAAGAACACATAAAATAAATTTAATGATACATAATTACAATGATAAATTTTCAAAAAAATATTGTTTGCGGTTGATACAAAACGGCTTTTCCATGACTCTTATAACATCTGACCTATCCCGTTCTACAATATCCCCGTCCTCTTTTCGGGAAAAACATAAAATTTTCCTATACTAGATTTTTTGACTTATTTACATGCAAATCATCCGAATAAATAAGTGTAATTTGACCAACAAATTATTTAATTGAATTTTTTCCTTTGTATTCAACTACCACCCATTTCCCAGTCAAAAGCTGTTGACTATCGTCAACAATCTTGGGTTTAGGTGCCTCTGTTTTTTACTCTGGTTTCTTTCGTTTAGGTTTTGAAAGAAAATCCAAATTCTTAATTTTCTCGGGTTTTTTTACCATTCGTTTAAGTTCATCGTCTTGTAAACGCTCCATCACATCTGCTTCCGTCATTACTTCGCCAACTTTATGTCGAACTCTTTTCTCTTCATTTTAGAGTTGTCTATCAGTGCTTTTGCAAGACCTCCTGCCATAGGTGACAGAGTTGTCACGATTGCACATTTGAGATATTTAAATGTAGGAGATAAAAGACTGGCTTTTTGAATTTAATTAAGCGCTTCAAGAGGATCCGACATAGCTGGTGTTGAACAAGAAGGCAGGGTGGAAATTAAATTTGTTGTAGCTGATATTGAACAAGAAGGCAGGGTGGCAATTTTATTTGATGTATAGCTAGTGTTGAACAAGATGGAACGGCTGCATCATCTGAAATAACTGGATCATGTAATATAACTGCGTTCAATGATGGGACATCCGGCTGATTAGAGACTCTTTCGGTCAATAACATCATGTGTTCTACTGCTTTTCCATCAGCAGGTTTGGTTTTTTTGGTTTTTTTTAATTATCGTCGCACTAGAGTTACACGAGGGTTATTGGCGACGGGCGTCGTATTTTAGAACCACAGTCAAGTGACGAGCCGACACCTGAATAGGCACCCAACGCAACTGTTAAGGGCGACATCGTACGCAGCGTTATGACTTTGAAGGATATTTAACGTGCACTCCCTAACACGGGGTATTTCCATCAGCAGGAAACAATCCTGCACCTTGAAAGACCTTCACAGCATGATCTGCTCTTAAACTTTCAAAAAGTTACTTCAAAAGAGCTAAGCCTAACTATGACCCATTTTACCCCATCCAAACTAAATTAAAATAATAAAAAAGGAAAATCAATATTTTTCTTAACTGATTAGCCTGAGGAGTTACCTAGTATGTACTTCTATGATATAACTAAATTACAGTGCAAGATTGAAGTGTTTTCTTGGTTTTTTTCAGAAGTTAGAAAGCCATAGGGTTTGCTCACCACATTTTATTGCTTATAAAAGGATTCTTTTTGGTTTCCAGATTCATGAAATTAACTTTTTATCTCATGAAATATGTTTCAAAAACCTATTGGAATATTAATACAAAAATTAGGTCAGAAAAATAAATTCTATATTAAGTTACAAAAGGGTATTTATAAAGTGACCCATTTTACCCCACCCTACCCTACACATTTGTCATTTGTAAAAAAAAAAAAAATTTTCAAGAGAATGCTTATAGAACACGGAACAAACTTATTTTACCAAAAAGAACAATTTTTTAACTTTTTCGAACAACATCAAAATAATTTCCTTCGAGCCACTACCAAATTACAAAATCCCTGAGTTTCATTTTTCAAATAGCTTACTTTTAAAACCGAAAGAAAGTATTTTAGAATAATTATTCGAAAAAGCGCGGGAAGTATTAGAAAAAGTCATTTCAAAAGGAGCTTTTTCGGACTATGCTTACTTTTAGCCAGAAATAAAATGGATTACTTTTGAGAATCCATTAATTCTTTGGCTTAATATAAGAAAGGCTTATGTGTATTATATTTACATAACACTTCGTCCATTTTTCAAATTGGTTACTAATTTGTGAAATAGTGTAACAAAGTCCGATATTAAAGCGTGGAGACTTATGAAAATCTTTTACACAAGGAAATGGAAGTTCAAAATTTCAATAAAAATAAAATTCCTTGTTATTTTACACTTGTTTCTAAAGTGCAAGTAGTATTTCTCAAAATCAAAAATATCCCCGCTGAGTTTTAAAACGTTATTTTGTCACTGAAGTAAACCTTGTACGTAAATAAAATGTTTTAAATAATTTCGGTATGATAATGATTAGATTAAAATGATTTAGTTTTAAAATAAAAATTCGAATAATTCACATTTAATCTTAGAATATGAATGCATAATACATAATAGAATGAATAATACATAATAAAATGTACAATACATAATACAATTTAATGTTATAGTAAATATATGCAACGGAATCCCCCCCCCTATTATTGCTAATTAAGTATAGATTAAAAAATAATTACTGTTAATCATGGTAGAGGGTCTTAAAAAAACAAAAAAAATGCCTTTTAAAAAAGAAAATTTTTATTAGAATATGATATCATAATACATAATAGAATGAATAATAGATAATAAAATGTATAATACATAATTACTAATTTTAATGTTTGATAGTAAATATATTACAACTTAACCCCCGCCCCCCCCCTCCTATTATTGCTTTAATTAAAATATGTTAAAATCAATACGTTAATCAGGAGAGGGTCTTAAAAAACAAAAAAAACGCTTTTTAAAAAGAATATTTTTATGAAAACCTAAAAATAAATGTAAAAATATACTTCATTAACCCCATATAAGACATATACCTAAGATAATTAACTACATCGATACTTTTTATCCCGATCTCTGACCTTTTTTATTTTCTTACATTTTCTCGCTAATCTAACAACTTAAAGTTTTACATGTTCAAAAACAAATTGATCTTGATATAAGCCTAAACGGAGAAACATATACATTTTTTTAATACAAATTCAATGGGTAATTGCCATAATAATTTTTGGTTTTAAAGGTATTGCAGAATAATAAAAAAAAATATACAGACTTACTTCAAATTCGGTACAAAAATTCCCAGCACTTGTCAGGCGTGATATTAAGGTTTTCGAGAAAATTCGTGCTTGTGCACAAAAGATAGCAGCTATAGAACTTTTTAGGTTTATACAGTCCTTGGACAAATTAGTAGACGCACTGCAAGATTTCATGTAAAATATTAATTACCGGGTGATATTGTACCGTTTTATTATTTTAAATTGATTTGTTTTTTATTTTTATACTATCCAATCGATTACCGATTTATTTGACATAAATAAAACAGCATTAATTTAGAAAAGCATAAGTTTATTAAGTTTTAAAGAAAAGTTAAATTAATGATAGTAAAAGTCAATATTTAGTTGAGCCAACTTTAGCCGATAAGTTTAATTCTGCGCGGCATGCTATCAATGCAAGACTACTGTCTCCTGCATTTGAGGATGATGATTCCACACATAAATAATCTTTTCTAGGAGCTGATACAGGTTTGTACTTGTTTACGTTTATGTATCACTTTGTCAACACAGTGTTGCCATATGTTAAAAATAAATACAAATATGTAGTCTACAACAATTCTTTTAAATAAAAATCAATAATATTGTAGTTTAAATATACCATTATTGCATAAAAACTCTTAAGAGACATAAAACTACTAAAAAAAAATACAGTGCGTCGAATAATTTGTCCAGGGACTGTAAGTGAATGAAATTGCCCAGCACCTGTCAGGCGTGATATTAAGGTTTTCGAGAAAATTCGTGCTTGTGCACAAAAGATAGCAGCTATAGAACTTTTTAGGTTTATAAGTTAATGAAATTACCTTATAAGGTACATTATCTTTAAATGTTTTGAATTATTGAGTGGTAGTTGAAAGTCGTGTAATGTTCCGCACCCCTAGTTTAAGATACAAATTGGATTGATGGTTGTGAAAGGTCAAAAAAGAGCAGTTCTGTTAACAAAAAACGTAGAAGAAATCAACTGTTCCTTTAAAAGAATATTATTGCTCACACCCCCTCGTTTCATAACAGTGAATGTTTCTTTGCCGCCAAATTTTGTGTTATTAGTAATAAGTTTTGTAGTTAAAAAAAAGAGTAAAGCGATTTTTTAAGTGGACAGTTCTTTTCTTGTTTGTTGAAATATATATATATTTTTGAGGGGGGAGGTGTCTTTTTGTTATTGTAGCAATTATTTATTTAATGAGACTTGATCTTAATCGGGTTTTTTTCTAGTTTGGATGCTTATTTTATATTAAAAACAATAATATATTCATTTTTATATGGAATAGTATGAGATTTATATATTTTTAAATAAGGCGGCTATGATATGCAAAATTGGGGTGAAGTTTCCAATTAATAATTAGAGGGTTCAGAATACAAGCGAACCAAGTCCACTTTTTATCATTTTCGAGTTAGCAGCGGAATTGCACGTACTATCTATGTAGAATTTCAGTGCAATAATGAAAAAATTTCTAGTTCAGATAATATGCCCTAGGCAACAGCAATTTAAAAAATGTTTTCAATTGCTACTGCCTAGCGGCTTCAACTTTAAACGTCTGTAGCACAAAGAAGCATTTTATGGACTTGGTTCACTTGTATTCTGAGCCCTCCAATTATATATTTAGTTTTAATTTAAAAAAGTTTTAATGATAGATACGTTTCACTTTAATTTACAATGCATAAAATGGCATGCTAAATATATTCATGCTCGTTTAAAAAATGTTTTGTACGTACAATTTGAAAAGAAATTTATGTAAATCGATGACTATTATAATGGCACAACAAACCAATATGTCGATTTATTTTACATTCACACCATAAGATCGTTAATATATTTAAAAATCTAGTTACTATTCCATATTTCATTTATAAAAACAGCAGAATAAAGAGTGTAAAACTTTAACCAAAATTTCCATATTTTGACAAAATGTCATTTTTATTATAGGAGTGTATGATTGTTTTCCGTTTAAATAAATAGAACTGAAATCCTTATCGTTAATATTTCATTTTGATTTTGTAAGATAAATTACTTTTCATAAACTTTGTATAATGTATTATCTATAATATATTAAATCTTGTCAATATTTTGTCTTTTTAAACTTAACTTTATACAATGGCGCATGAAATATACGTTCCCAGTAATATTATACCATTTAGAATGCATTAAAAAAAACTTTATTTTACAATAAATGCCCTGAACCTTTTCAATAAATAAAAGAATGAACAAGACATTTAATGAACAAGACATTTTTCATCAATATAAAGGGTGATCCAAAAGATTACATAAATCTAAAAATAATGTGAAAAAAGTTTAATTTCGATTTTGCTAGAAATATGATTGATGTTATCTCGAAGAAGAAAAGATAAGTTTTTTAAACCATAAGTGTTTCTTTGAACAATTTTCACCATAAATATCTAAAAACATACTTCAATTCGAATTATTCAAAACGCATTTTTTTTTAAATTTCCACAAATTTAAACTTATAACGTTTTAAAAAAAAGTTTGCTACATTGACTTGCAATTATAAGAATAAACTCACTCAGAAATGTAAAAATGTTGTAAAATATGGTTGTTTTTTTAGTTAAGTTTGTGTCTGAGAATATGTGCTACAGAGTTGTATGTGAACTGTGTAAAGTCATGTGATCTCGCGTGGAAAATATTATCCCCAGAGACAGAAATTTTTTAGCGATTGAAAAATCCTCAAAAAGGGTTACTTTTAATTCCAAAATTAAAAAAAAAAATTCTTAATCCAGATGTCAAGGGAAAGGAATTCTATGTCTTCTAATAGTTGGTAATTCCAACATTTTCAGTTGTCTATTTCTATCCACCGAAGGACTTTGGACCAATCTCAATGCTTCAACGCTCCATTATTTTATTGATTTTAATAGAAACCAAATCCTCTTTTCCTTTACAAGTTTGCCTTTTAAATTTCATAACATTCTGACTAGAATTTTTAGGACTCAATAGGCATGCCTCACGTCTTGAGTGGCAACAGTTCCAGCGGTATTGTTTTCATTTCTGCACCTGTTGGAATTTTGCATACATTTAAAATATTCGGCGTTATAAGTACAAGCAGAGAAAATTTTTGCAATAATATCTCTCCATTTTTGCCATACACTAATTATATTTACTATATATGAAATATAACGGATTGAACGAATGTAATTACTAGTTTCATCAACATTTTAATAGATTTTCGTACAATATAAAAGCTACTTTCAAATTATAGTTTTATACAAATTATAAATATAAACTTATATAGTTATATAAGTTTAATAAAACAAATGGCACGTAGAGACCTCTAAACTAAAATACTACAGTCGAAATGACCGAGAATTGATAGTAAAACCGAAACAGCCAATAAAATCACGGAAATGCAAGAATGAAAACTGGAACGCTACGTCACCTGAAACTAGCCAATTATTATAACCCTTGTATTTCCAAGCTAATTTTCAAACTTATGCTTTCCAATAAACTAAAAGTACATATCACGCGTTGATATCAACAACAAGTACATATCAACGGCATTTCTTTTTGAAATACTAACAAAGTAGCACGCATAAACAACATTTAAAATCCTTCTTTCACGTTACCACCCAATACCCTTGATGCTTAAAAGCGAATAAAATTCGATAAAAGCCGTTAAAAGCTTAGCTGTTGACAAAAAAATGGCTAATTAACCAAGCCAATACTCTCAATTAACCATTTATTTTTTTCTTCCAGGGTAATTTGATTTCTAACGAGCCTTAACTTCGCCCGCTCTATTTAATTAAAACCGCCCACAAAATGGCTTTTTAAAAATTGGCAATGTTCTGATCACGTGAACATTCTTCAACCTGATGGTTAATTACATGGGACCCATGTGATTAATCAGTTAATTAGCTATAACGAATAGCTTAGTACCTCGTCGGTCTAGAATGTATTCTTCTTTTAAAGGATTTTTTGGTTTGTTCTTCTCAACGTTTTCGGACATTAATTTCGAATATTGAAAGTTACACGAAACAAGAATGATTAAAAATGTAGAATCTTTATTCATGTTTAAATATTTTTCGTTATGTTTTGAACTGTGTGCAATTTTTTGAGCAAAATAAAAACCCATTCTAAAATTTAAATAATTTTAGTTAATTGATCATAGTTCTAGATCAGAGAATTTTAGTTACTGGATATTTATGTAAACTTTTTATAAACATAGACTTCTTTCATTAGAACAATAATTAAAAAAGAACTAAAATATCCTACTTTCTGGTTAGGGTCAAGTGGGGTAAGTGTGATCGGGGGTAAGTGTGATAAACAGCTCTGTAACTTTGAGAATCATTCTAAAAATCTGAAAGTTTGCAATATATAACATTAGACCACTTGTACTTAAACTAAAAAGAAATATTGACTTTAAATAATAGTTTAAAGATAAATTTGAGCTTTTGAATTTAAGTGCAACTGTCTGGTTTTTTTTCAAATTCGAAAGGTTTTCTTCCAAATTCCATAAGTGTCATATTTTTATAAAAATCCTGTTGTTTTTTCTTTCTCTGTTAGTAAAAAGAATAAAGGTAAAGATATAAAACTGGTTTGGGTTATTATTTCACATGTTGTGAAGTATGGAAGTACAATCACAGTTACCCCTCAAAATATCAGTTGTGGGTAACTGTGATAAATGTGTCTGAAAATGAGGTGAATCGAGAAGGGATTCCTGTAAAATTTGTTAAATATGATAGCATAACAAAGACATTTTCATGGCCAAATATAGATGACGTGTGTATAATTGATGAGGACGATATTGTTTTGAACCTCCCATGTCCAAATATGGACCGAAGAGAACGTCTGTTTTTTTCGCAAGATTTTGAAAATTACAATCTGTAAAAAAAAGCAGTCTAACTAATAATAAAAATTGAATAGCACCATAGGTATTTTGACTTTAAAATTGTTTGTTTCTTTTACATCCTGACTTAAGTTTATTATATCACAACATGAACCAAAAACTCATTCTCAATATTTTTGATTTTTCTTATCCGTATATTTCTAATAAGATGTAAAATGCTAATAAATTTATGTTTATATTAAATTGTTAAGAAAAATGTATGCTAGGTAATTTATATGGCTTGAAAACACTTATTGCAACTGACATCACACTTACCCACATCAAAATCACACTTACCCCTATGTGGGGTAAGTGTGATAAAACGGCAATGGATTTTGAAATGCAAATTTTATTCACTTAAATTTGGAATTCAAACATATAAATTTTTTCCTACATAGGTATGTTTCTTATAATAATTCACTAAAAATTTTTGGATTTGGAATTTACTTGAAGCAGAGAACTAATTTTTTTAATAAAAAATGCAGAAACAATATCACACTTACCCCACTTGACCCTACTTAAATACCTTTTGAAATTCTTCTGTATTGGAAAACAGTTGGTTCGTAACAGTAAAAGTTATCTACAACCCCGTTTCTAGAAAAATAATTATCAACTATTTCAAATAAACTATTTCATTAATTTTCTTTCACAAATTAAATTAATGTAATCTATCGTCTGCTCGACTTATTAGTAGTTCAAAGAAGAATTAAACATTTATTAATAACAAAAAACATGAAACTACTCCAAACTGTTTTCAATTGTACTAATTATTTATTTTTCGAAATGTTTAATTAACACAGAACGAATGAATAATATTTAAAATTTTCAAAATGGAATGGAATGCAAAAAAAAAAAAAAGGTTATAAAAAATCGAACCGTTCATTCATAAAATCGTGTTTTTAATTTTCAAAAATATTGTAAAGTTATTAAGGGATTAGGATACGTTGTTTATTTTACAACGAAAAAAATTACATATTTTCTCGAACTTGAAACAAATTATGACAAAAGAAAGGATATTATTAATAAACGACGGCGAACGTTCTTATTTCGCATAAAAATCGTGTTTTTAATTTTCAAAATAATGTAAAGTTATATGGTATTAGGATACGTTTCGCTTTCATTTTTACAACAAAAAAAATTACATCATTTTTCTTCGAACTTGAAACAAATTTAGCGAACGATAAGGACTATTAATTAAATCTGCGAAAGAAGATCAATAAAAATAGTACATTTTGCCGTTTAAAAGTTTGAATTAGAATTAGCTAAAGGCCCTGTTAGGTAAAGGATTTCCTTTTGGTGTGTATAAATAGTGTGTTTCCTCTTGAGCATAAATGTTGTGTGGAAGCGGTTTAAGTGACCTACTTGTTTTTTAACATTGAACAAACTATAACTATATAACTGTCGGCGGGAAACTGTTAAGTTGACACAAATTTTAAAGCTGTCATTTTTGCTATAAAAGTATTTGAAACTAATTCAAATAAATATTTTATTCATTTAGAAAAAATAATCGATTTCAACCGAAAAATATATTCTAATAATTGGGTCTTTTTACCGACAAACCAGCAACAATGTCCGTTTCCATCGCCAAACCTCGATTCATAAGATCATCTTACAAATCGCTTCTGGAATCCTATTTCTTTCCACAGTCAGCGTTCTTTGGGAACCTTTAAAGAACACAAGAATAAAATGGACGTAGCATTTGAATTCGAAAGATGGAAAGCTCCACAGTAATAAAAAAAGAATATTTTGTGCCGCTTGAACAATGGCTACGGCAGCCATGATGGATTTCAGACATGCCAGTAGATTTGTCTATCCTGCAACAAAAGACGATGAATTGCTGGTTTTTGTGTTAAAAAGATCGTCTAGTAAAGATAGGATATAGTAGGTCGCCTCTAGATCCAATAGTTTCTTGGATTCAAAGGGAATACGTGTTTTTCTCAACTGGTGATCAATTTAAGAATATTCTTCTGACAGTTAAAACAAAAATCATGTATTGAGATTTATCCAGAAAAATTAAATTATATATTATATTATTATAGTATCAAACACATTTGTACTAAAATCTATTTGGTAATGGTATTTTCCTTACATAGAACAACGCACTAGCAAATAAGTTGAATAAAAAAAAGTTCCGGGGTATGTACACTCTTAAAAAAACGAGCGATTTTAAGTCAGTCTGAGTTAATTTTCACTCCTTCCCAGTGTTGAAAATGCACTTTCCCTATAAGAGTGAATTTCACTCTTTTTGAGAAGTGGTTTTTCGACTCCTTTCTGATAAGCCACTGAGTGAAAGGTCTCGCAACCAATGGCCATTTCGGCCATTGGTTGCGTGAAGTTTGTCAAACGTGCCCCCTTAGATGAAGCCACGTCCGCAGTCACCACTGATGAGGTCCTGACCGGGCCCGGTTTTCATCCAGGGACCTCTTGCGTACGAGCCCAATACTGAACCGTCTGCGACAAAGTAATTACTCGGTCGCGAGGGCTAGTATTGGGTATTTGTGCTGACCACCACGCAGGACCAATGAAAACGTTTTAAAAACGCTCTTTTAAGAGACGAATTGAAATACTTTTCGAAACTGAGTGAATTTGTCATTCACTCTATTAAAAGTGATTCTAAAATCGCTCTTCTTCGGTAAAGTGTTCTTTTTTTTATCGAAAACATACTCAGAAGGAGTGAATGTTGTTGAAAAATATTTCGTTCTTTTTTTTTAGTGAAAATTCACTCTTTCGTTTTAAGAGTGTACAATACTGTAAAAAGTATTGTACGCCTGAGATATTTTGGAATTTTCAACATAGCTTAAAAAATACTTTATTTATGCTGTATTTGTTCCTTCTTACAATAAAGGCATATTTTAGCTTCCACACTACGTTTATAACGTAAAAAGTGGAAGGTATTATAATCGTTCAGTCCGTCTGTCACCCACTTTCATAGCCCAAACTACAAATGCTATAGGCAAGTGTGATACGTCAAAAAAATTCAGCGCATCGTAATTAGTAGACATTGAAAATCTCAGAAAAAAATTCGAATTCGAAGTACTTTAATTATTTAAAAAACTGCAAAATTTAATGCTCATTTAAAAAGCATAAGAAGCCTTTTTTATTGGAATTAAATCACCCTTGCCATTCACAACAATCGCTGGAGAGACCTTAATTCTTTTAGACAATCAATTAAAATAAATTTTGTTTTTGCGACATCGATCAGTTTGAAATGATGTCAAGTATATTTCACTATGTTTGTATATTGATATGAAATGTTTTGGTTTTATTTAAAAGAGGGGAATATTACATATTAAATCCTTGAAATATAAATTAATTTTTGCAAACGATAATAATTATTGAATATTTATTGAAAAAATAATTATTGAATTTTCGAAATAAAATAAATGAAACTAGCTAAATTTAGCATGTAAATGTTTATAATAGAATTAATATTGTGTTTGGCGACTTTTTTCCTGTTGACACAAATGTTGTGGGAAAGCAGGTTGAGTGACAGATTCTGTTACAAACCTACTTGTTTACAATTAGTGTACTATTAAAAATAAATCGTTGTGTCTGTTAAGGGGTAAGCTCTAAACGCAAGAAATAAAGTCAGATTTGTGGTCATCCTCATTCGTTAAATATTAGAAATGCTTTGAAACTTTTTGAAAAGTTGAGTTTTAATATATTTTATCAACCTGAGAATGAACGATGCCGCAGCTGTTTTATTAAAAAAAAGTTATGGCTGATTGTAAAAAAGTTACACTCAAAAATTGGATTTTTTGCGCATAAAATCTACATATATATTTGAGACTTAGCGGAACTCTTAGATATGTTAAAAGTTAGCTAGCAGTATATTGTGTGCAAATTTCAGAAAAAATATTAAATTTTAAATGTAATGATGTTTATGTCGTTAAGATTTTAGCTTTTGTTACTTAATGAAAATACCTTATTTTGAATTTTTCGGAAGCATTTGTTAATAAAATATTGTTTTTTTTTTCATGTTCGTTTTGTTTCCATGCAATACACACGATCAATGATGCAATGAAATTTGAATGATAACAAAAATTTACTAAATTAATACATTAATATTTTTACTTTTATTTACCGAAAATGAAGAATTGCAAGGGGTATCGAAAATCCGAAAAGGATATTTTGGGCTTTCTATACGTTTTGGAGGGTGCTGATTCCAAAATAGTGGTTTTTGAACATTGGTCCGTCTGCCATTCTGTCTGTCTGTCGTACACTCTTAAAACAAACGAGCGGTTTTAACTCAGTCTGAGTTAATTTCCACTTCTTTCCGTGCCGAAAATGCACTTCCCCTATAGGAGTGGATTTCACTCTTTTTTGCGGAGTGGGTAAAAGAAATAAAAGAAAACAATATACGTCCTACAATCTTAAAACGAGCGGTTTCAACTCAGTTTGAGTTAATTTCCACTCCTTTCCGGTGCCGAAAATGCACTTCCCCTATAGGAGTAGATTTCACTCTTTTGTTTTAAGAGTGTACTGATGCAAGTTGCGCTGACTTATTGGAAGTACGATTACATAAAGTAAATTCCTATTTGTATAACGCATAACGCTGTAAAGATATGTATTTCCTCATATACTAGTAACTCATTTGGAAATTTTATTTTTGTTCTGAACTTTGCACACACAATCTAATTTAAAATTGATTAACATTAATAAAAGTTCCGTTGATTTTCAAACATATATGTAGATTCTAAAAGAGCACACAAAAAATCCATTTTTGATTGTAACTGTCTTACGAAAAAAAACGTAACTTTTTTTTATTAAATAGCTAAGGTTCTAAGTTTGATAAAATGTATTACGATTTAACTTTTCTAAAAGTTTTGAAGAATTTCCAATATTTTTCGAATCGAAATAGACACACATTGGAAAGCAGCGAAAGAAAGTTGAAGGAAAGGTAAATTTTAAGAACGACCAAGACCTTTTTGCATGATAAAATAAAGATATTTCATGTCTAAATGAAAGTAACTAATTGTAAAAATATGCATTTTTTTGCTAATAATAAAGGAATTAAGAAAGCAAAAAATGCGTTTTTTTTTTAATTAAGTGCTAAAATATAAATTCCAAAGTACCTCAGGTGCACGGTACAACTTTTGACTGATACTGTATGCCATCATTTATAATATATTGATACTTTTCCATTTTGCATGCGCAAGCGATAAAACTCGCCAAAAATGTACAACAAATGGAATATTTCCATTAAAAATCTTGAACTGTGTATATTTCGGTTATTTAGCTGTTTATACCGTGTTTTATTAGTAAATTCCGTTTGTCTCTAAAGATCCCGTTTTTCGAAAATTGCACCCCAAAATGGCAAAATACCGATATTTCTTTTTATTATCGCAAAACTCGTTATTTGGTGATAAAGAAAACAGATAATTCGATATCGAACCAATTACAAAATTTAAAAAAATATTGCAAAATCAATTTATTTCGCAATTAAAGTGAGAACTGTTTTCATCGTCATAAAAAACGGGCACCAAGTTCACCAATGATTGAAGCTGCTAGCTCATTGGAGTTAATTACACTTTTTTGTTACTTTGTCACTCAAAAAGAATGCCATTAAAATGTATTTTAAATTAAAACTTCTTGCCTCAGTTTAGAAAAAAAAAATTTGGTCCTCATTTTTAGGGGAAAGTATGAAAGGTACAATGTTTATTATTGACTATTATTATAAAAAATAAAATTGAATTGATTATGATGAGAAAAAATAAATTTATTATCAAATTCTAACTTTAGCTTCCTAAAGTAAGTTTTAATCTTTTGTAGATTTTTAAATCGTTCTAAAGTCATAAACTTCAAATTTACTAAGTTTTTAATTTTTTAAAGATTAATTTAATAGGAGTTTCGACAAAAATTTACTAATTGGATTTGATTTTTCATTTTGAGTTTTTTTTTTACAATATATACAACCGAAAGATAGATCAATAAATGCCGCAGTGAATTTTATTCGTTTCATATTTCAAAAATGACATTTTTAGAAAGAGAATTCTTGAATTGAAGAAATAAATAGACTCTATTGTATATTTATTGTAGAAATAAAATCTCAAAATTCAAACTCACTTTCTATCACTGAGCAAATAACTCCATGCAAACCTCAAACTGAAGATCCTATTTCTTAGAACAACACAAAAAATATTTTCGCAATACCAATTCCATTTTAGAATATTTCAGAAAAGTTAAAACGAATTACGTTAGAAGGCTAAAGAAATATTTCGATTGTATTGGAGGGAAAATATTGACATCTGTTTGTACTTGGAACTACTAAAAAATAATTCTTTTTTAGAATTGTATTACTTTTATGATATTTAAAATATTTGAGAATAGAAAAGAAAATAGAAGAAACGATGATTGATGCTTAAGATTTTTGCTATTATTTAGTTTTCGAAATTATTAAAATAAAAATAAACAAATGGGTATTTTTCTATCATTTTCTTTAAAAAAATAACTCAAAACTTTTGTTTTTAACATTGTATCTACAATCGATACACACTCCCTATTCTTATCTGCGACAGGTAAAATATTATTTTGTATGTATTTCTATGTAAAATGTAAGCGTGATATGTAAGCGTGTATGTTTAAGATATGTAAGCGTGATATGTAAGCGTGTATGTTTAAGATATGTAAGCGTGATATGTAAGCCTGATCAATGGATACAGGTTAACGACGAGGGAAAGCGTCGTTAATACATTAAGAAAGCTTTCTGCCTTGCTTTATATTGGAAATAAGCCGTTAAGGGGCATCAACTGAAAGGCACCAACTGAAATAAAAAAAATATATACAAATTTACGTGTGTAAGAACAGTTAGAAAATTTGCCCCATGCATTTTTGCCAGGCTGGGAAAAAAAATTATCTTGTATATATACAAGGCACGTTTACCAGCTGAACATGCTTGCGTTTAACCACATGCTGCCCAACTATGTTTAATTTTTAGAAAAAGTAGCAATATTAGTGTGTTGTAGATAAAAGTGCATGAAAGGCAATGATGTCCTGCTTCCCCAAAAATAAATAAAAGTTTTTTTAGAAAAACATACAATAAAAAAACATGCAAACTTGCCCCTGTCTCCCCTATTATTATAATCTATTATTTATTTAAATTATTTATCAATTACTCGCTTTTTTTTACTAACACGATTAATCATAATTAAATTCACTGTGTAATAAACTGTTTCTTTTTATTGTGAACACTTCTTTTATTGGAACAAAACTAATTTATATGATTAACCTAATGAAGAAACATATTATTGTATGTCGTTTCTTTAAATACCGTGAAGAAAACGTTATGTATCCTCAATTTACTTTAATGTAATGGCAATGTCTCTATATTATACGTAATAAAGATATGGAAAAAATGATATTTATAGTAGATAAAATGATAGGTATTATATAGATAAATCAGGTAGGTGTGGCTCAAGGTTTGACCGTAAAAGAAAATCTAGTTACCGCGAAATTGTTGGATAATGTAACTTTTAATCCTCTCCATTTTCCAACTTATTACATCGATTTAAAAGTAATAACGTACTATGACATGCATAAAAATTGATCAAGCATTAACTTATTAAGGAAAGCTACAAAACAGATATTATTGCGTGTATGTTGTAGTATTTCAGTTATACTTAATGATCAAAATATATATGGCTGAAATTATCATTTTTTCTATATTTTATTTTTGAAAACATTCATTTGTAAGAATTTGTAAATTAAATTTGTAATGGTCACCCTCGGGTTAAAAGGGACTGTCATTCCCATAGAACTGATGCATTAGAATTGAAATCACAACTTTTGCAAAAAAATGGCTTTGCCATGTTATCCAATTTTCACCAAGTATGGGAAATCATCATAACATTAATTTAAAACAAAATTAAAAACAAAATAACACCCGGTTATTTAATTATTAATTGATAAAGTTTTAAAATAGTGTCACCACCTGCTGAATATTTTAGGGAATTTTAAAAACTAGATAACATTTTCGTTTCAAATTTGTTTCATTTCGATGTTATGTTGATTCCCATACCTGGGGAAAAAAGGGCATGGCAAAGCAATACTTCTCCGGAAGTTGCGATTCCAAAACTAATACATTAACTCTATGGGACTGACAATCCCCCTTAAAGCATAATTGAAAATGTGCAAACGATTGTGTAAAAATGCATATTTTCGGTGGCATCAGTTCGTATAGAAATGGGGGGGGGGGGGGGGAGGTTGCTTTTCTAATTTGTAAGTTTTTATAGAAGTGTATTCTTGTTCTTGCAAAATAAAGTTGTGAATGAAAGGAGATAAGTGTTGTGTGTGTGTTTTTTTCCAAATTTATTAAAACACAACATCAACCACTACAAAATTGACTCGCCATGAAATTTCACTAGGATAAGATACATTAATATTCTTAAAAAAATTTAACATTTACGACGTTTCCCAAGATTTTATTGGCTTTTTAAAAACAATAAAAAATTGAGCTCTAGTGTCTCAAGCACGTGATAACCAGTAATTAAAAATATTCTCCAGGGTTAACTATTAAATTAAAGGCGTTTTAAAAGCACCTATTGCATGCCCGTATCCATATATCATTGTGGTGATATCAGGTGAAAAAAAAGTACATGGGTAATTTGAAAAACTATTAACCTATCCGCATAACCTAGTGCTTAAACTATAAATAAGCAGGAAGCATTAATTGATAATTATCATTCATTAACATTAATACAATTTTTAAAAATTAATTTTTGTAACTAACAATATTTAATTACAATTATTAATTAACGATATTTAATTACAATTATTATTCAACGATATTTATTACAATTGTCCAGATATCATTGTGGTGATATCAAGTGAAAAAAGTTACATAGGTTATTTTAAAAAGTAATCATCACAGTACATAACCTATCTGCATAGCCTAATATTTAAACTATAAATAGTTAGGAAAAATTCATTCATAATTACTAGGCATTAATTTTAATATAATTAAAAATATTAAAATATAATTAACGATATTTAATCATAATACAATGGGAATATTTCTTCTGACGTCACGCTCTCTAAACTGCGACTTCATTGGTTGTTTGGTGTTCTTTGACAAAGTGTCGAAACAGTTCATGGTTTAAAAAATGTCACGCGATCCGAACTGCGATGCCATTGGTTGTTTTGTTTTTTGTGGCAAAGTGTTGAAACAAGCCCCATGAACAACCTTTAAATATAATTAACGACATTTAATTGCAATAAAATTGACAATATTTAAATATAATCAGCAAAATTTAAGTGAAAATTAACATTAAATAGTTATTTAGCAATTTTTAGTTATTTCTTTTTTAAAATTTTATCTTGATATTTAACCATATAACCCCTGGCCTCTTGTATCAAAATATTTGTAATTTTTTTTATTTAAAAAAAAAGGCTTATTGTAACAAGCAGCTATTAAATAAAACGAAAGTAACGATTTTATCAGGGATCGGAGTTACGCTTTACTTGTAACAGTGACTTCTTTTGGGTAATGCCGAGTAACGCCGTTAGATTTTTCCGGAAGGTAACTGTAACTTAATTACTTTTAGTGGTAACAAAGTAACGGAAAATTTCCGTTACTTCCCATGACGCTTTTCATTTATATTTTCGGCGTTAGGATTAAATTTAATTATTTAAAACTTTTAACGCTGAATTTTCGTTCTGAACTTTTCCAGATTGTCCATATTTCTTTGCTCATGGTTCTCTTTAAAAAATGGTAAAATGGCTAAATTTCAATTTTTCTTATAACTTGAAATTTCTGAAAGTAACTGTGATTAGTTACTTTTCATATTAAGTAACTGTAACAGAGTTAAATTTTTAATTAAGTAACTGTAACTAAAACAGTTACTTTTTAAAAGAAACTTTCCAATCCATGGATTTTATAATAGAATATTAGTGTATAACATTAACGATATTATAGAATAATTAATTGAAAACAAAATAAGGCATAGTAAGAATTATTATTTTTTTTATTATTTTTCAAATCATTTACCCAATGTATACAAATAAAAAACACTAAATATAAAATTTCAAAGGAAAATACATTTTGTACAATTTTCGTAAAAAGAATTTCTTTTTCTTTGATTTTTTTTTAGTAGATACATATTACAGAAGAAAAGACTTGTTTTTAAGAAATACAAAAAAAAAAGAATAACTTTATAAATAGTAAAATCAAAATCTTTTAGTACAACTTTTTTTATTGTTTAGATACCATTGCATTGGACTAATATTTTTTTTCTTGACAGTATTTAAGAGACATGTAAATTTTTAATTACTCGAAAAACTTTAAATTTCAAAGCATATTTTTAAAAATAGTACATATTCTGATAATAAAAAATATTAAATTTGTAAAAGATAACAATTACTTGTTTGATTATTATGTTATTACTTGATATAATTATTATGTTATTACTTGATATAATTATTTAGAAGATAAATTTTTATCTTTAAATAAACATAAATTTGAAAGGAAACTTAATCTTAGTCAGAATTTAAAACAAAAAGATTATTTTGCAAATTAAAAAAAATGCATTGCTAAAACAATGTATAACAGCCAATAAAAATATGTACACTTATTTATTTTTTTAAAAAATCATACAAAACCATATTTTAAATACATCATTCGGAAATATATTTTTATATGGATCACCGGATATTTATATATAGTATAATTTAATGGGTATTCATACATAGTACAGCTTAATAAAACCTTTTAATGAGTACATACATTTTTGGTAAGTATAGCATTTATTACTTCACTGATTAAAATTCATTAAATATCTGAAATAACATTGCCAATACAATCAGAGTAAAATCATTATCAGAACCTTGTGACATTAATTGACAAATTGAGGCCCAGATAAGGGCAATCGTTAGGAATTATGATAAGTGCAGCTGGCTTACATGGCTCTATAATCCCACTTTTTGAAATTGGTTCGAATATTTAGGTGTAAAATTATGTGTTGAAAATTTGTTTTAAAATATTCGAACCGATTTCAAAAAGTGTGACTATAGAGCCATGCTACACTTATCATATATATATATATATATATATATTTATATATATTATATATATATATATATATATATATATATATATATATAATATATATATATATATATATATATATATATATATATATATATATATAATATATATATATATATATACTTGTAAAAATATTCAATAAAGCCGGAGTAATTTTGCATAGCAATTTATATTTTACCATTGGAGTAATACAGAGACACTTTTGTTTGGAGACCCGGTCCCATTTCCCCCTTAAGAGGGACTGTCAGTCCCATAGAGCTAATGCATTAGTTTTCAAATCACAACTTTTGCAGAAGAATTGTTTTGCCATGTTATCCCATTTTTACCTTGTATGGGCATCATCATAACATCAGTTTAAAACAAAATCGAAAAGAAAATAACATCCGGTTATTTAAATATTAATTGATAAAGTTCTAAAATAGTGTCGCCATCTGCTGTATATTTTTGGCATTTTAAACTTCAAAAACATATAATTAAATAACAAGATACCATTTTCTTTTCAATTTTGTTTCATTTCGATGTTATGTTGATAATCATACCTGGGGGAAAAGGGCTAACATGGCAAAGCAATATCTCTGCGGAAGTTGTGATTCCAAAACTAATGCATTAGCTTTATGGGACTGACAATCCTTCTTAAGTTGCAAAGCAATTGAAGAGTAAAGGGGGGGGGGAACCCTTCATTGACTAAATATCCCTCCATGTCAGGCCTTTGTGCGACCATAGAGAGTCATCGCCTAACTGGTGTAAGGAAACCAGTTTCTCACTCTTCTCTCGCGGCAACCTCACTCTTCTCACGCATGTATCGAGACAAGAACCAAGGGAGAAACCGGTTTCCTGTCGCCAAAAAGCAGACTTGAATACAAGAAGATTCCTAGCCAATCAAGGGGTTCTTTCCCTGGACTCTTCAATTCTTTAACAGATATTAGGATTAAAAAAAAAAAAAAACTTTAGGTCTATAAAGCTGACCATCCACCTTTTTGTTAAGAAAATATATACGTTTAAAATCAGGAAAATTGAATATGCATGCATAAAAATTTCATGTTATTGTATATCATTTTCTTATTCAAAATATCAAAACAACTATTTTTTAAAAACAACAACTCATGAGATCAAAACTTTATTAACATTGGTTACTAGAGCATATTATTCTGTCAATACATATCATCAAAATAATTCTTTATTAATAAAAAGGTTACATCTAAAATTTATTTTGTTAAAGAAAAGGATTTCACACACTGATTTCTTATGGCTAATTCCATCTAGCTGAAGATTTTTGTAGTGTAAGTGAATTTTATTTTTACCATGTTTTTCATATTTTCATTTAACTACAACAAACATTATTTAATTCTTCAAAAGACATGATTTTTCTATCTAACAATACAAAAAAAATATCTAACTTTATAAAAAAATGTATGGAGAGTTTAATAAAATTTATTTGAAATAAGAAAGTGCTAGTTTAACTTAGTGAGAAAAAATCGCAAGTTTCATGATTCCAAATGGAATCATTGGGAGTGAAAGGATGTGTAATAAAAGGTTAACACAATCACACATATTTTTTTAAACCATCTAAAGGCAACTTTAGCATTACTCTTTTAAGATAAGAACCACAGCAAAAATAAATTAATAATTAAAGGAAGATTATTTGATTAATTTAAACGTAGTAATTAGCTTAATCAACAATAGACTTTTAGGCATGTTAAAGAAGCTTGTAGTAGTACAATGGGCTTGTTTTAACACTTTGTTAAAGAAAACAAACCAACCAATGAAATCGCAGTTCGGAGCGCGTGACGCTATAAAAAACCAATGAGCTTGTTTCAACACTTTGTCAAAGAAAACAAAACAACCAATGAACTCGCAGTTCGGAGAGCGTGACATGATAAGAAATATTCCCATTGCGGTCAAATTGACGCGTAGCCCCCAATTGTTTAGTTCTCAAGCTAGGTCGATCTTCAATCCTCTATTCATTGGTTGCATGATTTAATTCCTTTATAATAAGTACGCTGAAACCTTCATTTGAACAAAAAAAATTCAGAAGTAACCTATTTAAATAAAACAATCTACAAAAAGTATAATACACAATAGTAAGAATATACACAGAAAAAATTTATACATCACATACTTTTTCCACGTGTGAAACAAAAAGATAAAAATAAATATACATCTCAAAAACTACAACAAAATGATTTTAAGTTATGAAATAATGGTTGAGATCAATTATATTTATAATGAAAATAAATAATCGCTTCGAAATAATGTTAAGGCCTTTATGAACTTGTTTTGGTATTTTCAACTTCGAAAAAATAATCACAAGGAAACGAATATAAATAGGTAGTAAAGGAAATATAGGATTTAATGCTAAACGGCTTAAAATACTTTTAACTAAAATCCTACACATAGATGGCGCCTCGATATAGATTATATAATTATAAAATTTTATGTAGGGAACACAGAATAAAAATTTTAACATAATATTTATGTTAAATTTTTTAAAATAAAGATTAAATATAATTTTAAAACTTTTTAAGATTATTTTTTTAACTGAAAACAAAAGAACAGCAATTGTTTTAAAAACAACAATAAAGAATCAAAATTCAAATAAAGTATCTCATTCCTATATTAATAATTCATATTTTCAATTACACTCTTTAGAATGCAAAGGATGAAATAATGAATCCACTATACTATAATAATAGTAACAAAATAAATGATGACATGAAAGCCTCAGCTGATGAATTCAAATAAGGATGATATTGCAGATGCTGCCGTCTAGCGGCGACTGTGTTAAGCTTTATTTCCAGTCCTGAAAAAAAACAAAGAACTTTTAAGAATTTCAAGAAATAATACACAAATTAAAAATGAAGTTTTTCTATTGATGCATTGTAAGGATTTATTTAACTGTAAGAAAAAATAAAGAAAAGAGAGTAAAGAGAAGTAAGAAAGAAGTAAAGAAATCAAGTATTTTAAAAGTGTATAAAAACTAAGCATTTTTTCAATGTTTATATTTTAATTGAGAGATTTTCTGCATTAGTAATTAGTGTATTGCATGCATTTAGACAATTAATTATTTTTTCAAAATTTCGAAATTTAAAAAGTTTTTTAATTTGGTTTTTATTTTACTACAGTTTTAGAGCAACTTCTTTCATGTTACTTTAGGAAAATGATTTTAAATTATTATGTTTAAAAAATATTTTTAAATCTTCGTTTAAAAAAAAATTTGAAACTAAAAAGGCTTATCTCTTTTTTAACTGTGTTTTATTATATTTACTCTTCACTATTTTTAAAAAAAATTCTTCTCTTCGTTAATTATTTGCTAAGCAAATCGCTGATTTATCCGAAAAGTATTAAACTAAAAATGCGAAGACAATAATGCGTAAGTGCCGGATTTCGGCCTAGGCCTACAAGGCCCGGGCCTAGGGGCCCAGTCAGGAAGGGGGCCCTTAAAAAGATAAAATCGCCAAAAAATCACCTAAAAAAAATGTGAAAATCGCCAAACTCCGAAAACCTACCGCCCGACGGCCTCAAAAATTGCCAATTTCCAAAATAGCTTCGAGATGGTGGGGGGCCCCAATTGTCAAGTGCCTAGGGGCCCTGGGACTTTAAATCCGGCAATGCAAGGTTTCATAAGCAGACATTTTCAATTAATTCGTTACTTGTAGCACCGATTGACAGTTCCAAGTATTATGAAATATTTCAGGAAAAATAAACTGTTTGTTTTTTATGTATGTGCCACATATGGCACACGGAGAAGTGAAGGCTTAAAAAATCATGAAACATCGCTGACTATTTCAAAAATTAATTAGGAAAAAGCAAAAAATACAGCAATTTAAATCGCGATATAATTTTTATTTTATTGTGGTTTCCAAAACAATTTTAATATTATTGTACAATTAAATTGTTGTAAGGACATTAAAAAATAATCTCCCAAAAAAGTGACCGTTAGAAAGCAATTAAATCCCTGAAAGCTAATTGGTCATCGATAAGCACACTCGAACGTTTGTAAATTCGAATTCGGACCCTAAATGAATAAAAAAAGAATATTCTACTCATAAGAAAGGGGCGTGTATGACCTTGGCACCGGCGAATCAGAATGCCCGGGGATTAATAGTGCGTTTTGTTCGAAACCCCCGTAGGGCGATAACTTTCTCTTTGGTGTCATTATTATTAGCAGGTGAGTTTTTTTGGTTGTTTTTAAAAGTAATTGTTAGTTGGTTTTGTTGATTTATTAAAATTATTTTTAATAATTTTTTGAGTTGCTAATTTGGTACGCAAAAAATATAACCGAAACAAAAGAATTTAATTGAAAACTATGCAATGTAAGGATATATTTTTTATGAAAACGAATTTTAAGAAAAAAAGTTGGAAAAACGTTTCTGCGTCGGCCGGGAGTCGAACCCGGGTCAACTGCTTGGAAGGCAGCTATGCTAACCGTTATACCACCGACGCTCATTCAGTGGTAATCTTTATCTGTATCAAAGCAAACACAATCAGGTCAAAATGTGCTTAGGGAGAAAAACAAGAAAGTCTTTTCGCAGAGTTGTTTTTGAGCTGAATTTGTTTTCTTGTATAAACAGTAATAAATTTATTTTTTTCAAATATTCCATATTTTTATTAATGAAACATAACGTATTTAGTACAGGGTAGCGCAAAAAAAAGTGGTCCCGGCGTAGAGATAGGAATGCATTGAAATCCATGGCGAGAAAAACTATTGAAGCCGTCTGAAAGTCGAATTCATAAATTATTCAAGCGTGCAATGGCTTAACTTAGCAAACCTGTTTTTGCATTGGTTGGATTAGATTAGTATCACATTAGAGCTACTCATGGACTATAAGCGAGTTCAGATCTTAGTTCGTATTATATGAAGACGGCCCCTTATGCAAATTTTGTGTCTTGCAATCAACTTAAAATATTTTGTATTAACAAAAACAAATAGGTTCGATTTTCTAAGATAAAAAACGGCTGAAATAATCACAAGCAGGAACTTTTCTTGACAGCTGTACAAACCTTCAGCATTGGTTTTTGACTTGGCGACATTTCTATCTTATTCTTATCTCCATCACGGGGCCACTTTTATTTTCCCCACCCTGTATAAATTTCTACTATTATTGCACGGCTTTTTAAAAAAATATTGCAAATTAGTACTGGACAGATTTATACTAAATATATTAAGTAACTATAAACAAGCAGCAATTTTATGCAAAACATCCAATTACTTTTTAAACGCGGCAAAGGAACGGATCTATAATAAGAGGATTTTACAGGATGAATGTTTGAAGTTCTTCTAAATACAAATGCAAAAAGTTTGTCAAATCAATTTTCCAAAAATAAATCTGTAAAAATAAACCACATAATCTTTTAATAAAAATAACAGGTATAGAACAACCTTAATAATTTGTTCTTTACCATCTGGTGGTCGTTAATACTTTTTAGTTGTTTCTCTTCCCCTTCGTCTTATTAATTTTATCAACCCGATCGCTTGAAAAATAGAAAGGGTCGTCGACGCCACGCTAGTCGAGAAAACAATGCGCCGTTTTTATTCCTTTTCGTGCTCAAATGATCTTTTTTGGAACTGGTTTCACATCGAACGATGAGTGGGGAAATATCAAAACAGGCGTGCGCCAACGCTTATATAATAAAATGAAATTAATAAACATTATGGTGGCTTTATAACAACATTACATCTTAACTTTTTTTAATCGCTGCTGCCTGAGTGAATTTTATCTGAACCAGGACTTTTCATTATGGCACTGAAATTCTACATACGTAGTTATGGTACAACTATTAATACACAACCCAACTATTTTTTGATTTTAAAAATAAGATATTATTATTATTATCATCATTATTATTGTACATAAATCAGTTACCTAAATAAAACCTAATAAAAAAGCTGTTAATTTTAAAAAATATATTTTCAGAAACATGATATGGACCTTTAAAAAAAACACCATGTAATGTATAAAAAATTTAAGTTGAGTGGGATGCTTGTGAATTTGTTTGTTAAACAGGAGTTTATTTATAGCTTTTATGCATTTACGTGCCTACGTGCATAGCTGAATTTCTGGTCTACCCACTGCGCGCTACGATGTGTAAGTAGTAAGTACCCTTTAAAGATCCAAAAAACAATTTATTAATTTAATTAAGGCCTTTTGTAAGGCCCGTGGAATAATCTGCTGAGATAAGGTAATATTCTGTACATTTCTAGCTCTGATGACAGAGCTATAACAAAGCTACGTAAGCCTTCGTAATTTATAACCTCGGTCAAGTGGCGATGTGTCCAGATCCTTCGTCCAGGTCCAAAAAACAATTTATAATTTAATTAAGGTTTTTTTTGTAAGGCTCGTGGAATAATCTGTTGAGATACGGTAATATTCTGTACATTTCTAGCTCTGATGACAAAGCTATGACAAAGCTACGTAAGCCTTCGTAATTTATGACCTCGGTCAAGTGACGATATGTCCAGATCCTTCGTCCAGATCCAAAAAACAATTTATTAATTTAATTAAGGTTTTCTGTAAGGCGCGTGGAATAATCTGTTGAGATAAGGTAATATTCTGTACATTTCTAGCTCAGATGACAAAGCTATGACAAAGCTACGTAAGCCTTCGTAATTTATGACCTCGGTCAAGTGACGATATGTCCAGATACTTCGTCCAATAAACAATTTATTAATTTAATTAAGGTTTTTTTGTAAGGCTCGTGGAATAATCTGTTGAGATACGGTAATATTCTGTACATTTCTAGCTCTGATGACAAAGCTACGTAAGCCTTCGTAATTTATAACCTCGGTCAAGTGACGATATGTCCAGATACTTCGTCCAGAGCCAAAAAACAATTTATTAATTTAATTTAGTTTTTTTTGTAAGGCAGGTGGAATAATCTGTTGAGATAAGGTAATATTCTGTACATTTCTAGCTCTGATGACAGAGCTATAACAAAGCTACGTAAGCCTTCGTAATTTATGACCTCGGTCAAGTGACGATGTGTACCCACCTCTACGTGCAGTCTACGCCGTATGTGGATGCCGGGGCTTCATTGGGCTGCCGTCGTACAGGGGCGGGCTCCAGAATGTCGTTCAAGGGCGGCGACCTTTGGTCGACGAGTCGCTTCTCCGGCCTGGGGCATTCTGTGAACGAAAACAACACAGTTCAAAAATAAGATTTGAAATTGTTTTTATTTGTTAATTTGCTATACTCTCATAGCCTGATCTACCACAAGTCCCCCAAATTTTAGGGTCCCCTAAATATTAGTTTCTATGATGCTGTTGATTACCAGAACTTCTGTAACTTTTAAAAATTTTCAAGACTCCACTTTGTTTTTAGATTGACTTTGTCTCAGACATTGACCTAAGGTGATTTGTTTGATTTGTATATTATAAGGAAGCCGAAAAAATTTTAGTTAGTTATACTTCTGTATAGCTAATGGAGTTCATTTAAAGAGCTTCATTTTTGGATTTTCGTTCTAAGTATCGCAGTAACTGATAAATTGAACAACCTTGGCCAATCATGCAATTTTTGAAGCAATCAGATGTTTGGCTATATAATTAGCCAATCATTTACTTTTCCACAGATTAAATGCAATAGAGACACTGCATTTCAGACGATATTTTTGAAAAAATCTTTTTTTTTTGAGATCTGACAATTTTTAAAACTTATTTTTCGGGTAAAAAGTTTAGCATGAACAAAAAAAGAAAGTTCTTCTGTCCAAGTGAGATAATAATAAAAATATAACAATAACGACTCCCTTGCTATTTCAAGAGAAAAAAAATAACATGAATTTTGTAATGGAATAGAAAAAAAACGTCACCATTATAAAATTAAGGTAAAGAAAATCTACAACTCGCGTTCAGAAAATACATGATTTATTCTTTTGTAAAAATCTTAATTTTTTGCGCAAAAAGAAAAACTTTGGTAATATTATCAGTCGCAATATGAATTTGCACTTCTGCTGCCTGCCCTTGTTCACAACATTTCTTCAGATGACACAAACATTAATAAGCCACAACCACAATAGTTAATCCACAATGCCGCTTTTTAAACGATTTTATCTATTAAACTCCATGAACGTCAGCTACACAAAAACCAAACGACCCCCTATTTGTTAGCCCCACGTTTATGCACCCTAAAAACTGTACATATTAAAAGAAAACGGACCTATATCCAATGTTATACAACGGGACAACTGTCTTTTCAGAAATATCCCCCTCCAGATGCATCTCGTAAAACTGCCATAAGCAACAGTAAATCGCACAAATGCATTCTTTATTGCGAATGTGATGCGTTAGTTCCGGACCTATAATATACAACAGGAGGAATTGTGCACGCTCAGATTTACTATCTCCTGGCTGATATTTATTGGTACTGTATACCGACTACAGGCATAAATCGTGTTAGTCAAAATGGGAATGTGTAGGGTATGTTAACCTAGAAAAATGTGGTATTTTTTCAGTGGTATCGGTGACAAAATCGTACTTTTGAATTATTTTATGGGCTTCTTATAGGAATTTATGGAATATCGGGACATTTGTCGAGAGGAAAAACCATTTCTACTCATGGATGCCACATCAAAACGTTAATAATATGTTTGGCTAGCCAAATCTAGATTTCAATTTACAAAAATATTCCATGTAATCACGAAAGCAAGATTATGATTTTCCGTTAGCTAACTCAATATCTCGTAAAGGAAAAGGGGGTAACATCGAGATTGCGGTTTGCTTAATTACAATATGCAAGATGAAGAAAGGCCATGTCATGACTGTTAACCTCCATCTTTCACTTCATTTGGCCTATACTGTGCTAGGCCTTTCATTCACATGCACCAAGCTTACTACAAAGACATTAATTTAAACTTCGTGGTCACATATTTGTTCTTCGCCTCTGCAGCGCCACATACAACTAAAGAGCAAGACCCTGAAAATATTAAACGTAAGCATCGCAAAAAAAATTTGATTTTCGATTAGTTGACTAAATTTTTGAAACGAGAAAGGACTTCCATGAAAACTTTTTATTATTTTATATTTGAAGGTAGAGAAAGGCCTTGTCATAACAGCTAAGGCCCATAATGTGCTTTATAACTAAAAATCATTACCAATAACCTTTCACCTGCACTAACATCATCACCAGAATTCTATACAGAAACAAATAATTAACATTGTGTGGCTACATTTTTCTTCGCCTTTGCAGCACGACCCAGACCACATACCACTCGAGCCCAAGACCCTGGGAACCTTTCCGGACAATGCCTGGACACTTCCACAGTTTGAATGCCGCATTTTTACGGTCCATAAACCTAACGACCTACACATTCGAGGCAGAGGCCCAGCAGATGGCCTATAGGCGCCCCTAAAAGCGATATTTATGGGGCATCTCCTTTCCGCCGAGCCTATTCTTCGTGCCTTGACGATTCTGATACCACAATGCCAGAAATCACATTAAGTTTTCTTCGGAGGGTCGCGAGAGGGGTTTTCTGTCATTTGTGTTGCGTGATTCATGTAATGGTGTTTATTTCTTCTTGCCCTGGATGGACCCTCGACCCGAACCATGCTTTTGAACACGAAAGGGTGGTCGAATGGCCCGACTTACAACTACTTTAGGGGCCTGGGCACCAGCAAATTTGAGGCCCCCCAAGCATATACTGCGATAAAATATTCGAGTGTATTTTTCTAAATTTCAGTGTGCACCAAAAAATAGCAGTAGTAATTAATTTAGAATATAGGCTCAATCCACCCAAAATTAATTTTTTTAATTGATTAATTTTTAGTTTAAACACAATTTCGCAGTCAGCTTTTAATTAATTTGTATATTTTTTGCATACTTCATATTAAAGAGTTAAGTTTGGGGGCAGTTATATTGAGCATAAATGTTCCCGACGAAAATTTGGGACCATCTTAAAGTGGGGTTGCTGGGAACGTGCCCTGTTTGCCCTGTCGGAAATCAGGCCCAAGGTGTCGGTATTTTGGTTGAAGAAAGGCGTTAGAAACAGTTTCTGTAGAAATAATACAAGGTGATAACTTGGCTTTACTTGAACTACGAACAGATAAAACTTTAATCAGATCAACAATTAGATATGGAGACCTTAAATCAAAAACAGAAGAAGATTCAAACCTGGAAGAGAAAGATTTTAAGAGCCATATTTGGACCCAGCAGAGAAGGTGATTTTTGGAGAAGGCGCTATAGAATTATGAAACGCTAGACTATTTGGAGAGAAAGACAATGTTAACATCACAAACAAAAGAATTCAATGGCTTCAGTACAAAGATAATTCAATGGCTGCGATATATGGAAAGAAAAGAATTGACGATAGTAGAGGCACAAATGTACTAGACATTGTTTACCGCCGGAACGTTGTTCAAAGAAGCAGGCTTCAAAATATGACACGCTTTCCACCATGCAAATACAAAAGGAGAAAAAAACATTAACCTAACCAGTTCCGAATCATTAACAGCAACTGCAACCCTTCAAACAGTCAGTTGACCATTTTCCTCAAACAACTAATAAGCTGCAATGTCGATGAGACAAGCCAAAAACGCCAACGATCAGAAAGAAGAAAAATACCCCATAGACAAATTACGCATCTCACTAACACTACGCAAACGAGCTTTAAATAATAATCGACACGGACAATCAACACTAACAATAAAAAAAAATAAAGGCCACTTCCACGCTCTGATAGTTGCTTCCATCACGAATTGCTACAAAGCACTTAAACGTGGAAAGAAGGACACCATTATTATGTTTTTAATAATCGGATATGTTCTAACCTTGACTGTAACCGCAGGTTCATCTTCCGGCAAAGTCAAGGCAAGCAGCTCCCCCTAGTGATTATAACTAGCATCGTGTAATTATTCGGAACATTACGGGACGCCACCTGAGTTTTTTTAATGATGATATTCAAAATAAACGGTCGCCGAATCAGCTGTAATTTGTGTTAGCTTAAAAACCAACCTTAGTGATGTTAACAATGTAGCTACAGTTTATTGAATTTTTCCAGCAACACCATTTTAAATTTGCAAATAATAATTTAAAATTAACATTTCAACTATAAACAGATTGCCCTCCTACCCCCAGGATAGTGTTTTTATGGCAAAAGGATTCATAATATAATGCAAATGGGGGAAAAAAAACGTTATTGAAAGGCATTTAGTTAAGAGACTTCATAAATTTCTTACTTTTAATTAAGTATGTTTATTTAATAATTTTTTTTTAACAAAAAGTGTTTAAACTTCTACATTATTATTTTTAGGCCAAATTTAAAGATATAAAAATGTTTTTTAATACTTCTTTTCAGGTAAAAATAATTTTTTTTAATATAAATTTGATCCACCATATTTGCTACTATTTTAATAATTATGTCAAATCTATGAAAAATTATTTTTGGTGATTCGTTAAAAATAACTAAAAACTGATATTATACAAGCATGTATTAAAACAACTAAATAAAAGTTAAATTTTATACATTATTCTGCGAAATCCAACTCCAACTTTTCTTTTATCAGAAAGGAACATTTCAATGAATGCAATCATTTGAAGCGCTTTTCCGCCGTTTTTCAAACATGAATAACTACACTCTTAAAACAAAGAGTGAAATTCACTCCTATAGGAGAAGTGCATTTTCGGCACCGGAAAGGAGTGGAAATTAACTCAGACTGAGTTAAAACCGCTCGTTTTAAGAGTGTAGGACGCAGATTATTTTCTTTTATTTCTTTTACCACTCCGAAAAAGAGTGAAATTCACTCCTATAGGAGAAGTGCATTTCGGCACGGAAAGGAGTGGAAATTAACTCAGACTGAGTTAAAACCGCTCGTTTGTTTAAGAGTGTACAGAAATGGAAAAAAAAAACTTTTGTGGGGGATATATTTGGACTCCAGAGACCTTAATCTACAATTGTAGCTACTTTAAAACAAAATTTAAGACTTGTGCAAATTCTCTAAAACGAAGTCAGTTCAACGCTCTACCACCCAAGCTATTCCGGTAATCTACACTTTAGTCTAAGAAGGGATTGGAAAGTTACTTTTAAAAAGTAACTGTAACAGTTATTGACTAAGAAAGTAACTATGTTACAGCTACAGTTATTGACTTAAAAAGTAACTCTGTTACAGTTACAGTTATTGACTTAAAAAGTAACTCTGTTACAGTTACAGTTATTGACTTAAAAAGTAACTCTGTTACAGTTACAGTTATTGACTTAGAAAGTAACTCTGTTACAGTTACTTAGTTACTTAATACGAAAAGTAACTGATCAAAGATACATTTAGAAATTTCAAGTAAGAAGAAAATTTTTAATTTAGCCATCTTACCGTTTCTGAAAGAGAACAAAAAAACTAAAGAAATAGGAACAATTGGAAAAAGTTAAGAACGAAAATTCAGCGTTGATAAAAGATAAATTTTAAATAATTAAATTTAAGTCGAACGTGAACTGTGCCAAAAATATCCGTGAAAAGTGGCGTGAGAAGTAACGAAATTTTTCGTTACCGCTAAAAGTAACTAAGTTACAGTTACTCTCTGAAAAATCTAACGACGATACTCGACTTTACCTAAAAAAAAGTAACTGTTGCAAGCAATGCGTTACTCCAATCCCTGAGTCTAAACATTATACTTTAGTGGGACTAGCATGTAAACAATCTGAAGCACATAAACTGGTTTAATGTAGGGACCAAGTCGGGGTTAAAGGGTTGAACGCCATCTTCAACTTGAAGAAGCGTGTTCAAGGTAAATATCCTCCAGGAGAGGGTTGGGTCGCGATAAGATGTTGCCTCTTCTCGGTAGTTCTGCGGTTTCTGTATGTCATTGAAAAGATGTTATTTATTATTTTGTGGACTACTTAAACGGTAAATAGTGGTTACCGTATTTGATATCGTTTAAAGAAGGGATTGGAGTAACGCCGTTACTTATAACAGTTACTTTTCTTTTAGGTAACGCCGAGTAAAGCTGTTAGATTTTTCCGAAAGTAACTGTCACTTTTAGTGGTAACGAAATAAAGGAAAATTTCGTGTCTTTTCCGTTACTTTTCATGCCGCTCTTCATGGATATTTTCGGCACAGTTCGGCGTTCGGTTTTTAAAAAAAATTAAAAATTAAATTTTCACAACGTTGAATTTTCGTTTCTATATTTTCCCCGATTGTCCCTATTTCTCTAGACTTGATTCACTTTGAAAAATGGCAAGTTCTTGAAATTTCTAAAAGTTACTGTGATTCGTTACTTTTCGTACTAAGTAACTGTAACTAGTTACTTTTCATATTAAGAAACTGTTACAAAGTTACTTTTTTAATTAAGTAACTGTAACACTTACTTTGTTTAATTAAGTAACTATAAAAGTTACTTTTTTAATTAAGTAACTGTAACAGAGTAAATTTTCAGACCCTGTTGCAGTGAAGTAAAAAAACCGATACAATGATGGACAATTAGAACGAGGCGGAGGGTGGTTTGTTTATGAGAAAGAAAACAATGCTTGGCGTACCTAACTATGGCGTCACTGTTGGCGCGACCGTTCTTGTTTAGACGAGTTAGGCAACCGCCAACCAGTTTTTTTTTTTGTGGGATTTGAGACAACGTAACTGCGACGTCACTTTAGGCGTGGCCGTTCCTGTTGTCCATTGTTTTAGTGTAAATCTGAATACCGTGCTGAATTATTAGTTGACAGACAAAGGTTCCTGACACATTGTCTTTTACTGCTAACTGCTTCTATTAAATTACGAAGGACTTTTTAGCGTGTATTTCTTTCGAGCTTCCTGTGAATAACTACCAACCAAATGTCTTATCATAAAATCCTGTCTGGTTCATTGTTTAGTCGGGAAAATAAACGCAAATATAGTCAAACCCTAATCTTAAATAAACTATCCAAAACAAAAATTACTAGAAAAATGATTATTAGTTCTAAAAAAATATACGACAAATTCAATGTTAATGCTCCAACTATATATGTTATTATATATCATTCTTTGTTTTAATCTTTTATTAACACGTGACGATGGAATGAATGACCCACATTTTTTTATAGGTTTAACTAAAACTCTAGGTCAACGACGTAAACAACGATTTTCCCTCCTAAAACTTTTTTTATAAAAAAATATATTGATGGGGCTTTCATATTTCAGTATAATAATCATCATTAACACATCTGTCATCATTACCTGGCTTTTTAAAAACCAGGTCATAGATTTTAAGATGAAGCAACAGCATATATCGTGATGGATTCGACGAATCCTCCCCAGCTATAGAAACTATATACTATAGGAGGTGAGGGAAATAATAAAATACTCGATTTCACCTGTTGTAGAAATTTTATTTTTTAAAGTATTTCATTTTCTATACTTTTTTTCTCTGCTTTAAAGTTGCATGTAATACGTAGATGTTAAATTACATGTCAATCTAAAAGGTATAAATCTAAAAAAGTATTTTAAATGTATATACAACTTAAATATGGGTTCATCGAAAACGTTTGTTTAGATCTTCAGAAGTAGTTTATTTTTACAAGTATTTCATTTAATTTTCTAAACTGTAGTCTCTGCTTTTAAGTTATATGCAGTACGTTAAATTATGCATGTCAATCTAAAAGGTATAAATCTAAAAAAAGTATTTTAAATGTATATACACTTAAATATGCGTTCATCGAAAACGTTTGTTTAGATCTTCAGAAGTAGTTTATTTTTACAAGTATTTCATTTAATTTTCTAAACTGTAGTCTCTGCTTTTAAGTTATATGCAGTAGTTAAATTACATGTCAATCTAAAGTATAATCTAAAAAAGTATTTTAAATGTATATACACTTAAATATGCGTTCATCGAAACGTTGTTTAGATCTCAGAAGTAGTTATTTTTACAAGTATTTCATTTAATTTCTAAACTGTAGTCTCTGCTTTTAAGTTATATGCAGTACGTTAAATTATGCATGTCAATCTAAAAGGTATAAATCTAAAAAAAAAAATATTTGAAATGTATATATACACTTAAATATGCGTTTATCAGAAACGTTTGTTTAGATCTTCAGACATATTTGCTAGAAATGACATCACACGATAAATGAAAAACTCATTCATAATGATTGGCAAGAAAATTTACCACGCAAAAATTGTCTTTCTGCTTAAGTTTATCGAAATAAACAAAACAAAATATAACACAAATGAAGACCATAGTCCTGTACAGTTTATATAGGACAAATAATGGTACATGAAAAACAAATTTTATAAACTTAAAAGTTTTTTTATTAGGAAATGAACAGGCCTGGCGAATTCGCGACACCACACCTGTTTCACAAAGTAGATTGAGCAGGTAGAAAGTGAAGTGGATTACTTCCATAACAGGTGTCCATACTGCAAGGGGGTGTAGCTCAGTGGTAGAGCGTTCGCTTTGCATGTGAAAGGCCCGGGGTTCGATCCCCCGCACCTCCAAATTTACATTTTTGTTCCCTTTTTACTTGAGTTTTAAACATATTTTTATTCCCATTTCTTAGTTAATTTTTTTAATATTAATTATTAATTAAATGTTTTTAATATTGTAATATGGTGATGAACAGTGTCTGCTACTTCATCGATATGCATATGGGTCATTCTTTGTTTCACTCGTTCGATGCTGTCCTCTGTTGGCGATTTTTTATTTATTAAAAAAACCTCATTTTAATTGGCGAAAAAGTAATTAAAACGTTATTAAATCAAAACTGGATAGATACTTTACTGAAATTGAAGAGTTTAGTGGAAGAACGTGCTAAGTGACATTTTTGAAAAAGTTGAGATTTTCATGTCAATGAACAGATTGTTCCATCCTTTAAAGGAAACACGATTCCCCCTTTTCATAAATTTTAATTTAAGTATACTTTTTACCTTCTGTAAGTGCCTATAAGTATCTAAAGGCAAACGAAAAAAACTCATTTTCTCAGTTTCACCTTTTTGTCACTTAGCACGTTCTTCCACTAAGCTCTTCAATTTATATTTTAACATAGAGAAGGGAATATTTTTTTTTATCAACCCATCACGACGAAAAACGAATTTAAAAAATCTTTCTTATTCGGAAATAAAGGTGTTAATGGTTAAAGGTCACAAAGTCGTCGTTAAATTGCTAAAAAACATTTTAATTCCAAAAAGGAAGATTTGAACTGAAATTGTTTTAATCATGTGACACTCCCAAATTTTCGCAGGTCTAAGAAACTAAAGTGCTCTCGGGAGCCATATCCGGGCAGCGAGTCTAAATAGATACAATATTAAAAGTTTAATTTTAGCATTGAGAATGATTTTTTTTACATCTTAGTTCCACAAAGGCAATTCAACTGTATTTACTTGAAGCATTTAACGCACATTTTTTAATGCAAAATAGCTATTAAAAAAAATGGCCAATCCAGGAAACCATATCAAGCAACCTCTCTATACCCCCAAAACAGATACACTCACTAATAAAAAAGAACTACATTAAAACCCGCACCCAAATGCAAAAAAAAATCCCCCAGATATCAGGCCTAGGAAACTAAAGTGCTCTCGAGAGCCATGCCCGGGCAACAAGTCACAAGAGCTGCCCCCTGTGTCACCATTCTTGGGCCTCCCCGAGCATTCGCGTGCCTGTTCCAAGGTCACGTCCCTGGGAAATCCCCGATTTCTAGGAAGGGGCCCCTTTTCTTGAGAAGATATGTTTCGACTTGCTTCGTCTTGAACGTGGAGATATTTTTTGTTTTGTTTTGTGGAAGGGTGTATAGTTGTATGCTGGCAGATGCAAGAAAGAAGACCGTATCTGCAATTTTGGCGTTTTTTGTTTATTAACATCAGTGCACATGAAAAGGAATAATCTTTTTTATTATAAAGCAAAATACTTTATATAATTCATAGTTAAATCCGCCTATTCAATCAAACTAATGAATCTACGTTATACTTAACGTTGGATGAAACGAGTTTTCTTCATTTTCTCAATTCTCGGCTTTTGCAGATACGGTCCATTTTCTTACAGCGACAGTATAGGGTGGAAAGTGACTGCGTTGGTTAGGGTTGAATTCGCATCATACTAGAGCTACATGCGGGTTAGTAGCGAAAAATTTAGAAACATGCCCAAGTAAAGAGGCAGACATATGAGCTGCCTCCCAACAAAACGGTAGAACGACATCGTATGCGGCGTCAGGAAATTGGAACGCCAGAGTTAACATACGTCGGTCATGCATACAAGACGCTATTTAACGACGAGAGCGCCGACTGTGGTTGTTTTTAAGTAGTTTGTCGAACGTTCTTACCGAAAAAGTTGAGAGAAATTTAGCACTGTTTAGAGAATTAGAAAGAAAGCATAGATTTTAATATTTTATTGACAAAAGTTTTAATTTTAATGTCCCTATTAGCACGTTACAAGATGCCCCAGAAATAATTAAGCCGTCATAAAATGTAATAACTAAATTAGAAGAATTTTATAATATAATCAGTTTTTTTTGTACTTTTTTAAACGAGTAAGGACAGTTTGCGATTGTTAACGATAGGTGACGCTTTACCACATGCATTCCAAAAAAATATGACCAACAGATATTAAATGCAAATAAAAAGCAACCAGTGACAGAAAAAGCACCTTATAAGAAATTATGCCGTTGACAACAGTCTAATTCGGTTATAATTTCATTATCTGCATCTTTTTACTGTTTCCATGCGAACCAAAAAGTAAAACAATTAAAGAACTCTTTGAGAAAACGCATACAATGAAGCAAGACATGATTCATCATGAAAAGAGGGGGTGTCAGGGGTCGACTCGAATAATTCATTATCTCGCAAACCACCCGCAGAGATTTACGTCATCTTTCTTTGAAAATTTCTTTTTTTTTTTCTCTCGAATAAGCCACTATTAGAGGGTTTTTGTAAAAAGATAATTCCCCTAATCGTTTTTCCCCCAGATAATTTGGCCTAAGTTTTGAAAATGCATTTCGCCATAGATCTTTTAATTTTTTTTTAGACCTAATGGTCACATCCGTAATGACTTTGAAGCGATTCCAACCAATCCGCTGGTCGGCAAGTTCAGTACCTCCTAAAACAGAAAAAGCCTATGAATATCAATATTTTAAATAAGAGGCAGGTTAAAACATAAATCTCACACTAACTTGGACGAATGAAATCGTTACATTTGCAGATTTGGCAAAAATTTCGACAGTAGTAATTAATAGAATGATCTCACATAGACGAACTAGCCCCGTCGCAAAATTCTGATAATTGACTTGCTTTCAAAGAAGGAAGATATATTGATACCCAATTAGAGCAAACTTTTCTACTAGCCAAATGCAAATTAATCGAATAAAACTCACTTCCACAAAATGTCATTTAGTCGAATACCAATACATCATTAAAAAATCTTTTATAAAAAAAACAAAGCATCAGGTAAATTTCACTACAACAAACGAAATATCTACTCATTATGCATAGGCAGAAACAATTAGCATTTTACAAAATTGCAGGTGCACTCCTCCCCTTTATAACAGGCCAATCATTCATTACATAACATCGAAGTCCAACAATAATTGCATAGCAAAGTGACTGCAAATGGTCTGATACGATATAATTGGCTTTCCCCCGTCTCCCCCTCCGAGTTACTATATTCTCTATGTAGCACTATTTGTTTTCATAAAGTCACGTGCTCCGTAGTAAGCGTTGTTGGCAGGTTGCCAAAAGAACTGGAGGATCACTGATAACTATCATAGTATTCTTTCTTACTTGTTAAATTTGGCACGTTCTCACATATTTTACATCACACGGCCTTTTGCCCGCGTTTTCCGTTTACACACTAAAAAATAGTACAATTTTTTAGCTAAATTAAATAAAGACGTAAGTTATTTGTGTTATCGTAAATGAAACTCACTTTTGAATCCACTGGTAAAAATTTTAATTGTTAGCTTTTTTGTAATTGAATAGTTCAGAGAAAAGGTATACCACCACCATACTTATACATTAATCATAGATAGCCAGAATTAAGTTTAAGTGGGAGTTCGATGGTTCTATCTCGCCCATGTCAATTTTCTTAACTTTAGGAACATTTTTATCAGGAACTATATGAGATTTCGTTACGAACTTTTTATACATTGTTTTAACTGTATGTTCCTTACGGCTTACATACAGTTCTTTGATTTAAACTGGGATATTTCATCATAGTATAAAAAAATACTTTTACTGTGATTTTTTTAAAAACAATATTTATTGAAAAACACACAAAAAAAACAGATTTAAAGTTATATAATTCTTTTTGAGCAGATATATTTAAAAATCCTCACTTTATAAATCTAAGAGCTATTAATGAGGAAGGAATAATAAAACAAAATATGTTTATATCTTTTATAGTTCCCGAGAAAAATGTTCCTAACTGTTGAAAAACCTTATATTTCAGGAAACTAAAGAAATGTAAGGTTTAGGTAAGAACTGATGTTCAGAGTTTCTCAAAAATGCTTATAAAAATCAAACCACTTAAATAGAAATCGATAATCTTGGTCTTAAATTAAAGCTACAGATATGTAGAATAAAAAAAAAGAAAAACAAATAATCGACATTTTTGACCCGAACAACCCATCCGAACAAGCAATTGAAAGAAACTTCAGCAAATGTCACAATATTGAAGCTCACTTTTTTAAAGCTTGAGCTTGAAAATGGAAATGAAGAGGAATAATGATTGGTTTCATTGAAATAACTTCGCACTAGAGCTACAAGGTGGCTGTAGGAGCAATTAAAAATGGAAATTCTTCAGTTCAGCATACTGAGACCGAATGCGAGTACTAAGAAATAAAAAAACATGTATATTATCAGATGACGCAAATATGCTATTTTAATTCAAATAAGACAGTAGCTAAACATTTAAAAACTAGACAGAAAAACCAAGCAACTATATTTTAGAAAAAATAGAACACAAACTAACTTAACTTTTAACACAGTTGCCAAATTATTTTTTTACGCAGATGACAAATAAATATACAGGGTGTCCGTAAAAGAATGTCCGAGTTTTAATGGTATATTACAGAAGTTTATTTTATACTAAATATAACAAATCATACATGACATATAACAAATCATACATGGCGCCTTTAGTGATACGGCACACATCCAAACGAAAATGCAATTCTTCCCATACTGTCTGCAGCAAGTCCGGAGTAATGGAAGCAACAGCCTGTGCAATTCCCGTATCACTAAAGGCGCACACGTTGAGCACTTATAGGAAAAACTAGGTTAGTTTTCCTTCAATGTCATGTATGATTTGTTACATCTATAATAATAAAAGAAAGAGTCTGTCTGTGTGTCTGTTTGTCATCGGATCGTAAAAGACCTACTTATACTGCCCTCAGAAATTCGAAATTTTTAAGATAGATTCCCTTTAATATTAACGTGTGCACCTGAGGCTTAGTTTTTTCATATTTGTTCCATTTTTAGAGAAAATTCAAAATTTCTGAAAAAAAATGCACCGCTTTCGCTCAAATCCGATCATTTTTTCTCTTTCCTGATGCCATCGGCTGAAAAAATTAAATAAAACTTTTAACGAAAACATTTAAAATTCAAAATGTTTATTTTATTCTTTTGCCATTACTTTCAGAAACTAAATTCATTATTTGAAAAATAATTGACATGTTTCAAGTTACGTAATTCCGCCAGTCTTCATTCCAGTCTTCATTATTGTGGATTTATTTGATGATTTTTCATTGATTTTTCAGTTAACTGCATGTATGCATATTTAAGCAATAAATGTATAGTTAAGCTATTACTGGAACTATGATGGTTTATAAAGGCCATCGCACTAGATCTATTAGTGTTTTATGCCTTTTTTATTTTTTCGCCAAATACGTTGCCAAACTCGCCAAATTATTAACTAAAATTCGCCAAATAGGCAATTTCTTTTATAAATAATTTATAAGCTGGTCGGTTGTTCGAAGGTCATTGTGTTAGAGCTGTATAATGGGTGTGGGTAGCTATATCTATTTTCTCGACAAATTATTTCCCAAAACGCGCCAAATGAGCTAAAAGGTTTTATGTATTTATGAGGGAATTGTGATGACATTTATGAGTGCATTTTATAGCGTATTTTTCATTTTGGAATTTTAAGGCAATGAAACGGGATTTTATAATTTATAACGAGCGGAAACAATAATAAGTTTATGATCCTATAACAGGGTATATGGTACACATATTTGGGATCTATTTGATATTTTTTTTTATTCCGTGCGAAGAACGGGTATAAATTTGCTAGTTTAGTATAAAATAAACTCCTGTAATATACCATTAAAACTCGGACATTCTTTTACGGACACCCTGTATATTCGCGAGACATTTTATGATATATAAAGTGGGGTGCTAATGTATACTGCTTTACTACATCAGATCAGACGATAGAAACAACAAGAACTGACAACAACTACTACAATTAGAAGAACTCCCCAGAAGAAGCCTGATCGCCCGGAGAAGTCAGCCCAATTGCTGACAAGGTCGGAAGGACGTTGACCAAACAACCTCACGCCAGCACTTTTTACGCACTACACACATGTGGGCAGGTTTTTTCTTGTCCGACACTTGTTGACGGCGGTTTGGAAACGTTTGCTTTTTTTTCATAATAGTTTAATCCGTTAACACCACAATCTGTCTCAAATAAATGTGCACTAAAAACTATATAGTAGCACATGTGGGAAGTTTTTCTTGTCCGGCACTTGTTGACGGCGGTTTGGACACGTTTGGTTTTTTGCAGCCTAGTTTAATTCATTAACATAACACCAAAATTTGATTCCATTTATATTTATTACATACAGAGTGTTTGCACAAGAAGACGTGCAGGTTAAATGTAACCACCGAAAATAAATTTGCAAGAAAAACTTTATAGTAGCACATGTGACAAGTTTTTTTTTACAGTCGGCACTTGTTGGTTTGGAAACGTTCACTTTTTTTCTTCCAGCCTAGTTTTAATCAGTTAATCCGTTAACACGAAAATTTGATTCAATTTATATTATGTATAATGTGTTGCAATAGATGGCTGCAGGTTTAATATAAAGATAAACAGTGAGAATAAATGCGCACAAAAATTTGTTTAAATGTGCAGTTTTTTCATCAGCTTCTGATTTGATTTCATGATGCCGATTTAACACGATAAGATTTGTTCAACTATTTATGTATAGTATAAAAGGCATCTGCAAAGAGTAAGTTAATATAATAGTAAATATTGACCAAAACACAAATTATTGGAAACACATCGTGGCAGTTTTTCTTTTATACTTCCGAAAATTACTTGTTATTTGAATAATTGTTAAGCTGTAAATTTTTGCGTAGTAAAATCAATTTATTGACAAAAATTATGTTCAAAAACTATTTTATGTATATATAAAAGGAATGGTGACAAAAGTAAATAATAAACTTATATTTGCGAAAAAATATCAATTGTTGTATAAATTTATAAAACATGCGATACAAATAGTTTATATCCTTTAACATGTTTTTCTGTACACATTTACTATGTTATTAATTTAATTGTAAGCTTGTAAAGGTTTATAATTGCAAAGTAATAAAAATAAATATTTATTTTAAAAAAATATGTCTCAAGATCAAAGCCTTTTAAATAATAAAACCAAAGAATATAGGGACAAAAAATAAATACATAAACTTTAACTTTTTGCGTTAGAAAAATTTATCTAATTGTGTATGCACTATAAAATTTATTAAAAAAATATGCATACAAAAATAGGAATCATAACACATTAGACAAGCAAATTATTTCATGTCACGATGTTACTGATTCGTTATAATTTATACTTGCTCTTGTAATTAGTTTTGCAGTCATGTTAGCTCGACCAAGAAAACATGTCATCGGCTTATCTATGACAGTATCGAACGAGCCACAAACGGAAAATAATTTTTTTTGACTTAACAGAAAAGGGGCCGATATCACAGGATATACATTAGGACATTTGCCTTTTTTAATGTCATGAGCATATTTTTTGTCACATCATCCATCAAAAAAGCGAAGGACAACAGTAATAAATGTGTGTCAAATAATAAACAAAAAATAGGAACATATTTCCACAGAAAAAGAAAAAATACCACAAAAAAACTCCCTTCAGCTGATAAAAAACAGTTACATTTTTATTGCCTGTCAAAAAAAAAGTGGGGGAGGTGAAATATAAGGAATCTAGTGTTGCCAACTTTTCTTTAAAAAAAATATGGGTTTGACGAAATTCTGTACTATAGGATCTACCAGTTTAGGGTTTTGCTATTTTGGATATGGCAACGAGCTTTGTAGCGTGACAGTTCGATACTTTGACAAAATACTAACAGACATTTAAGTTTGACATTTTTTATGCATTTTAAAAAATAAACAGCCTTTTTTTTCTTTATAAAATTCCGGAATTTTTTAACTCTTCAATTAGCTTATCTTAGAAAAAAACTGACTTTCTAGGTTTATCTATGAGTCATTGAGCTTTTGGATATTCCTTGTCCCCGATTTTCAATGAATTTTTGAATTTCGTTGACTTTTCTAAGTTTTCATATGCATTTATGAATCCCCAACTTGCCTACATTTTCCCTGAGCTTTTAAGACATTAATTTTTATTTTCCCGATTTTAAACAAATTTTGAGATGTTTCTTGACTTTTCCAAGTTTCAAAAGCATTTATTTAAGAATTATCATACTTTTTCAGATTTTCCAAAATAGCTCTCAGATACTTCTTTATTTACCCGGTTTTGAATGGATTTTTAGAATTTCACTAAATCTTTCCCGGTTTTCATATTATGCATAAATTTATGAACTACCTAACTTTCCAGATTTTTCATTGGCTTTTTGAAATGCCACGACTTTTTTTAGGTTTATCCTTCCCTTACTTTCAAGAACGGCATGTATTTTTAAGTGTTCCATGAGTTTTTGGTAAATTTATTAGTCAAGTTCCAAACCTTCTCATTTACAAAGCAATTTACAACTCATTTTACAGTTTTGTCCAACCAAGCCATACGATGACGCAACTCATTTTCTCTGCGATGGCAGCAACATTCAAGGCCAAACAGGTTTATGGGTCAGGTAGGACTCTTTTTTCACACACACAACACCAATAAAAAGAAAAAGTTTCAGCAGGTTGAGGAACGACTTGAAGGTTGCCCAAGGTTTACTGTCTCCGGGCTCTTTGGCTTTTGTTTTATCAGGGTCCAACGTGTTCGCTCTTTGTAGAGAACGGTTGACCCGAAAACCCCTATCAGACCAATAATCCTGTATGAAAGCGAGACTTGGGCAATAAATAAGACAGAAGAGAATAGACTACTTACTGATTTTTGAAAGAAAGATACTTCAATCAATCTTTGGAACAGTTAAAGAAAATAACACATGGAGGAGTCTATATAATCATGAACAAATACAAACAACTTGACATACTGATAGAGTTATCAAATCCTACAGGTAAGATGACCGGGGGACACATTTTTCGAGGAGAAGATTACGACCCTGCTAAAAAATTTACATTTTCACGAATTGAGGATACAAGGAGAGGAGGGAGACCAGTAACAAGATGGTTGGACAGAGTATAGAAGGAGTTGGGAGTGCAAAGGGGGAAAAGTCTGTCTACAAATCGTCCTGTCTGGAAAGCAAATTGAGAAAAAGCCTTGGTCTGCATTAGGCTGTAGCGCTGTTGAAGAAGAAGAAGTGGAAGGTTGAAGAGCAATCTTGTATGTGTTTTGCTACCACAGGGGCTAATTAGAATGGGTCCTTACTGCTTTAATGGTAAACGTACATGCTGAAAAAGGAATATAACCCCCGGATTTTAGAGTCAGCCTAACGGTTGAAAGGATGACAAGAGGATAGAGGCTAATCAGCGCAAGTTACTTTTTTCTGAGCTAACTTTTGCAGGCATATAGTTTTCGTAAAATCTAAATTAAAAAAACAAAACAAATTAATTTGTAACTTAGAAAGAAAAAAACTCCTTACCACCAAAAAACATCCCAACCGTTTTCAATTTATTAAAAAGAACAAGTGAATAAAACTCGCCGGTTTCTTTTATTTTATCTAATCCTTTTTAAATTGTAATACCTTTTCCTTAACTTCTTGTTTTTGTGAATGCGTATATAATAATGAAACATACACGAGGTTCCGGTTTATGGGATTTTTTCTACATCTCAATATCTTTATCATGCTTTCTACCTGAAATGAACAAAAGCAAGCGTGCTTCACTACGGTATGGTGTTTCTTTCCTTACGAGCGCATCATTTAGGTGAGTCAGAGCGTTGTCAGAACCACAAAGGTCCAAGCCCACCTCTAATACGGACTATGAATTGATGTAGAAATGCAGTAACCAATTTGGCAACACCTCCATACGATGGGACTTTATTAACAAGATCCCCTCAAATCGAACACACCCAAATCAAAAAAAGAACCTTATTTGGCAAGGACAAAAAAAATACACGTTTTCTAGTTTTTTTCGTCACGTGATTTTAAAGCATTTGGCGATAGAATATTCGGCAAATGCCTTAAACAATGTTTTTTTTCTCTAAAATAAGACTTTTTATTTCGAAGTATATCGTGCTAATTTATTTTTATGTAACAAACCAACAAACCTAATAAGAAAATTTATTCATTTTATTTATTTGAAAAATTGCTACGTTTTTCACCAGCAGGTGCTAAGTTGCCAAATAGGACACTCGTTGTCCGTCACATGGTTTATGTGTGTACCCCTTTTCTGCTCGCAGTCACGGTCGACTCAACTAATATGGCCAGAGAAGATTTCTGAGACGTCACACTATCTGTCCGGTCGGATTATCGGCTGTTCCGAAATGAAACGACCTATAGACTTTATTGGAACCTGAAATATATAGTAGGCCGTCCGCGAATAGGTTTTATACATTTTCTTCGGGAAAAAATGACTATCCGAACCGGACGTTTCACAGGAGAAACGGAGAACTTACGTACAAAAACGGTAAAACTCTGTCGAATTTTTATGTATATTGACAGATTTTTTTTAACAGTGCAATAGTTTCTTATTCGTTTAACAAAAGTGGACTTATGTCACTGTAGTTCTGACGGGCCTATTTGCGTCTCTATCAGGTTGTGCATTGTAGTCTGGACAGTATGTTGAAAGCGTGCCGTATCCGTCTGCAAAAGGGCCTGCTAATGATCAGGCCATTCTTCTTTTAACAATGAACATACATTTTCGTTTTGCAATGGCAAATTATGAAAGGTGTAATAAGTTGTTCACAAAAGCGAATGAAATGGAAATGACTAAAAACTGACATCAAGTGACTGTATTTTTATCGTTAGCCTTGGTTTTTTCCCATCCTTAGCAGCATCATATATGGTATGATTGCATACTCATAATATTGCAATAAAAAAATTTAGGAAAGATCAAATATATCTTGTAATATTATGTGAGCTATTAACCCATCAACGACGATTTTGTGGATACCATTAACACCTTCATTTGAGAATAAAAACGTCAAATTTAAGTTTTTTTTTAATCTTTTTTTCTGCTAACTTAATGTGTCCTTCATAAATTGTTCAAGACTATGGTCTTCACTTGTCTTAAATTTTACTTATTTCGATACACTTAGAAAGATCAGTTTCACGCAACAAATTTTCTTGACGCTTAGAGAATCGAAATTCCTTGACTTTTAGAGGTTTTTCGAAGGATTTTCGAAAAAAATTAAAACAATTTTATTAAAGCTAGGTTCTTTAAATCAATTTTATTTTTTTTTAAAATACGAATATTTATTTTAGTATTTCTATCATTAAAATGCGCATCGAAATTCTCTGATCTTTCCAAGAAAAAACCCTCCATTTTTTCGTTTTCCCTAGAAATTCTGTATAGAGTCTACGACAATTTTATTCATCAAACATATTAGAAAATAAACGTTTTTACGACATGTTTCACGCCTTGAATGGCAACAGTTCCACAGGAATTAAAATAAGGTGCTAATAATATGCTAATATAGTAGGCGAAGCTAGCCGAGTTAAACCACAATAACCGAAGCCACCAATGAAAGCAGGAATAATTTGCTTCACGTGTGTGAAATACACATTTTCGAAAATATCCACTTTCTCCACAAACACACTCCGTATTCACCGGCATTATACAGGCACACGCGCTACAAACTGATCGCGTATGCCCGGACACGTAAAATATAAGGTTTCTCGTACCCAGAAAAGGGTTAACTACGCTTGCAGAGCATGACTATTCCAAGGACGCCGTTGATAATTAAGATAATGGTTTTCTTTCTCTTAAACTGTTCGGATCTGTCCTTGTGGGATGCTATGAAGGTTAATAGGGGATCATTAGCAGTTGGATCATGTGCCGTGGATAGCGGTGAGCTCACTCATCCATCGTTGTGATTTGTATGGGTTTGGTGTGCTGTTGTGGGCAGGGCCTGATCTAGGAAAACTCAGACTGTGCCTATAGTTTTGGATGCCCCTTTTACGGAAAATTTTGCGTATGATTGGCCGTAATGATGATGCTAGTTGGCCGATTTATCACATTTGTGCTACCATTATATCAGTATCCTAAACAAAACTCCTCGGCGCAACAGCCCATTAGTGGACCAAGGCCTGCCGTGCCCATTTCAGCTTACGTGAGCTAGAGCTCTGGGGAGCTAGGCATATGTCCCGGTAAGGTGGTCAGGCTCACGCGGAAACCCCAGTTATATCGGTATCCTCGTAACATATTTATAAACCATTCACGTTAGGTCAGTGTCAAAGTTAAGCTAAAAATAAAGTGGGGTCGCAGAAAATGTTAAAATGTAATAGCATTTAGCACAATAGAAACTAAAATTTAGGGGCCTCTAAAATTTGCCTGGATGTGGAGTAAATGCAAAGTGGGTTGGGCATTTATAAAATGGACCATAGCCCGGCCATTTGTCCTTTTTAATGCCCAAAAGTAAGGACATTTATGTATAAATATTATTTTAGTTTCACTTTGGCAAAAAAAAATTAATAAAAATTTAGCTTATATAAAATCGAAACACCGTTATAATTATTTTGCACCATTTTTTTAAATTAAAAATGAAATCTATTAAGTATTCTTACTAAATGGTAGAAAAGGAGACATGTTTGAAATATTTTTTCACTTTAAAAGGGAAGGGAGTTGCCATTCAAAAAAAATATATATATCGTGAAAGTACTTATTCCATAGAATAAAGGATGTATATAAAGATCATGTATAGGTTTTATCGCTTGGGGGGGGGGGGGGGGGAAGATAAATTTCTGTTTGACAAAAAAAATCTCAGGAATAGTTGAATATTTCTCAGAAATTCATAAAAGTCCGGGAATTTTCACTATTGCAACCAATTTCAGGGTTGCCAGCCAAATTTAAGTAAAAAAATGTCGCTTTAGTTGCCTGGAATTTCCAAAATAGTTGCAAAAAATAGTCGCCTTATTATCAAAATAGTAGCAAAAATAGTTGGATCAAATTTAAATACTATATTCAAAATCGAAACTTAAGACTTAAATTATTATTTTTTTAAAATTCTCTTTGCAAAATTTATTATTTAACTGATTGCTTAACTTTTTCGGCATGAAATTCAACACATATGCAAGGAATTTAATTGGAAAATGTTCAAATGGTTCACTTTGTTAAGTTTTTGATTATGATAGGTGATAGATTTTAAGCAAGGTTGATGTTAAAATTTATATCAACTTAAATGAGTAAACAACAGTGCTAGGTATTTTATAAGAAAATTTAGGAGCAATGTGTGCGACTTAGGAGCAAATGTACATTAATGTCTACTGTATCCCACTGGAAGATTTTATTTTTACGATCGCCTAAGTTTCGAGATTATAGAATCACTAGAGTTTTGCGATTATAGAGGCATCAGTTTCGATAACTAAAATTCAAAAAATTTTAGGAATCGCCATTTACAAAAAACAGAGTTTCTTAATTTTAAAATCGCTGCAGTTGAAGAAAAAAATAACAGTCTTAAAACCTTACAAGTTCAAGCTGATTATTTTCGGCGAGATTGTTGAAAATCACGATGAGAAAAGTTGGTATTAACTGTTCTGATAACCTAGTCCCTGCAAATTTGACTACATTATTTTGTTATCTCAAAATTGAAGGATTAGGTCGCATTTTGCGACTAGGCGACTGTAAATTTTGAACCCTGCTAAACAATAAACACCTAATGTGAATTTGATTTCCTTGACCAACTCAGAATGTTGTTTCCCTTAAAAAAAAGAACTGTTTGTTAAAATATTATGTCTTAATTCATCTTGGAATTACCTTAAGTAATTTAATAATTAAAAAAGCATTTTTGCATTTTTAGTTTGATTTTTTTTACTCTCTCCATCAAACACAAAAACATCATCATGTTTCTGATCATAATTTGAAAAAAATAATAGGGCTGACATCTATTGGGATTAATAAAAAATATTTTCTAATAGAAAAAAGTTTGAAGAATCGAATGATGTGCTTTTTGATATCATAAATGGCTATAGACGATCAGAAAAAAAATTCTAAAATGATTATGCCAAATTGTCATTGGGACTGAAAGGGTTAAACACAACTGTATTTTTTTTTTCACTAATGTAGTTTGATTTACAATGGTTAATACTCAATAAAGTAGTTACAGGTCAAATTAATCAAACGCTAAAAAACATTTGAATTTTAAGTGTTTTGACAATTTTTTTTAATCAAAAGAACAAGAACTATCATAAAATTTTGAACAATTACTACAATGCGAGTTAAAGAGTAATGAAATAGCTTATTTGAAAGTTAATTTTATGACCTTTTTAAACTCCCTACAAATTTTTTTAAGGCTCTGAAAATCTTATTGTACAATGAAGTATTACAGTTTATTTGGCAAGCTAATTATGCTACATTACTGTTTAATCAAATTATTTTAATTTGCTAAAAGAACATAATTTTAAGTTTTGCATGCATCTTGTCTATATGTACATAAAAGTTAGTGAAGTTTGCTTTTAAATATCTTTTACATAACTTTCAAATTCACATTTAATATTTTTTCGAATAACTAAAAAGTTGTAAACTAATGGTTTACACAAAACTTCTGAGATGTGGCAAGGTTCAACCAACAGATTAAAAAATATAGATTCTTATTACCAGAAAAATACTTTATCCGCACGTAATCGCGCAAGTCTCTGACGATTCTACTATCCCAAACCAGAGGTGATCCTTCTGTCCCGAAACTCCCGCGATCCAACTGTCCCGAAACTCCCGCGATCCAACTGTCCCGAAACTCCCGCGATACAACTATCCCGAAACTCCCGCGATCCTACTGTCCCGAAACTCCGGAAATCCTACTGTCCCGAAACTCCGGCGATCCTACGGTCCCGAAAACTCCCGCGATCCAACTGTCCCGAAACTCCGGCGATCCTACTGCCCCGAAACTACCGCGATCCAACTATCCCGAAACTCCCGCGATCCAACTGTTCCGAAAACTCCCGCGATCAAACTATCCCGAAACTCCCACGATCCAACTAACCCGAAACTCCCGCGATTAAACTATCCCGAAATTCCCGCGATCCAACTATTCCGAAACTCCGGCGATCCTACTGTCCCGAAACTCCGGCGATCCTACTGTCCCGAAACTCCCGCAATCCAACTATCCCGAAACTCCGGTGATCCAACTATCCCGAAATTCCGGTGATCCTACAGTCTTGAAAATTGGTTATGCTATTCTATATTCCGGCGATCTACTCGTATATCGCGAAACTCCGGCGATTTTACGACCGAAGGATTTTGGCTATTCTGCAGTTGTAAAATGTGGCCTTACGGCGATTTTAAGGGGGAAATACCGAAATAAAGGATATCACCGATCGCGAGAAAAAAAAATTAGAAAAAAGTCGCCCATCCTTGAAAATAGTTGACAAAATGCTGAAAATAGTCGCTTTTGGCTTGATTTTGCCTAAAAAAGTCGCAATAGTCGCCAGGGGTCGAAAATAGTAGCAAATAGTCTCCTTTTAGTCGCCACTGGCAACCCTGCAATTTATATCATTATGGACAATGTTGCCGATCTGTGAAGAATGCCTCAAATTGTGTGTAAAATAACTAAATATGTACTAATTCATGTAGTTTAAAGTGGTGCTGGTGAATCTCCGCGGAGTGTAACCTTTAAAGTAATGTAAGTATAGATCATTTCATGAACATAAGGGTTTAAAATGCATGTAAATTTAAATTTGCAGCTAGATATAGTTGCAGTAAAAGTATCTTTTGGGCACTAACTTTTGAAAAGCTTTACTCCGTAATTACTCTTACCAAAATTTTAAAAAATGCCTTTTTTTTAATAAGTGGCAACAAACCAAAATTGTCTCTATAAAATGCTGAATAAGAATAAAATAACAAAATTAAAGAAGTTACATGTAGGATCGAAATCTCCAATAAGTCGATAAAGTAATTGTAAAACTGTAAACATTGTAACATTTTGTAGCAAGGCTGCTCAGAGGAGGGGATGACCCTTTAAAAAGGAGTTGTACAAAACTACAGTACAGGTTTTGAAAAACATTACACTTTGACAAGTCCTATAAATTAGCGAATGAACTGCATAATATTTCTATTTTTAATTTCTTCTCCAATTTCACAACGTTGAAACAACCTCTTACACTATGGACGAGCATCAAGTTACAATCGGTACGTCAAACTCAAGATATAAACAAAGGACTGTAAACAAAGAAAACCTTGTATGAAAAAGTTTACAAAAAGTTGCATTTAAAAAAAATAATGGCACCATATCTATAAGTGGATCATAGAACTGGTTTCTGGGCCAAGGTCACATAAAAAGTCACTAGGAAAAAAAGTTTTTTTTTTCTAAATATGTTTTGTACCAATTGACGTATGGTTTATTTTTCGTGATTCAAGATGCATTTTTTACTATAATTGGATAACCGTGTCCCGGGGTTAGATCGTCTTTTAATTGCATCGTTATCACATATTTTGATACATAATATCGAATGCTTCAGAACATCATTGAACCATGTCATTAGATTTTGCGAAAGAGCCCTAGTTATAAAGTTGTGCGAAACTCAAAACACAACTCTTCATAAGTTTTCTGGCATTATATAATTACATTACTTACGGTACCAGGAAATTATTTTTTTTTTTAATTCTTTCTCGCATCACAAGTTATTTGGTGGTACACAGTTAAAAATTTGGCGCTTGGTTTCAACGAAAATATGGATGCTTAAAACGTGGCAGCCACTCAGCGAATGAGACTCAGCCGAACCGCAAAAGTAGCCACTGTGATAAAGTGTGGTTGGCTTGGCGAAGACATCATATACAGCCCTCTCTCAGTAAAATTCTCAGCCCTTAGTGAAAAGCTGTCACTATCTTCGGAGGCCGTATATGTTGGGTGTTATATGTATGCGGTTGTTTCTTAAGCATTGTTTTAGAGCGATAACCAGTCAATCGTTAGCCATCTGAAGTGCAGGATACGAAAGAAAAATCTATGTTGAAACTATCGCACATAAGGTGAATATGTGCATGAAATTTGGCGATTTTGCGGATTAGGGCGTTCGGTTGAGTTTCATTCGGCTGAGTGGACTGTAACCCTTAAAAGTAGCTGCAACTGCTGTGTGATGAAATGTTTCACCATAATTTCGGCATTCTGTTGAACCATTTCTCATATTTTTGTTTCCAAAACATGAAAAAATTTTCAACCAAATACCGAAAATAAGGTGAAACATTTCACCACACAGCCCTTGCACCTACCAGAAACCATTATGTTATTATGGAAAAACCAAGCAAAAGAAATTTCACAGTGTATAACATCTCTTGTAAAAAGCGTAAATTTAGAGCTTCAACGGGTAAATATTTCTGTGAAAGTAACTTTAGAGGTGTTTAAGTGTAAATGATTTATTTCACTTTGTCTTCGACCATCAAGTTGTAAGGCGACCGTTTTCTGACAGCCCAGTCTATTACAGCGTAAGTCGATGTGTCGGCGTCTTTCATGTCGGACCGGAAAAATGACCTGCTAATTTTAAATACAGTAGTAAGAACTAAATTGATACATTGCATGCTTCATATAAAGCAAAGGACCACCCGCCTTGCTGATGAAGCGTAATATCATTTATTAACGAATCAATTCCGAAACAAATATCGGGAATTGTGAAAACGACAAAGGTCCTATTCGAGATGTAGGATAAACCAACCATAGCATACAGTTGTAATAGTGTTAATGAAATAGTGAGTTTAAAAATGGAGGATTCCACGGATGAGTGTACGGCATATGAGAGGGTAAAAAAAGAACTTGGAACAACGAGCTGGTGAAAGACTTAAAATCCGAATTCCTTTTGTGAGCAATTGTTAGCTCATTGACGACGACTGGTAAGAAAATTTGCCATGCGAAAAAAAAGCTTTCTGCTTAAGTTTAATAAACGAAAAATAAACGAAATATAAGACAAATGAAGTAAGATCAGAGTACGGAACAATTTATGTATAGGACAAATTAAAACTTTCAGTCCCAGTGATGCCATTTGGCATCATCATGTTTCTGATCAAAATTTTAAAAAAAATAATAGGGCTGATATCAATTGGGATTAATAAAAAATATTTTCTAATAGAAAAAAGTTTGAGGAATCGAATGATGTGCTTTTTAATATCATAAATGGCCATAGACGATCAGAAAAAATTTCTAAAATGATTATGTAAAATTGTCATTTGGACTGAAAGGGTTAAGTTACACGAAAAACGAATTTCAAAAACTTAAAAAGATTGTGTTTTTATTCGGTAAGGAAAGTGTTAAGGGTATTTTCAAATGAGGTGTCGTTAATGTGTTAAATATGTTTTTCTTCAAATCTTTGCATCAAAATTAAGTACACCCCAAGAATTAATCCAAGAATCTTAGAAAAACTATATGCTTATAAGATTATTTTAGACTTGCGGGCTATTTTTCGAACACCATAACTTGAGCCACATACCGATCACACACATAGTCCACATCGACTAAATATTATCCCTAGACCATCGGTATTTTTTACGGTTATTTTTTGACAACTCATTGGGTAAAAAAAGGCACAAAAACCTTTGATTTGTTAATAAGAGTTTTTTTTTTAAAAAGGTACGTATTCAAACGCAAATCAAGGATTAAAAGATCTTCAAGAGCATTTACGGGACTTAAACGAAGTCAAGGCTGCAGTGCATAAAATCCGATGAATGACTGAAAACAGAGATTACTAACGTGCAACTGTAAAAACAAAAATACATTCAGAAATCAATCTTGCCAAAAAAATATTATTAATTATTTAAAAAATAATTATTAAGTTATTCCTAACTAGAACAGCGAAATAATAGACAGCCAAAATCATGAAAATCAATGAGTAAGTTTCATGTCTTGAGTGGCAACAGATTGTAAATAAATTATTTCGCGGGCCTCGATTGGTAAATCAATGCAATCAAGCACCAATTGAAGCACCGATCGAAAGCAGGAAGAAACTACGTCCCCTGAAGCAAGCCAATTGCCAGTTTAAAACGGTTGTACACAAGTTGATGAATTTTTTTTCAGTGAACAATGGAAGGAATTCATCTAGAAAACTACTTACAACTAACTTAAATTAGTTGCTATCTGATTCCTCCAATTGCTAAAAATGAACGGAAATTTGAGAAAGAGAGAAAGCAATCGAAATGTTTCTTTTTTCAACAACAACGGCTTTTGTTGCAAGTCATCAAAACACTCTAGTATATCGAATTACATTTAAAAAAGTTACCAAATGTCCGTCTTTGTGAATAAATTTATCTGACATGGTTCTAGAATAACAGTCATGTTGGGTTTTTAAGTTAAGAAATCAACTCCGTTGTTTGTTAAAGTATATCCAATTTTATTTTTAATATTGTGTGTGGATATTATATTAACCTTATGTTTCTTTGTTCATTTTAAATTGTTACATTCTTTCCCAGAGAAAATAATAAAAGACCAAAATACAAAATAGGTTTCCGTTTACAATTGGATGTTCGGAATTACATTGTTCTGGATAGTTGTGAAATGAAGATTATCGAAATTGGATTGTTTCAGGTGACGTATTCCTTTCAACTTTCGATCATGGATCCGATTAGAGCTCTGTTCTCACCTGGCATTGAATCACCAATCGAGTGCCGAGAAAGAATTAATATTCATTCCGCATAGCTGTTGCCACCTAAGACATGAAACATGCTCATTCTATTAGTTGGTTGCAAGGAAACATACTACTACAGTTATGGGGGTTAGTACACAATCAAGTCCGAAAATCTAACTTCTTGTCGCATTTCCCCTTCCTGTAGTTAAAAAGTCAAACTGACAAAATCAGTAAAAATGTTACAACTAAGCAAGAAAAATATACAGCTTGGCATAGGCACCTATAAACTATACATTTTTTTATCGATAACATACAGATACTTGAGATGCAGTATAATTTTGCTTCGGTCAAGTAACTATAAAATTTATGTAAACAGTTCAAGAACTGAAATTGCCTTATAGAAGAAATGAAAAAAACTTTAAAGCATTTGATAGCTTTCATCAAGGCATGTTTATAAAATGACACAGAAACGACAAACAAAACATCCATTTTAAACGAATCCCATATCTCAGGAAGATGAAAAAAAATTAAAATACGTTACAATACCATGTAAATATCTCAAACTTCCCATTGTTATATTATACTGTACCAGACAAAACAAATTATACAACACGACTCACTCAAACGTGACAGCTATCAACTGCACCAAAACGTTATATTAGAAACACTATAACAATGCTAAACAATATTACAATGCTCCATAAGTTATTCTACTAGCGTTGTAACACTTCCTAGGGGGCAAGAACTCATTTACGGTGTAAGTACCATAACGATATTGTTGTTCTATAACGATATCGTTTGTGTTTCGTAATGATAAGGTTTTGGAAAATGTGAGATAATAATGTACGCTAAGGGGTATTTTTTTCTGTGATGTTGTGGGGCTACTTGCTTTTTTTGGGGCTTCACTTCAACAGTAATTTGCTACGATGTGTGTAATGTAGCGCATCAAACCGTTTGTCTCTTTTTTTTTAATGGTATTTAGAGTAGCGAGGTTAGACGAGAGTAGCGAGATGTAAAATTGGTGCGATTTTGTATTTGAATTTGGAGCTTCTCTTGTTTTATATTGAAGAAACTTTGTTTTAAAATTAAACACAGAGAATAAAAGTCTATCAAAAGTATACGATAGAATCTTTTATCTTGAAAATTGTGTGTCGAATAGTTGTTTTGAGTTTTAAGACTGTGCGTGTATCAAAACTTGATTCTACCTCAATAATAGTTTTCTGATGGATATTTAATTCAGAATTGCACATTTACATTCTAAGCTTGGTTGGTTGCTTTGCTCTGAGGCAGCGAAATTCTTAAAAATAAAATCTATTAACAATTACCGTCAAATCAACATCATAAAAACTGTATCAATTTAAAAATTCGCATACCTACTAACGGTTTTGGTTTTCATTAACCTTCTTCTGTTGGTTAAAGGGACGCCAGAATTTTCATAATTAAAAATCGAAAACATAAACGAAATTGGTTAACATTCTAGTGAAATAAATTTTCGAAATAAATTTTAGCAGTATTCGGAGTTCGAAAAACTCCGAATAAGCCTAAAGTTTATTTAATATGGCAATGGCAGCCTTTTTAAAAACTAATACGTTCAATGGCTCATATTGTAAAAATAGAAACACAGAACACGGATTACATTTTTTCCAAACAAAGCCCATTTTCCACATTTGTTCTCCACGTGTTTTCATCTCTTTCGTCAACAAAGACGAGTTTACAGAGAGTTTTTGTGTGTATTTATTTTATCTTTCTTTTTCAGATCTACAAGAAAAACATTGTGGTGTTTTATAGAGAGAATAGTTCATGCAAAAATCTTGAGATGTGGGCAAAATCCTAGTCGCTGGCCCGGCGACATATAACAAAATTTGGCGAGTTTTTAAAGAGCGATAAATAGCTTTTTCGGGATGTCGCCAAGCTCTTATAACTTAGCCACTATTATTGCCTATGATTGGCCATATTTGGTCTTTAGTCTGATGCTTTATCGACTTCACAATTCAAAAAATCATGATGAGTATCAAACCCAGGGCCTGATCTAGAAAAACACGGACCGTAGTCACACAAAAATTTGGGGACCCCGTTATGGTAAATTTTGCATATGATTACTCGTTATGATAGAGCTAGTTGGTCGATTTGTCATATTTTCTACTATTTTACCACCTTCCTTATAATATCAATGCCGAAGTTAAATTCAAGCTAAAACCAAAGGAAAGCCTCAAAATTTACTAACATTTTGGAGATCCACAACATTTTTCATAAAAGAAACTAAAATTTAGGGATACCTAAAATATGGGGGCCCTAGGCCTGGACCCAACGGGCCTTATGGTGGATCAGGCCCTGCTCAAATCAACTGTAAGATCGACTGACAGCAGTTAACTTTTATAAAATATCTCCGTGTAGAAGAGCTGGTGTACGCTAAATCTTACGTGATTAATTAATGTTCAGAAGCCACGTTTGGTTGCAGTGGGCATCCAGATCGAAGCCAATCGGTTCGGAAAATCATTTATCTGACAGTCCGAGATTGCATCAACCGGAACTGTCACGTAAACACTTTCGGTCCGCTATGTTATCTCCCGCCAGCACGAGTCAAGGGTACACACACGATCTGATAGCAAGATGGCGCGAGGGAAAATGGCTATTTAAAAAAAAAGTATTAATATTCGACATGGTTTTAAAAAAAAATTATTTCTTTGTTGAGTTATTAAAAAATAATAAAATAAAAAAATGTATATACCCAATATTTTTCAAAAAGCAGCTTTTAGAATGCTTTGTGTACCTATTCTAAATTTATCTATTTTTAAATTTGTATTTTTTTCCAAATTATTAAACCAAATTATAAATTATTTAAACACCTTATTTAATCCACAATTAAAATAAATAAAGTTAATAACTAATGAGACTAATGGAGCACTCATATGTTAAATTTATGGCACAATTCTCAAATGTCTGATTTCAAGTTAATCAGCTAAGGATTTTTTCGCTATAAGTTTTCTATGGATAACATGTTAAGACACTTTTTCATTTTATACTGCCACAGTTTCAAAAATAAATAAAATTTTATACTTCATGATGTTAAGAAATCTGGTAGATTTATCAAATTGATGCAAAATCATAGACTACAAAATATATTTTAAGTTTTATTGTTATACTCAAAGAGGTTTCTAAGTATAACAGGTATTCCAGAAACGTAATAACAATCATTTAACTAATTTTCTTTTGAACAATTCAATATAATACAATCTTATTCAACAAGTATTTACCGTTGCTTCAACGCGTGGCGCGCAGTTATGGAATGGCGTAAAGAGTGGACACTGAGGTCGCTGGATCGAATCCGAGCAACCCGTAGTTTAGAAACAAGTTGAAAAAATAGTGGTACCATCAATTGTGGAACTTTTTTTACCATGTGACAATAACTGCCATAGACTGATATGGTAAAAACTATGGATTTTTTGACATTTTCAGGGAAAATACTGGCTTTAAGTGAGATTATTTCTAAATTTTTGGGTAAGTTTACTGATATATTCTAAGAAAATTAACTATCGTATATAATGAAAATATAACTGTCGAAATGAATGAAAATATAACTGTGAAAAAGAATGAAATATAATTGTCGTAATGAATGAAATATAACAGTCGAAAATTGGGTACATTGGTTGCTCAAAACTTCCATAAAAGTTCCTTATTTATTTATTTATTTTTTTTTTTACTCACGCGTCTCGGTGGGCGACCGGCTCCTCTTCCGCTCCTCCATTGCTCCATTATTTGTCGGGGGCACAGCGCGTTCCCATTGATAGCGCCCCGGCAATGGGGTCTCCGTCATAAAATCGAAGTTCCATCGAAGCCTCTGTTCGTCCCGTGCCTCCTTGGACAGTTCGGCGGGAATGGCGGGAACGTCCGGCGATCCCAAGAAAAGTCGTCTGCAAGTGCTCGATTGCACCATTCGAACGTCCTTCTTGTCCGTATCGTCTGCTGGGTGGTAATTTCTGTTCCGATTCATGGTGGGGAATCACACGCGAAAATGCATTTCATTAATTTTTCTTGAATTCGAAATTTTTGAGGTTTTTTTCGATTTTTTTGTAAATGCAACGGATGGAACACTTATTGCATAAAATAATTAACAAATTGGGTTTCGCACGTAAAGATATTACCGTTTTAACTTTTCAATCGTCTGCATATAAGAAGGAATTCTCACAACGTAAATAATGCACAGGCTACAGTTGACTTCAAAGATTCAAAAGATTGCACAATTTTAAACTCAAATGATATAAATAATCGAATGCGAAATATTTTCAGTAGTTTGTACTTCAAATATCACAACTTGCAGCAAGCGCGATCGTGCTTCAGATGTAAACAAGAAAACACATGGCGATGGAACACATGCACATAAACAAATGGAATGTTTTTCAAAGTCGTCTTCCTATAATTCCGTTCAATCGCTTTTCTTCAGTTATTTACTTCCCTTTCTTTTAACTTAAACACATATCGATGGAGATCACAATATTTTTCCAAGGTGGGATGTAGAGTTTTCTTCGGGATTTACATCGTTCCGGTGGCATCGACAAAGTTCCAAATTCAAATTCCAGGCCGATCTTGCTCATTCGAAAACTTTTAAGACAAAGATTTCCAATGCAGCAACAGTGACACCAAATCTCAGTAAATTACAACCAATAAGACAATCAAATGGAACGAAATTGTCTAATGAAATAATTTACATCGCTCCTGTGGCATCAGCTTCGAGACGGCAAAGTTCCAACTTCCAAATTCAGACGAATCTTGATCATGCAAAAAAAATTCGACGACACAACAAACAACGCCTTCGAATGCAGCAGCAGTGATACCGAATCTCGGTTGGACAAATGCAATCAATAAAAAAAATATTCGAAAATATCTGAAAAATAGTAGAGATCACGAGGTCTACGCTGCTGCACGCGAGAACGAAAAGACGACGTAAACAAAACTTATCGCTGCTACAAACCAACGGATTTTTGTTTTCTTCTTTTTTTCTTCTACTATTTTCCCCCTCGACGTAACCGGGCATGCGTCATGCTGAGGCGAGTCGCCAATCAGGGTTGCCGTTGGCGAGGGTTTCGGGTGACGCGCCAAGCTTTTGAATTTGAAAAAAAAACCGCGACGCATCCACTTTTTTTTTATCCGTTGCGTAAGAAGTTGCTGATAACGGTGTGAAAGAAAAGCACAGCGCGTTATTTTCCCCAGCTCTTTGAAAGTACACGAGCAACTATTTAAGCAACAAGTGGCTAAAATACTTGCGTCATTTAAACGAAAAGAAATTAGATTGTTAAAGAGTGCATTTCAGTGCGATTTAATTAATTTGCTCCGAGCTTAAAAATGTTTAATTTTTGCATACAGCAACACTTATTTTTATTTAACCTTATGTAAAAAAAATAAGATGAATCCTTCAATCTCCATGGTTGGAGGTTTTATTTATGGACAAAAGCAAGATATTTTTTTCAAATATTATAAGGAGGGTTTTTCTAAGAAAATTAAAGCTTTTTTTTTTGTCTTCCATTTTAATTTTTTCCACGTTTTTTTTTCTAGGAATGCAGGAAGCTCATCTATATATATATAATACTCTTATACGGCGCCCAAATTTTCTTACATTTCTATCTCTGGAATGGCAACAATCGAAATGAACAAAAATACTACTAATTTCAAAATGGCCGACTGAAAACAACAAAAAAGTGTTGGAATGGCTTGAAAAAGGGAAAAATAACTATAAATATTATGCACAAAACATAGTTCGATACGGCAGAAAAACATTGAATGTATTTTTTTGAGAAAAGCAATACGAAATAACACAAAGATTAACAATTTCAGGAATGGCTGCAAAAAGGCTAAAAAATGAAAAATAAACATAAATATATGTGGTAAACTTTGTTCGATATACGGCAGTAAAACAGAAAATATACTTATTTTGACTATAAAAACACAACGATTTATAAAAAACGTGGAACGTTAAAATGCCGAAGAATTGATTTTAAAAAAGTAAATAATTATTTAAAATCGTTAAGCATATAATTAATAAGAGATTAGTATAAAAACACTTCAGAATAAATTATATGCATTTAAGATGGGGGTTGGCGAGCGATAGCGAGCAGGGTGTGTGCCCCCTAGTTAAAATATAAATTGTCAATTATTACCCATTAAAATTTTCCAAATATTTGTGATCTAAATGAAAATTGCTCTCTTTCAAAATTTATTAACTATTTTTCTAAAGTCTATTATTTATCTAATATAGTTTATATAATATTATTTATGGGTGATTCCTCTAAAAGTACATAATTTCAGTCGGTGATTTATGAAAAATAAAAGTTAAATTGTTAACTTGCCAAAAATATTTAAGGTCTAGCTAAACTCATAGTTTTGATAGTTTCCTTGCACAGAAGCCACGACCACGGGCGGAGCTATAAAACGCGCGGAGCAATCAGATGAAGACAAAATGAAACGGCTGAAATTTCCTCTTCATCTGATTGCTCCGCGCGTTTTATAGCTTCGCCCATGGTCGTGACTTCTGTGCAAGGAAACTATGAGTTTAACTATAGCATGTGTTCAGAATAATATACAACATTCCTTCCTGAACTATTAGCAGGATTGTTTCCTACTATAGTCAAGTCACTAATATACCATATTTAACCCCAAATATCTCAAATTATTCACTTATGGGAGGATGACGCTTATATAGTTTTTCAAAGCATGTTAGTTGCATTTGAATTGCTTTGAAATTTTTGAAATACAAAACAAAACCGTTTGCATTTAAGTTTTATCGGGATAGGAATAAAAAAATAATAATGTGTAGCCTTCAAAAGTGCTACCTGCATATTAAAAACTAGGGGTGTTACGCCACACGACCTTCATTTATCACTCAATAAATCAATACATTTAAAGGTAACCAAAAATTATTTTTTAAACTTTAAAACCTTAGGCTATGTCCTGACTACGCCACAAAGGCAACAAATGCCACAAAGGCAACAAAAAATGGCGACTTGGCAGAGTCAACCACCATGCTATTGCATTGCTTGGCGCGCTTGGCAGTAGCCAAATTTTGTTGCTTTTGTTGCCTTTGTGGCGTTTGTTGTCGTAGTGAGGACATAGCCTAAAAATTCTAAGGCCAGCTACCCTTTGCGCATTTCTCAAAACCCTTCGTCCGACGGGTTCTGGGAACTCGTATACTAAATTTGAAGTCCGCACCGCTTTTAGTTCGAGCTGAAGAGTGGTTTTAGACCAACAGACGGTCCAATGTTCGAAAACCACTTTTATGGAATCAGCACCATCCAAAACGTGGAGAGAACTCAAAATCTCAATTTCGGATTTTCAGCCCCATCGCAATACTTTCATTACCTTATATTTCATATTAGGTAATAGAAAGTACAAACATCAACAACGCAAAAAGAACAGAAACCATACCATTTGTTTTTTTAAAAGAGTCATAAACTCACAGACGTTGAAGTAAACAAACGCTGATTGGCGAAACGAGATTCAGTTTTCTGCCGTATTTTCTGATTTTGGAAGTAATTTCTAATGGCTGTTTCTTATCTTGAGGTGCCGTAAACAACGCTTTTGATCCTTTTTTGACGTTTTCTATGAAAGATGATTTTTTTTTTCGTGCATTTCTGACAAACTGCTGACGTTTTAGCTCAGTAAAGAATTTCAGCACATGGAATTCGGCAGTTAGAAGATAAAATTACTTCGGAATTGAATGATTTGTAGATAAAGATAACGGTTCTCAAATGGAATATGGAGTTGTATGACATGTTTTTCTCTTTTGATGATTGAAAATGTACAAATTATAGTATCAATCCACTCAGTTAAAAATTTTGGTGCCAGATTGCACCGGAATCCTGGAACTTTCTAGCTACCAGCACTATTTGGAGCGTTGATTTTTACCACTTTTGCCGTGTATCAAAGTTATGGTTTTACCAAAAAAAGTGGTAAATCCATACTCAAAATATGTTCAGCTAGAAAAATCCAGGATTCCGGCGCAATCTTGCAAAAACCTTTTAACAGTGTAGACTGTAGATTATACAGTTTAATATTTTTTTTCTCTTATTATTTATTTATATATTTGTTTTAACACGCGAGCACTCGCATGGGCTTTTTACACCACAATGATTGTTTTACAATTAAAATCCTTATGTACCTATTTTTTCGAAGTGTGTCAAACCTTTAGCTTTGATTAGAAGGTCACTCGATCAACTTATGTCCTAAATTTTTTTTCTACGGCTGAGATACCCCTATGAAGGGTTTTACCTTACTTGCAACAAGAAAACTGTTATAATTTTAAAACAGACAATTTTTTGGAAAAATCTGAATTTTAGCTCACGCACTACTCTCTTAAAACAAAAGAGTGAAACCCACTCTTATAGGGGAAGTGCATTTTCGGCACCGGAAAGGAGTGGAAATTAACTCAGACTGAGTTAAAACCGCTCGTTTGTTTTAAGAGTGTACGTTTATAACAAATGCATTATAAATGTTCAGTCAGAGTCTGCTCGTCTGTCACCCACTTTCCTACCCCAACCTGCAAATACTACAGAAAGTGTGATACGTCAAAAAAAAAAAAATTAATAAAAATTAGCGCATCGAAATTAGAAGACATTGAAAATCTCAGAAATAAAGTCGAATTCGAAGTACTACTTCAATTATTTAAATTTTCGTCAACTAAAACAAGCCAATAGTAAGCTTTTCCTTAGAAACTTTAAAAAAAAATAATAAACACTCATTTTACGTAAGATGCCGGGGATAAAACCTTTTGTAACCATCAGGAAAATAGAACCTCGGCGCAATACAACCATTATATTCTATTTCATAATCTAGTTCTAGTGTAATAAAAAAATAAAAAAGCACCAGAAATAAAACAAATTATATGTTTAAAAATCGAAATTTCATTTTTTCTAGCAGATTAAAAGTTTCGCGCCTTGTCCCTATATCGAAGAAGGACAAGATAGAAACAATTAAGTGGAAAAAGACCTTATCTCTCTTTGTTTCGACGTATTCTTCGCGCCTTATCTTATTATCATCCGAAGATAATATGATTTCCGTTAATCCGCGTGTGGCCTTCTTACTTGTTACTATGAATGTGGGTGAAACTTTTGGTGGAAATGAGGGGAAATAGCGTTTGGGATTGGTAAAGTAATGTCCAATTTATCGATTTTTAAATTTTAAATGTGTGTGTGTTGTCATATGTTTATAAAAGTAAAAAATAAAATCAATGTTGGACGTTATATAAAAATTAACAGTGAATGAGGCCAAATGACAGCGGGTCTCCGTTAATCCAAGGGGAAAACAAAAAAAAATTCTAAGCCACATTTCACCGGCTTTATGGAATATTTTTACAAACGGTTTTTTTTTATTATATGTTCCTTTTTACAGATATTAAGAGGGACTGTCAGTGCCATAGAGCTAATGCAATAGTTTTGAAATCACAACTTTTGCAAAAGAATTGCTTTGCCATGTTATCCCCTTTTCCCCATGTATGGGAATCATCATGACATCAATTTAAAACAAAATTGAAAAAAATTACACCCGGTTATTTAATTGTTAATTGGTAAAGTTTTTAAATAGTGTCGCCATCTGCTGTATACTTTTGGCATTTTAAAACTTCAAAAATATATAACTAAATAACTAGATAATATTTTCGTTTCAAATTTATTTCTTTTCGATGTTATGTTGATTCCCATACCTGGAGAAAAAGGGCTAACATGGAAAAGCAATATTTCTGCGGAAGTTGTGATTCCAAAACTAAAGCATTAGCTCTATGAGACTGACAGTCCCTCTTAATCGCAACTACGGACAAGTAATATGCCAGAGTCACTATAAATTTACAGCACCTTTTATGCTTTTTCTGTACTTTTCGCGATTGTGTGCCAAACATTGCAGACCGACTCGCTCAACGAGGTAACGTCGTCAAACACTGCCCAACGATTGGAGCTGAGGTCTTTCAACTCGCACGGCCCGGGACAATTCGAATACGAGGCTCAACCCTTTTTTCCAGCCCCTCGCGTCATATAAAATTATAATGGCCTTTTCTATTCGCATTTATTTTTCATTTATATTGGGGAATGCAGGACATAAGATTCAGTGATTTTTTTTAAATGCTGCTTTAAAGATTTTTTTGCATTTTGTACTAAAAAATCATTTTTGTGCTTTTAAAATGAATGTGAGAGGATAATGTTTAATGCATTTTCACATGTAAGTCACATGGTATCAAAAGTTAAATGTTTCACTTCTCATGAAAAGAGAAATTGTTTACTCTATATAAAGAGTCTTAAAAATAGAAAAATGCAATTTTGTAAAAAGATGGAAAAAGTACTTTTTAGTGACATACTAACCAGTACCCCACTATCTTTTTTGTCAATTTCAGAACAGTTATGCATATGCATATTGGTTTTACGCAAATATAGTAATAATAAGAAGTGCATTTTGTATGGTGGTTTAGCCGAGAAAAAGTAAGAATTTCAAAAATTAAAAGAAGCGGGATTTTTTGAAAAATTACTGTTGCCTTCTTTATCGCTCAGCATATGACGTATTATGTGACGACACACTTACAAGGAGTATAGAAGAAGCTTGCTTTACGAATTTGTTTTACGTCAGCATATATAAGTGAAACCTAAATCTGCGTTGTTCGCGACGCCACGCCTTTTTATAAAGTAGGTTAAGCAGGTAGAAAGCCAAGTGGAGGATTGCTTTAACAGGTGTCTGTAGAAGCAAGGGGGTGTAGCTCAGTGGTAGAGCGTTCGCTTTGCATGTGAAAGGCCCGGGGTTCGATCCCCCGCACCTCCAAAGTATAATTTTTGTTCCTTTTTCCCTGTATGTCTTGAGTTTTCAGCACATTTTTTTACACATTTCCTAGTAATATTTTTATATCAACCCCAAGGAAGACAAGCTTTTTTTAAAGAAAATACATGGATAAAAATAGAAGGAATAGTTTTACCGTTAAACAATTTTTTACACTGAATTTTTTTCCCCTTCAGTCGATCCAGGTACAACTATTTCACTTTTATAAAAAGCAAATTTGAAAGCTGATTTCAAGAGTTGGTTCGTCACTTGACTGTGGTTCTAAATTATAACGCCGGTCGCCAATAGCCCTATGCAATAGGGGGGTTTCATCTTCAATAGTTTAAAATTAAAATCAAGGCAATTTTTTTGCGGTTATTTTTAAGATTTTAAAAAATAAAATATATAAAATCTATTCTTCAAGTTGTTAATTATTTGTTTTATGAATATTGATAAACATTGTTGATCCATGCTGAGGATATTTCATTTGAAGAAAGAACTAGGGATGTGAAACACCACAAAATTTTCACTTACCACTCAATAATAGATATTTTATGCGTTAATTTTGGCTGCCCATTCTTCAAGGGCGAATTTTTTGATTATAACTTAATGGTCCCGTCTGACGTGTAAGATTAAATCACGTACAGAGTCCGTAGCTGTTTTGGTTTTCCAGCAATACTTTTAAATTCCAAAAAGTTCTTAGGCAGCTACCTTTGCGCACGCGCCATTTGCTCTAAAACCGTACTGTGACTTCCGACAGGTACTGGCAAATCGCGTGCCAAATTTAGCTCATTTCGTTTTCCAGCAATACCATTAAACCTAAAAAGTTCTATGGCATCAACCTTTTGCGCATGCGCTATTTTCTTGAAAACATTCGACATCCGATAAGACGTTCGCACATGCGGCACATTAACATCTGCTAAAAAGCCGCCATTGTTCCCTGGTTGTCTACCACCAATTCAACGGTCGTATAATACATAATTGCTTGTGAATATCACTTACCAATTACCAATATCCATTGTCTTTTTAAATAACCACAAACACGCCAAGACAATCTTAAGAAACAAAGTTTTCAAGCAAAAATCGCCAAATGTAGCAAACCATCCCCCTTGTTATCGCATTATAATCTGTCCCTCTTGGCGCGCTCTGCTGATTCCACCACTCGTGCGTTGCGCACTGCCCCACGGTATTGCACGGTGCGCTATGATTTCTAACGAATTTTTTTAATTGCTCTGCATTGGAAATTACCAGTCCGTGAACGCCGCTTTGCTATTGCCCTTCGTTGCTTTGAAAAGGTTGTAAGTGTAATTTTTGGGTTTGGCGAAATTAACGTCGGCCCTATTAACGGCGACCTTTGAACCGCGGTCAAGTGATGAGGCGGACACCTGAGCTGGCACCCAACGCTACGTCAGGACTTTTGATCAAGGCAGATTTAACGTATGTCAATCTTGGCGGTGGTACTTGTGTATTATTCCGTCGATCATTTTCGCCAAGCCCAATATTATCGCCAAACACGATTTATAAGTAAAATTTAAAATAAATTTAATAATTAATAAAATATAATAACATAATAATTAATATGAAAAATACTAAAAAAATGGTAAGTAAGAACGAAAAAACGTACAATAACTATATAAAAAAATAAATTTTAATTTATTTCGTTTTTTTGATGGAAAAGCCGCCAGGACTAAAAAGCTATAATAGCCTAACTTTGGCAGGTCGGATACACAAGTACCATTGCGGCATTTATTGGCAGTTTTTTGTGTGTGTACAGCACGATCCGTTTATAGAATGGCTAAGACAAGAATAGAACCCAGGAAGGTATCCGTGGCATGACTCCTTGAACTAAACGAAAGTTATATTTTTTGCTAAATTTTTCATATAACCTGATTCAGGAAAAATAAATGGTGAATAGTAAAATAAATCCTCATGTTAGTTAGTCTAAAATCAACACTTGGCTTGTCTTTCTTCTTGAATTTAGATCATTCTAAAATGATTAAATAAATGTGTCGTTTTAATATTACTGGTTTCAGCATTTGGAAATAGCAAACGACTTTGGTTTCTATGAAAGTTAACTAAATGATTGACTCAAAATTTTATAAAATTAATTAATCCCTCCTGCGAGATAAGCAAATTAATTGAAGTGAAAGCTTGTTTTCACTACATGAGATTAAAGTTTAAATTTGTGACTGAAAATTTAATTTCCTTAATTGTTTGAAATTCTATTTCTTTTGCAGATTATCATAAATGACTCCTCCATACTTCAAATAAAAAAATACATATATTAAAATTTTAAAAAATGTGTGTTGCTGGAAAACCTGACACTTAAGTGGCAGATTTATACTTCAGTATCTCTCAGAGGGTTAAAACGTACTTACAATTAAAAAATATATATCCGAGTCATCCAAACACTTGAGAGTTAGATAAGATTGAATTTTCCAGTAAATGTAGTAACTCGTTACTTGCAACAGTAACTTTTTTTTAAAAAAGTGACGCCGAGGAACGCTGTTAGGTTTTTCAGAAAGTAACTGTAACTTAGTTACTTTTAGCGGTAACGAAAAAATTTCGTTACTTCTCAAGCTGCTCTTCACAGATATTTTCGGCATTTCAGCGTTCGACTTATATTTAATAATTAAAAATTTCACTTTCAACTTTCAACAACGTTGAATTTTCATTCTTAACTTTTTTCCGACTGTCCTTAGTTCTTTTATTTCCGATTGTCCTTAGTTCTTTTATCTTTTTTTCCGATTAGCCTTAGTTCTTTTATATTTTTTCCGATTGTCCTTAGTTATTTTATCTTTTTTCCGAGTGTCCTTAGTTCTTTTATCTTTTTTCCGATTGTCCTTAGTTCTTTTATCTTTTTTTCCGATTGTCCTTAGTTCTTTTTTCTCTTTCTGAAACAGTAAGAATGTTAAATTTCAATTTTTCTTATAACATGACATTTACATGTTACTTTTCGTATTAACTAACTGTAACTAGTTTTCATATTAAGTAACTGTGACCTAGTTACTTTTTCGTTAAGTAACTGTAACTATTGCAGAGTTACTTTTTAAAAGTAGCTATCCAATCCCTGGAATTTTCCGATCTCCATTCTCCGTTAGACTTTCCCGTGACTCCATAATTCAAAATCACTCGAGTGTCAAATAAGATACATTTTTGTCACACCAACAAACGCTTAGACCTATTCCAACGGCCATTCTGTACGATACCAATTAAGATAGGGCGAGGTCAAATATCGTATCGGATTTTTCTTTTGTGATAATGAGCGAAGTTCTAATGAGCACTTAAGAAAAGGGAGATGTTTGTTGTTATCTTTGAATCAATTCGAATTTCAACGGACATTTTTTTGTTATGGAAGGGGAAAAAGGGTTATTGTTTTTCGAATTCGAAATGTTATAAAGATGACGTTAAATAGTGTTTCTATTCTTCTTAACTTGACATGTTTTCCGTTGACGTTCTGAGAGTTCGAAATGTCTTTCGGCATTGACATTTATGTCTCGTATTCGAGTTAAGTGTTTATCTTTCTGATTTAAAAAGAAAAGAAAACCGCACGTGCCGGATTGTTCATCCGTAAAAGACCGTTAATATACATTTAAAAAGAAAAAAATCCTATATCTTAAGAGGACTCAGTATCCAAAAGGCGATGACCAAAAAAAAAATTTTTTTTTGCTGTCCTAAATTACTATTTAAACTCTTTTGTTTTTTACAAAGTTTCAAAAAATTTGAAAAATATTTTTCGTGTAAATTCCCTTATATTTTAATTTCTCATCCAAATGTTCCACTAACATTTAATTATTCGAATTGATTTTACTCAGTTTGTAAAATTAAAAAGAAAATGTTTAACCATTATAAAATGCTAAAAACTCATACAAATGTTTATGGACGGCTATTTTATTTTTTTAATGGACTTGTACATAATAGTATATTCAATAGAGTTCTGAATGGAACAGTGACAATATATTTTAATAGAATAAAAAACTCGAAATTTTACATACTAAAATATTTCCCTCCCGAAATCATGCCTTGCTTGAAATATTAAATCGCTAAAGATATTAGGAGTGAGGAGTAAATCAACACTACTTTTAAATCTGAAGTCGATAAAACGGTTTTAAAAATGAGTCAAAATGTATTTTTTTTTATTTATTTGTCGCAAATCAATGGAGCATAAGGCGGATATCTCAGATTTTCATACTTATTCTTTTGCTCCTTAGCGCATTTTACATAGAGTCCTTCAATTATAAAAAAACAAAAAGTTACAAGTGCATAATATGTAGAAATTCACTAAAAAAACCTTAATCTACATAACACATACCCGCCCCCCTGTCATTACAATCACTGACCAGTCGTTAGAATCAGACACAGTCTGGGTATCCGACCAAAAAAAGATGAATGTCTGAATAGCCACATTGTGGCAACTTCATCTGAAGTGCCTCCAAAAAAGAATGGTCTAACCACCAAGAATGATTACGCCAATTTAACACGAGAGAGAAGTAGTTATTTCTTTAACTAGTTTACATTAAGGCTTCATAATTCGAAGCAAAATGGTGCAATCTTTCTTGCAGGTTGTTCCGTTCTGCTTGTGAATATTTTGCACTAATGAGGCCTGTTTGGACCATCTTCGAAAACTCTTTTGTTTTTGAGTGCTGCTTTATTTAAATTAGTCTTCACTGTCTAGACGGTAAAAACAACAGACAGTTGAAAAAAAATGTTATACATTGGACTAATGGAGTGGATGTGGACGTTTTTTGTTATTTTTAGGCCTGGTATAGTTTTGGCGCATAATTAGTTGGTAATTGCTTTTATGTGGGTTAAAATCAGGGTCTGATTTAGGATATTATCCTATATGGGCTAACGCCCGTTTGCAGCCCCCTATATAGTTCATATTTGCTTAATACATTTGTTTTCACAACAAAAGGATATACTTCATTGGCGTTTTCATCTCTTTTAAACATAAAATTGTTCTAGTTTAAATAAAATTACAATTTTATTAGTTCACATAATGAATTAAACATTAACTTTTATTTAGAGAAAAATGCAAAATTGAGCGTTTTTCCAAAATTTGATGCTTTAGGCTGTAAGCCTACTATAAACTTTGCTTATTTCGAAATAAGGCCCTGGTTAAAACATATTTAGCTCACATGCTAGGAATGTAATATTTATTGATTGTTTTAGCTTCCACACTAGTGGAAGGTATTCTAATCGTTCAGTCCGTCCGACTGCCCATCCGTCTTTCTGTCAACCACTTTCATAGAAAGAACCATAAGTCCCACACAAGTGGGATATGTCATTTTGAAGCAAAAAATCAGATTAGGCAACATTCCAAATTTCATTAAAAAAATTTAATTAGAAGTTTATTTAAAATTTAAATAACTAAAAATTTAATTTACATTGAAATAACATGCAAATTCCATTTTTATTCAATATTTTCACTATTGCCATTTCGTTAAACGTACGAGAAACTTTAGTTAAAATAAAAAAAAAAAATAAAATAAAAAAAAATTTGAAAAAATATTTTTGTGATATAAATCAGTTTTGATTGTTGTAATATCACAATAGAGTTCTTTTGATGGTTCATTATATATGTATGAAGAAAGATGCATAGAGAATTCTAACTTTGCATTAAAAAATAGGCAACGTTTCGCTTTTATTTTTAAAGCATCAATTGCACTAATTATATATTTTTCGAACTGTAAATTAATTTAACAAACGATAAATAAATGAATTTTCGAAAGAAATGTAAATGGGAAATTGTGGCGACACAAAGATATTTATTAAAAAAGATTACATTATTATTCTTCGAACTTCAAACAAATTTAGCAAACGATAAAGTCTAATTATTAAATCTGAGAAAGAAGATTAATGAAAATAATTAATTTTATCGTTTAAATGTTTAATTACAACTAGCTAAAGGCTCTGTTTGGCGAATTTCTTTCTGAGGTTTATAAATAGTTTGTTTCCTGTTGAGCACAAATGTTGTGTGGAAGCGGTTTAAGTGACAGATTCTGTAACAAACCTACTTGTTTGAGTATTAATGTTGCCGTTAAAGTATGAAATCCGTTATTTTATAGAATACCTAGTTATTTCATGAAATAACTGATCGTGTCCGTTAAAGTGTAAAACTCTCTAGTATTTCATGGTTTAACTTAGTTATTTCATAGAATAACGATCTGCAGCACGTTAAAGTGTAAAATAACGACGGTTAATAATCAACGGTTCCATCGAAAAAGACAGGACCCACGACACCATCGCAGGCCACGAATTGCTACTCTTTGGATAAGATACGCTGTAGTACGACTTTATTTTAGACAACCAACAAAACTAAACACGACTATGTCAAATACCTGTTCTAAATAACCCAAAGTTTTTACCAATGGTACAACATTAACTCTGTTAGGCTACTTTTGTGTGTGTGTGTGTGGGCCACCCTGTATATAACATTAATATTTTTTAAATTTTGAATATGCTGTAAATTGAATCCCTGAAAGACAGGAATAGGAAAATCGAAAAAGTAATAATGAACTTTCAAAACTGAACAGCGACGAAACACACTTGATAAAAATGCTATTGTAAATTATTTGCTATTGGTTTTAAAATAACACTTTACAATCGAAGCAAAGTGGTGTAAGATTTAATTGGGTTACTTCATCACCACTGATACTTGAATTTCGAACTATAAAAACTTGATACTATTGATACATTTTAAATTTCAAAAACTAATTCTACAGGCCTAGGGCAATCAATTAAAATATATGTTTCTGGGATACTAAAGTTTAGAGATTGACGCTATACTGTATATAATTGGTTATTTTGATGTAAAGCGCGAAATAGCATTTCACACTTTGCCGGGTTAGTTTAAGGTTTAAGTGGTATGTCCCTCTTGGGCGAAAATAAAGATATTTCTGAGATTAAGCCTATAATCAAGGCCTCTTAGGGGTGATTTAAAACTATTCCTATAAGGGGATTTATACCGCAGTTACACTGTCATGAGTGCTGCTTTGAACGAGAAGAGTATCGTGGGAGCCATGCCATCTTTCTACATTTGGCAGGTGTCGATAATGGTCCTTCCGCATCTTCATTGACAGCCTAGTCGACACTATACCACTAAACTTAGCTTATCTCAGTCTTATAATTGGGTGAAAATCTGTAGGATGTGTGTCATAATAAATAAAATAAATAATTTTTTTGGAAAAACGGCTCTGGTTGAAAAAAAAAATTATTATAGCTCATATGGAGATTTTTTTTTTGATGCATTGAGTTTTCCGTTTTCTTTTCAATTCTGCTGTAAATTAATCGCTGAAAGGCATGAAAACGAAAATCGTAAAAAAAAAACGAATTTACAGAACTAATGTGCTACAATATTCACAGACGTCTGTGTTTTGCTGCATATTCAACAACTTAAGCTAATTTAGCGACTTAGCCCCGTACGTATGTCAAATTTTCACACTTAGGATTGTTTGTTTTAGTGGTATGACCATTTTAGGATTTTCTAAGCAAAATTGAAGATATTTGCTAATATTAGGCATATATAAACATAATGCCTCTCAGAGGGGTCCCTTAAAACCATTCCTAAGGGGAGTTTCAGAGTACCGTGGGAGCCCTGCCATCTTTCTACATTTGACAGGTGTCGATAATGGTCCTTCCGCATCTTCATTGACAGCCTTAGCCCTTACAGTCTACACTAACCTTGGCTTATTTAGAAAAAAACGGCTTTGATTGAAACAAAATTGAGCTCAAATGCAGATAATGTATTTTTGATGGGGTTTTTTATAATTTAAACATGCTGTAAATTAAATCGCTGAAAGACACGAAAGGAAAATAATAAAATTAATCAACTTTCAGAACTGAAGTGGTACGAAGCATATTCACAGACGTCTAAGGTTTTGCTGGATATCCAACAATTCAAGTTTAACCTAAACTCTTAAAAACGAGCGGTTTTAACTCAGTCTGAGTTAATTTCCACTCCTTTCCGTGCCAAAAATGCACTTACCCTATAGGAGTGGATTTCACTCTTTTGTTTTAAGAGTGTATTTGTGCGACTTAGCCCCACGGATCTCAAACTTTCCCACTTTGTCGGGTTATTTTTACTGATACGGCCATTTTAGGATTTCCTGAGCAAAATGAAAGACTTTTTTCTGAGATTAAGCATACAATCAAGGCCTCTTAGAGGTCCATTAAAACCATTCCTTTCCTAAGAGGATTTCTAAGTGTGCCATTCCTTAAATTAAGGGGATTTCGAGTATCGTGGGAGCCCTGCCATCTTTCTACATTTGGCAGGTGCCGATAATGGTCCTTACGCATCTGCAATGACAGCCTTTCAGTTTCTATAAATGAGTGACGTGAAAATCGGGGGGTTCGTTTTACCATTCGTATGGAGAAGATATCTCGTCGGAAGACCGGGGAAAGATTCAGTTTGACAGCTCGATAACGGAGAGGTTTCTTATAATGATAAGAAAGAAAAGGGAATAGTTTCTGTTATTCATTATATCTGCTTTTTAATGTTTGGTATGGTAGTTGAAGTGACGTCGCACTAGAGCTATTGACGACGGACATCGTGACGAGACCGACACCTGACCTGGCATCTAGCGCAACCTACGCGACGTCAGGACTTTGGACCCCGACAGATTTAACGTGCAACAGTCCGTACACACGGCGTTATTTATTGGCGAGGTTCTTTTTTTGCTTAGCACCATCCGTTCATTCTTGCTTAACACGCAAAAAAACAACAACATCGATAGTAAGTGATAAGTCGAACTTTGAGCGAACATTCAAGAATGCAGCTTTATAATGCGATCACAAAATGCATAAGGGTAATTCTCTGTAAATGGGACAAATTGCACACATAAAAATTTAAAAACAAAATTCTTTCGCAAATGAGATAATTATTTAATATATGAGTTGTACTCATCAGATACATTAAAATTTTTGTTGGTTCAGATTCATTTCAGGATTTTTCAATAAAAAATATATTTATACCACACTCCTTTAGGTACTGAACATGCGCAAAAGACAATATATGAAGCATGCGGCACCGAAAATATTGCATGCCTTTTGGACTTCCTTCAAGTGTACGCACGGTGTTTTAGACCTGAAATAGAAACGAATTACGTTCAATGCCTAGGAAAACACAGTTGATCCGAAAATAGCGGAGAAAAAAATTTCTACATAATTTTTTATTTCAGTGTTATTTAACATCAATTAGTCTAATTGTTGAATTCTTATTATAATAAAAACTAGGGGGCACGCCCCCTTCTCGCTATCGCTCGCCAACCCCCGGGAACTGCTTGCGCAGTTCCCTTTGGATCGCTTCGCGATCAAGGCTCGCTTCGCTCGCTCACCGTTCATTGAAATATTTTAGTCTAGCCTTAAGGGGACCTTAGGAACATGTCCGGCAATTTTTTCGCCAAATTAGTATTATGGCAGCCATTGGCTACATAAATCGCCACATATCGTATTTTAAGCGAATAATTATCAAATAGTTCAGTTTTTTTCTATGTATTCTGTTTGCATTAGAGAATTTATTTTGCTACTTTGTTGATAAGTTGATCCTGTCCATTTCTTCCATCGTTAAGAATTCTTAAATAGTATTAATATATTAAAAATATTATTAATCATTAATTATTAAAAGAACTCATTTCTTAAATTATTTTTTGTGCACATTGTTTTGAACTTGCAGCAAACTGTTGAGTTCTGATTTTCTTATTTTAAAATATCGCTCAGATCTACGGTCGCAAATGCCACGATAATTTTTAATAAGGAAATCTTTCATGTTCTCTCAGCAGACATTTTTAGTTTTGAGCAGCATTTTAAGTAATTATTTGGTGTCATTTCACAGACTCGGAAAACGCTCGGTTAGTTGTCATTTTGACTTGGCGACATTTTCGACTGGCGCCGAATCCGGACATGGTCCTTTAGGTTAACTGCCTTTTGTATCCTTTTAAAATAAAATTATTACAAATTAACGCTTATTATTGCGAAAATATTTCTCAATTTGACGAAAACGACGTATCGAAATTATAATTTAAATTTTCATACATTAACGTTCCGCCCAACCTTTGGCGAAATTAGCGAATGCATTCTTAATTTCTAAATGTTAATCCATTTAAATCTTAAATGCATATAATTTATTATGAAGATTTTTTATACCAATCTTTTATTAATTATGTTCTTAATGATTTTAAATAATTATTTACTTTTTTAAAATCAATTCTTCGGCATTTTAACATTCCACTTTTTTATAAATCGTTGTGTTTTTATTCAAAAAACTGTTTTACTGCCGTATCGAACAATGTTTTGCACATAATATTTATGGTTGTTTTTCATTTTTTGGCCTTATTGCAGTCATTCCCAAAATTGTCAATCCTTGTGTTATTTCGTAGTGCTTTTGTCAAAAAAATACATTCAATGTTTTTCTGCCGTATCGAACTATGTTTTGTGCATATTTATTTATTTATGTTTTGTGCATATTTTATGTTTTGTGCATATAGTTATTTTTCCCTTTTTCAAGCCATTCCTGAAGAAACACTTTTTTGTTGTTTTCAGTCGGCCATTTTGAAATTAGTAGTATTTTTGTTCATTTCGATTGTTGCCATTCCAGAGATAGAAATATAAGGAAATTTGGGTTCCGTATAAGAGTATTATATATATAGATAGTTTGTGTAGCCTGATCGTTTTGCCAAACGGGAAAAATTGTCAAACAATTTTATTTTACTGTTATTTAACATTAGTTGTTTAATTGCATAATTAATCTAGAAAAAGACGCATAATCACTTTCGTGAAGTCGTGGAAAAGGAACGCTGCAGCCGACTGGGCGGCTGAATGGTCGGGGAACTGGCCAGGCAGTCAGAAAGCTTCTGGTTTAAATCCCGGCATATGGCATGGATATTTGTGTTGTGTATTTTTCCTGAGTACGCGACATACGAGCTCGTTAAATCTGTGGAGTCGAAAGACCCAAACAAGCTCACGATGGGGCCACTGCTTGGCTTTGGGTGGACACTCAGATGCCGACCTCACCTCTTGGCCATGGTTGGTTGTAAATTACGAGGCGCAATTTGGCTAAGTTAAAATTCCATGGGGGTTAGAAATAGACAGCCAGAAAACCTTACAACCTAACCTAACGCCGCAGTGCCACGTACCTTTCGGTTTGAAGAGCGTGGAGCGAAGAATACCGGGTGGTTATAAAATAACGCTCGCTATTCGGAGAGGTCTGTAGCTTGAATGAATAATCCGAATGCAACAAACTTCGAGACAGTTACTAATCAAGAAGGGGGGAAAAGAATGGAATTATAAAAAAACACCCTCGTCTCTTGACCCAGGGTTCTAAATTACGAGGCGTAATTGGCTGTGTTAAAGCTCCTAAAGGAGGCTAGAAATAGGCAGCCGAATCGATTACATTACATTAATGCAAGAAATGACCGTTTCTTGGTTTGCCAATGCTTACAATATTGTGTTTGCATTGTAATTGATTATTGTAACTATTTATTTTTTAATGTAATGTAATCGATTCCGGCTGCCTATTTCTAGCCTCCTTTAGGAGCTTTAACACAGCCAATTACGCCTCGTAATTTAGAACCCTGGTCAAGAGACGAGGGTGTTTTTTTTTTTATTCCATTCTTTTTCCCCCTTCTTGATTAGTAACTGTCTCGAAGTTTGTTGCATTCGGATTATTCATTCAAGCTACAGACCTCTCCGAATAGGGAGCGTTATTTTATAACCACCATGTATATAATAAATGAAAATATTATGACTATACTAAAAATTACGAACAAACGACAGATCACTTAACTGTTTGCACCAAGATTTCAAATATTAACTACTAGAAATTGTAAAACCATAATATTTGTTGGAAAATATAAAATACTTTTATTAATAGAATGAGTTTGCAATACATAGGGACTAACTTTAAAAAATGTTGGTGACTTAATAAACTTTAACATTTTAGAATTTTCTACGATCTACGAATAGTTCTAAATATTTTTATTAAAAAATCAACTTTTAATTTTAAATCCTTTTATGCTGTCGTTATTTTCCATCAAATATAAAATGACTGTTCAAAATAGATATTTTTCACATTTTAAAAATATTTAACTCTTTGTAAGTTACTAATTTTACCCAAAAGTGTGTCGGCTCGTCATTCAACTGAGGTTCTAAATTACAAAGTCCGTCGCCAATAGCCCTCGTGTAGTTCTAGTGCGACGATGTGCAAACTAACCCTATCTCCACTCATCTAGCACAACATCGACAGCCGTGAAGTATACAAACACATGCGCTTTGAAAAAAAAAACCTACAATTTAGGCACAAAAAAACCCGGTTGTATTGCATGCGCTTGGAAGGAAAGACCCAAGATAAAGTAATCTAATGTGGACAGACTTTCAAGGCTGAGATGAGGTAGTGACGTGAAAGGGAGTGAGGATTCCGTAGAAAAAATCAAATAATATAATTTTCAAAGAATTTTTATCAGATTTGGTGATTGCATGTTATTCTACATCTAAATGCCCACAATTTGATACTAGTAAAAATATACTCACACTTATCTACAATTGAAGAGCTTAGTGGAAGAACGTGCTAAGTGACAAAAAGGTGAAAACGAGATAATGAGCTTCAAAGTTTTTAGTTTGCAACTTTTCTGTCATTCATAAAATCATAGTTTTTTTTGCATGATATTTTAGTTTGGTTCTTCAAAATGCTTGGTGGCTTTTGGCTTAACCGTAATTTACGTAATAACACGACATTTACAAAACGCGCTTGACACCTCATGCACGTTCTTCCTCCGAAGTGCTTCAGATTTTGGCAGTCGTTTAGTGGAAGAACGTGCTAAGTGACATTTTTGAGGTAATTTTGGTCCATACCCGTTTCATAATTTCTGTTCTAACCTTCTGATTTTCAAAATTCTTTTTCTGTTTGGAAGATAGGACTTCACAGTTCTCTTTTATACTTTTTAATCGTTTGCCTGTTCATCCATCATTTTGTCCGTCCGTCCATATCCCTTTCAATTTCCGATCCAAAGTGCCTGATTTTGAAAATTCTTTTTTTGGTTCGAAAGTAAAAAAAATAGATGACTACAATTTATAGTGTTTGGCCCCTGCCTGTACGTCTGTCATTTTGTTTCTGTCCGTACGTCCTACTACCCCCCCCCCCCCCCCAACTTCCTTTGTACCCGTCCAATTTTTAAAGTTATTAGTTTCAATTACCTAATATAAAATATAAGGTAATAAAACTATTGCGATGGGGGTCAATAATCCAAAATAAAGATTTTGTGCTTTTTACACGTTTTGGAGGGTGCTCATTGTAAAAAATTGGTTTTTTTTTACATTGATCCATCTGTCTGTCTGAAACTACTTTACAGTTCGAAATAAAAGAGCTACGGACTTCAAATTTAGTACACGGGTTCCTAGTTCCTGTTGGACGTCATAATAAGGTTTTCGAGAAAATTGCGCATGCACAAGTAGAAGCTGCTATAAACTTTTTTTTGGTTTTAAAGGTATTGCTGAACAACGAAAATATATACGGACTTCAAATTTGATACACGTGTTCCCTGTACAAGTCGGGCGTAAAAATAAAGTTTTCTACAATATTGTGCATGTGCAAGGAGTAGCTGCCATAGAACTTTTTAGGTTTGAAAGTTATTGAAAATACTTTATAAGGTATATATAACCTTTAAATGAGCGTATTGATATATAGTGTTACACATCCCTAGTTTTTTTTAAAGATATCAGTCACCTATCTTATACTTTTTGTTCGTCCGTCTGTCCCTACTATAAGGATTTCTTTGAGTATTTAAGTTAAAAGAAAGTAGGTTATATAAGTTATTTTAGAACTTCTTGCTAAATGTTAGATGAGTAAGTTTTTAATTGAAAATATTTTTTTAAAAAATACCATTATCACTGATATTATAAACTAAATACTTTGAAGAATAATAAGACAAATCAACTTAATAAAAAGTATACAAAAAGATAGTAAAAGAAACACAAATGCATGTGAATAAAATAAATATTAAATTTAAAAGACTTTTAAAAAAAAAGATAATACTTTTTTAAAGTCATCGATATTTTAATAAATATTAAGAACTTATAACGTTTTATACTTTGTCACACTTTATTTTTACATCAATTATTATAACATATTTTAGTTTTACATAACAAATCAATATCTTGATTAAATTTGTACTTACCGTATAAGCTGCTATTCACACTTTTAAGCAGAAATTCAGCTTTCCGCTTGCCTCTTAATTCCATTTTAATAATTTTATAAGTTTAGGACATTGCACAAAATGCGTTCAATAGCTTTAGAGATCAAACGTAAAATGGCTTTAAAACGATTTTGTACCCATAATTCATTTTTTTAAACAAACCAGATGCTTTGAATGTTCGGTGCAATGTTGTTTTAACGCGAATTGCGATCTTCATAGAGCAGGTGCAACTTTGTTTTAATTTTTACCATCTGTTCGCTGCTAAATTATCTATGTTTATTACAATAAAAATCAGACGACAATCAAAGTAGACGATATTTTATAAAATGTTAAAACCTTTAACTCCGTTTAAATTTAAAATCAAAATGCATTTTTTTCCTATTTGGCTAAATGCACTCACAACCCAGTTTTACGCAATATAAATTTTATTTCATTGATTATATTTAATAATTAAAGTTAATTAGGAAATATTAATTACATTTTGTTGAATTCTTTTTGATTAAAGCTACAAAAGAACCATTTGTTTTGCTATTAATGCAAGCGAAAGTCTGAAAATTTTCCGCTCACTTAGCACGTTTTTCCACTAAACGATCGTTCCGGAATCGGGCGATTTCGGTGGAAGAACATGCCAAGGATCCTTAGCACGTTCTTCCATTGAAAAAGTGACGAAATCGCGTGCACCTACCAACTTCGTATGCGAAAAATATACGAAATCGAATGCTTTCTAAAAAATTGAAAGCTGTTATGTTTAAAGCAGGTACTAACATGATCATTGACACAAAAATCTCAATTTTTTCAAAAATTTCACTTAGCACGTTCTTCCACTCAGCTCTTCAATTGGTAAATGAGATTGAGGGAGTGACGATAGTAAAAGTCTCGCATGCTATTTTTAATGTTAAAAGTACCATAAAAACGTTATCAGTCATGGATCAAAACAACTGATGGTTGATTTAGAAGCCTCAGTCCTTTAAGAATAACATGCAAATTTAAATTCGATTTCTTAGTCTTCTAGTAAGTTTTTAATTGAATTAAACTCTAAACCAGTGTTGTAGGAGTGACTCTATAACCCAGGGACATTACATATTTATAAAATTACATAAAACTATTGAGGGTAGAAAAAAATTATATACATTTTCGAAAACTACAGAAACTAGTTAACTATAAATAGTTCCACTAAAACAGATTATTTAAACAAGTCTTTTTTATGATGTTAAAAGTCGTAAACGCATGTAAGGACAGCGTGAGGGAGTGACACACAAATCGGGTATTTAAACGAAATTTTCTGTGAGTAAATTATAATTATTTGATATTTTTTTAGTGGGACAAGTTAGGTTGTGGGCCAGTTTAAACTAATCAATCACAAACATGCATATATAATTTGAAAACAAAGAGCAAGGTATCCGGGACACCGATTTGTCCCTTTTACAGAGAATGACCCATAAGCGTTTTGTCTTTAAATCTATATACACTGCGATGCAAAAGTTTAGACAATGACGTTTTTTAGCTGTAAAATTTAGAATTGTGATAGTAGAATTACAAAACACCCCTAAACATATTAAATAAATATTTTGAAATGCTATAATTGAAACATAATTGTTTGATTTGCTATAATTTTTTTTTTTCATAAAATAAAAATTTGTACGATGCAAAAGTTTAGACACAAATGCGAGAATATGCAAATTTAAAGTAGATAATCGGCTAATTTCGCATATTTATTGATGAATTGAATTTAATAAATTGAAAAAACACGATATCCGGTGAACTAAACAGATTTAATAACGATATTGGTTAAATTTTACACCAAAAAGACAATATTGCCACTTTAAATATTTATTCAAATCATATTTGCTTCAAATGTACAATTAACAACTCTAAATACGAACAGAATACCTACCAGTCCATCACCTTAAAGTTTTGGCACGAATTCGTGGATTTAGAGACATACATTGACCGATTTTCATGATGAAAAGTGCAGTCTTTCCCGTATAAAATCACAAAATAGCGGCATATTATTCTTTTTTGCACTTTAGTACAATGCAGAGATAGTCCACCTCTTCAAAAACGACAAAAAAAAAATCGTTCATTTTAACGTAAATTCACTCCACACCATTACGAAAGTTCCTTTATACGAATTCATTACGAAAGAACCCTAGCATAAAGAAGAAACTTTCGTAATGGTGTGACTGTGGAGTGAATTTACGTTAAAATGAACGACTTTTTTTTGTCGTTTTTGAAGAGGTGACTATCTCTGCATTGTACTAAAGTGCAAAAAGAATAATTGCCGCTATTTTGTGATTTATACGGGAAAGACTGCACTTTTCATCATGAAAATCGGTCATGTATGTCTCTAAATCCACGAATTCGTGCCAAAACTTTAAGGTGATGGACTGGTAGGTATTCTGTTCGTATTTAGAGATGTTAATTGTACATTTGAAGCAAATATGATTTGAATAAATATTTAAATTGGCAATATTGTCTTTTTGGTGTAAAATTGAACCAATATCGTTATTAAATCTGTTTAGTTCACCGGATATCGTGTTTTTTCAATTTATCAAATTCAATTCATCAATAAATATGCGAAATTAGGCGAATATCTACTTTAAATTTGCATATTCTCGCATTTGTGTCTAAACTTTTGCATCGTACAAATTTTTATTTTATGAAAAAAAATTGTTATAGCAAATCAAACAATTATGTTTCAATTATAGCATTTCAAAATATTTATTTAATATGTTTAGGGGTGTTTTGTAATTCTAGTATCACAATTCTAAATTTTACAGCTAATAAACGTCATTGTCTAAACTTTAGCATCGCAGTGTATATAAAAGAAAGTCGTGTTAGTAAGACCATTTATAACTCAAGAACGGCTAAACGGATTTGGCTGAAAATTGGTGGAGAGATAGCTTAGAACCAGGAATAGGCTTATAGGATACTTTTTATTCGAACCCAGACGGTTGTAGGAGTGCAAAACGTGAGCCAATTTCCCCATAGGAATAACATTGTCAGATTAGAATTTATACTTTTTAATTCAATTTAAAGAAATTTCAGCGTGAACGAAAATTAAAAAAAGAAAAAAAAGAGCACGTCGGTTTAATTTGCTGGATTGTTATTTGAATATCAGTATTTTATTTCTTGATTTTAAATCTCTTTATTTTTTATGGTTGATCAGATTTCCCCAAGTAGACTTTAATTACGTTTCCGAATTTAATTTAATTGATGTTTACAAATGGTAAGAAATGATGATATGGAGGAATATAGGTTAACCTAAAGAATCGTGGCCGGATTTGGCGAATTTTCAAAAATGTCGCCAAGTCAAAGTGATAACAAACCCCGGCACTTGCCGAGATGGTTACCATCTCGAAATGACCAAAAATACTACCTAATTTCAAAATGGCCGACTTAAAACAGCGGAAAGATTCATTAAATTGCAGACCAGATATATATAAAAAAGTGATTTTTTAAAATGAGGAAGAATTTATTTAAAAAAAAAGTAAATAATTATTTAAAATCAGTAAGCATCTAATTAATAAAATATTAGTATAAGAAAACTTCAGAATAAATTATACGCGTTTAAGATTTAAATAGATTAACATTTAGAAATTGTCAATGCAATTGCTAATTTCGCCAAAGGTTGCCATCGGGGTTACCAGATTTGGCGTAAAATTGCCGGCCATGATTCTTTAGGTTAACCGGAATATATTCGGCATAAATAAGGAATTTATAAAACTTTATACTTTAATAATACTTTATAAAACTTTTCCTACCATACAAGAGGATGAATGTTTTTTTTCTGATGTTAAGATGGCGTAAAGGTCGATTGAATTTTGGCATTGGCAGCTTTTGGCGAAGTTGAAAATTTAACGTAGGGTAGCTATTCTCATCCAGTTGTATGGGTTAGGGTTAGTTTGAATTATCGTCGCATTAAAGCTACACACGAGTGCTATTGGAAACGCGATTCGTAATTTAGAACCACAGTCGACACGTGAGTAGGTACCCAATGCAACTTTTAAGGGCGACATCGTACGCATATTTGGGAATTTGGAGGATATTTAAAGTGCCCTTCCTCTATACGGGGTATTATTCGTCGGACATTTTTTGGCTGCACGAGCCGTTCATAGATCTGCAGTTATTTTGGCGATGCCCGGACCGGAAAATGGGACCTACCGCATCCGACTGGGTCCCCCAGCCCTATCGAGTTGTATGAAATATGAAGTGGAATGTTTACCACATTTGGGCAGTTTCGTTTTGCGCTAATTGTGAAATATAAACAGGCCATTATAACATATAGCTGTTCTGGCAATTTGAATAGGGCCCTATGGGAAAGCCCTCAAACTCCCGAAGGGCCTGGATAAAATCAACCCCTCATATCAGAATGGGAGGAGATTATAATATCCTGATGGAGTGGACCACAGTGGAGGGATCAATTGGTATAAAATAAAAGTTTACATAAAACCCCCCTACTAATTAGGGTTATTAAGGGTGCACCCGTGCAACGCCGGGTTAATAAAGCTAGTACAAACATAAAAAAAGGTTTGTAACAAAATATTTGACGTCATTTCAAACTGATTGATGTTTGCAAAAATAAATTTCTTTCAATTTATTATTTAAAAGAAATAAAGTTTCCCAAGCGATTGTTGTGAATGGCAATGGTGATTTAATTCTAATAAAAATGGCTTCTTATAAAATGGCTAGATATTTTTAATAATTGAAGTAAATCGAATTCGATTTTTTTCCCTGAGATTTTCAATGTCTTCTTATTTCGATGCGCTGAATTTTTTTTGACGTATCACACTTGCCTGTAGCATTTGTAGTTTGAGCTATGAAAGTGGGTGACAGACAGACGGACTAACAATTATAATTAATTCCACTTTTTACGTTTTAAACGTAGTGTGGAAGCAAAAATCCGAAATTTTGTTTTTAAGCTTGAGTATTTTTAAGTGTAGATTACCAGTTGGGAGAAAATATACTTTGATGGTGGAAAATATTAACAAAATCATAAAATAACAGTTCTTTAGGACAAACGCGTTCTTTTACTATCCTGTTTATTACAAGTCCAAAGAGACTGGGAAATATAGAAAGATAAGTCATATATGGCGACGTTTTGGTGAAAGATTGCCAGATGAAGTAGTTTCTATGTATTGCAGTAATTCAGCTTTTAGGCTTAGTATGGCAGTTTATTTTTTAAGTGTGTTTCGTGTAATCTTATTTCTTCTGTGAAATAACAGTAACTTGAACGTTTTTTTATTCTAAGCATTAGACAGTTTAGAAATCAATGAAATATTTTATTTTACTTAACGTTTAAAAGCTTAATATCTGCTGTCCAAGTTTGTTAGCAGCTAAACAGAATAATTACAATGATACCCTTTAAATGCGTATACTGTGGTACTTGAACTGTGTGTGTTTTGTCGCCAAAGATTCGGCAAGATTTGCGCCCGCAAAATGGAAAAGTACAGATTTTTTTATTAATTTTTTTTTTACACAAATAAGTCACTTAATTGAAATTACTTTAAAAATAAGTCCTTTATAGGGATAGTTAAATGTATTAATTGGTCCTGTGGAAGATTTCCATACATGCTTCTTTTTCTTATAGTCAAATATTAAGAGAAGAGTAAAGGGAAATTTTCCTTCTAAACATGAGCCCTAATTACTTTTAGGATTTCAAATAGGATAAAGAATAAAACTTTATAACAAAAACCCAGCAATGTTATATATAAAATAGTGTCCAGTTTATTGTAACACAACATTAAAAGTACACAAGACTAAATATAAAACTAAGTTTGTACAAGTCGCATATGGTTAGCTTAGCGAGGAAAAAAAGTCAAGTGCATAAAAAGTGTTCAAATAAAAATCGATAAAAAAAAGAGATTATTTTCAATGAGAAATCCTATTTGAAAGTTATGGAGTTGAGTCTAAAAAAAAACCGTGAAAGACCATTATTTACACGGTCAAATCTATCATACTACAACTCTATCACAATGCCTTGTAATTTAATATGTATAAGAAATAAAAAATTCTTTCGTCCCAATTTTGTTCATCTATAATTAGAGGAGAGAAGAGTACATCAGGACACTTTTTTTTTGTATTTTTAACCCTCAGAGGGATAAGCAAATTGGCTGAAGTGTAAATTTGTTTTCACCGCATGAGATTAAAATTAAAATTTTTAACTAAAAATTTTTTATTTCTGTAGTAGATGGTTATAAATGGCACCTTCTAGTTTAAATTTATCGTATTTTTAATCCCCTACCTTCAAAATACTCAGTTATCCAAAAAAAAAAGACCTTATAGCTAAATGTTTTTATTACTATTGCGGTTGACATTTTTACGCACTAAGCCAACAATATAAATAAGCTATACATAAGTATGCAAAAAATGTATACAATTTTAGATTAAAAAGCAGACAAACTTTTTGTTTGAAAAAATATGTATGCATAAGATTAATTAAAAATAGATTTGATCAAAAGTTTCAATAAAAACTGTAGCATAAGATTTAATTATAAAGCAATATACAAGTTATTATATTAATACATAAAATTATACAAATAACATAGATATTCTAAATATGCCACCTCACAATCGATATTGAAATGAACCACTGCATCAAATTAAATTTTTTTTCTGTTACCAAGGTATATATTTTGAGCGCAGAAATACAACTTTCCAGTGATTTCTAAACTGAATTTTATTATCTCTTAAAACAATTTATAAATTCGAAGAACTAGTTTTATTTTGTTTAAGCATTGCAAAAAAAGACTAGTTTGAAGCAACAAATTCACTACTATATATTTCATATATTACTTGAAATTTTGGATTTCTTTTGTTTTTAAACTAATTTATCCAGCAAATAAAAGTAAATTCGTCGTTTCATTTCAACACAAGGACTCAAATTTCACTAATCACCACCAATAATAATTATAAAAATATAATCCAACAAAAAATGTAACAATATAAACTAACATCCCATTAAATCCCTTGCAGGACAAGACATAAGAAAATGAAAATTTACAAGATATCCTAATTTATGTATCACAAGCAATCACAAAAGAAATTGAAGACATTATTAACCGACAATTAAATATTAAAGCACAAGAAACGCTAACATAATATACTTTGGTTTGAATCAGATCTTTAAAACTACTATAAAAATAAGCAAAAAAAGCTTGTTAAAAATCAAATAGCTACTTATAAATAGAAGAAGAGTATTCAATAACACAGAAAGCAATACCAAACACTAATAATGCTTTAAGATCTATAAAAAAAATTTTCAAAGATTGTTTTTAAAAAATCACAAAAATTTGAGGAAGATAATGGGTTGAAATAGCTCCGACTCAAGCAATAGAATAAAAGGTGTTAAGTAATAGAATAAAAAGTAAGTAGAATTTTTTAAACCCCCTGGGGAATAAGCTATTGTGTAAACTTGCAAAAGGGCAAACTTGTTTTCACTGCATAAAATATTAAAAATGTTTTTTTTAAAAAAAATATTAAATAAAGATTTGTGTAGTAAATGGATTTTGAAAGACTCACCAATATTTTAAATTTTTAATAAAAAAATTACCTTTTAAAAATTAATTGTTTTGCTGGAAAAACCATCAGTCAGTTGACAGGTTTAAATGTCTTAATTCCTCAGATTGTTAAATAATAAGCATTTTCACTTCAAATAAAAGTATGATTTATATTTATTAAAATAATATTTCTATTTTAGCATTCTGTTTGATTTAAGTAATAAAAGGGTATATGGACATGGAAAGCATAAGTATACAAAAATAGAGATAAAATAAAGACAAATTCAATGATTAAATGTGTAGGAAAAATAACTTTTTTTGAAAAGATAAGACAGCATCAGAACACAGATGAAAAAGTTAAAAATAATTGTTCATGCATTAAGCTTTTCACTTTAAAATTAGATTCTACTAACTATGAAAATATTTCTTTTCTGAGGCAAAAAAAGTGTAAAATCGATAAATAGTTCTTGGACATAGTGATTTTAATAAATAAAAAATGAACTGTTTTTGTACTCTTAGAATAGAAATTGTACCAATTATAGTTGACAATAAATAAAAAGAATGCAAGGTGAATAACTGCTGTAGAAAATTAAAAAAAAAGAAGAAAATATTTTGTTAATTTTAATTAGTTTTCAGAATATTAGTGTCATTTGAAGGAAGACATAGGATTAGTGCTGCATAGGAAGTGTACGACATACAGGGTGATCATAATTAAACTGACTCAGGACTTTCTATAGAACAAATTACTATTCATTGGGCAGAGTAGCTATTTATAACATGGGAGAGGGAAAGCAGTAAAATTAAATTAATTTCCAACTCTTCCTCTAGGGAATACTTAGCCTCATTACAGTTATTTTAAGCCATCGTAAAAATAACCTTCAAAATACTAATTTTTTATGCTCAAGTTTAAATTTCATACTTTTTTCTTCAAATAAATATTATAAGTTGAATAAAAAATATGTTTATAAATTAATTTTATGATCTATAAACATTGTATTGAAGCTTGAAAACGTAGCAGTGACCCCAATTTTCGTCTAACATTAAAAAAGAAAACTTTTTTTACAGGATCCTGTATCCCATGTTATCAATATCCTGCCTACCACATTAATAGTAATTCTACCCATATATTTGCCTTACAGAATGCTTCGAGTAATGTCAATTTAAGTTCTGAACACCTTGTACAAAATGAGTTATACTGACTATTTATCTTGATTAATACAAAAATGATGGCAAAAACAGTAGGAAATAAAACTAGTGAATAGTATTAATCAAGATAATGTTTTGACATATGCAACACAAAACACAAATACCTTTACACATAGCAAGAAAATAAAAGTTCATCATCAAACAATCAGTATTAGATAAAGGTATTAACAAGATAGAACTACTTGAAACCCTCTATAATTGATTTGTAGCCCGAATTTCTATTTTTTTCTTACTACTATTTATTTATAACCTATAAAAATAGTTCCATAAAAAAAATATGGAGGTAACTTTAAATTCGTCTTTAAACATATAATGGGAAAGGATAATTACCATAGTTAAATTTTAAAGATATGACGCATTCTACCAAATGTAAAATATTTAACGTAATATATATATATATACATATATATATATATACATACATATATATATATACACACATATATACATACATACATATATATACATACATATATACATACATACATATATAAATGTAAATATTTAGTATAATTTTCCTAAAACTGAATTTTTTTACATACGTTATAATGATTGCAAGTTATGTTTTATGCGAAGTTACTACATTGAAGTTCTACTGTAAAATCACATAAGAATTTGAGGAAGTTAAATAAAAGGAATTCAAGAAATTTTTCAGTCATAGAAACATTGAAATCACATTTAAAATCAAAGTAACACGTTTTAAGTATTGGTATTAGGCCCAAAAGCATATCAATTAATCTTAATTCAGAGTATGCAATAATGCAAAATTAAAGTAATAAGTTTTAGGTATTGGTATAAGGCCAAAAACATTTAAATTCATTAAATTCAGAATTATGCATAATTAAAACTACAAAAAATACAGTAAAAGAGCAAGGAAATAATGATTGCTAAAATTTTTATACAACAATTTGAACAAATATTGTTATGAATATCAGCATCAAAAACATTTCAATCTTTAAGATTTCCCACAATAAGAAAACACTTTATAATCAACAATTTTTTTTTATTTCCTTTCTCCTTTTGTACTTAACTACCAAAAGGTTTTGAATAATTTTCAATAACCTGGTAACATGGATTAACAAGGATTTCCCAAATAACAGTTATTAACACAGTTTTTATAACAATATAATAGGATTTCACTGTCTATAACGAGTGATTGTCATAATAAAATACTAATTTAACAGTGATTTTAGAACTTAAAAAAAAACCACACTTGATGTAAAGAAGAGAAAACTTTTTATCACAATAGACAATTGTGTTATACAAAAACCAACAACAACATTTATATTTTAATAAAAAAACACAAACTGCAAAATGGCAATTTACACTAAACATTAAAATTTTGACTTTTTACTTCAGTGATAAAAATTTTTTTTTGCTCCAGGACTTTCATAATTACTTTTAAAAATTAAAAAAAGAATATAAAAAAATATTTTTTAAATTGAATGTCACATTTTCATTAAAATTAAATAAACATGATATAAAATTTTTTTGGTTACTGATATTTTTTTGTAAAAGAACCTTAAATAAAGTTTCATGTTGTGTCCTTAAAAACGACCCATTTTTTAAAACCGACCCCTGGATTCACAACTGAAGAGTCCAGGGGAAGAACTCCTTCATTGAATGGGAATATGCTTGGCGAGTAGTGGCGATCGTAAATGGGTTTCTCCCTTGGTTTTTCTTTCGCAGTTCAAGCATCAGATTAGTGTCTGGTGTGAACCTCAATCTTAGAGATAGTAAACACATGCACTGCATGATAAGAACCAAAGAAAAACTAATTTCTTCACATCAGTTTAGGCAATGACTCGCTATCTTCACCAAACAGACCTGACGCAGACAGATTCCTAGTTGATGAAGGGGTTCTTCCCCCATACTCTTCAAATTCATTGATCATCAAATTTCTAACTTACTACGAATAGTAACTCACAAACAAAACAAACTCATAATATACACTTTAACTTCAATCCATTTGACACAAACCTCAAATCCAAAACTAAGCTCTTTCGCAGGAAGAGGGCGTAACGCTCTCCATCTCATCCGAACAGTGATTGAGAGACACAGGAACATGCAATGTTTTATTACGGGGATCGAATTGTACGGGTGCGCCACTGTCATGGCGGATTCTGGAGCGGGTTGTTTGGATGATGACGGCCGTTTCCGGTTGAGAGCGGAAGGAGTCTGCTGCGCCGTAATCTGCGTGGATTATATGAGATCGAGGTTGGGAGGTTTCATTTTCGATTATTGTTCCAAGAGATGGTCTTGAGAAGATGGCTGTAATATGCAATAAAATCAAACCATATTTTTCTTTAAAAAAAGTTCTTAAATAAAAGAAAATAAGTTTTATAATTGGTTACTTTTCATCTGAATTTTTCTTTGGCGCTTTTTGCTTACCGGATTGATTGAAATCTCAGTTTGGCAAGTTGTAAATCTGGTTCGGACTATGATTTCAATTTAAGACATTCTATTAACATTCTCATCGGCTAACACTAGGAAGAACGGATGGTTTTGCATCTGTTTGTTGTACCTCTGTCTAAACCCTTGGTTTAGTTATGTAGGAACATGATTCGAAATTAAAGGTAGCTAGTCGTAAAATGCAACTGAATCCTTCAATAATAAGACAGCAAAATTAATTGAGAAGAATTTTTTCCACTTATTTTTAAAATAGTCAATACCAATTTTTTTTATCACGGTTTCCAAAAACATTTTCCGAAAATAATATTCTTGAAATCACAAATCTTCACATGCTAAATTTACCAAATGCTCTGCTGCGATGCTAAAAAGGCAAAAATTCAGCAATGCAATTGTCGCACAACTTCTGCAATCTATAAATTGTGAATGGTAAAATGGCCAAAATTGCGGTGATCGTAAATTTTGGAAACTGGCAATAAAATTTTTTATTAACTCGGATAATATCTAGAAACGCCCGCTCTCCTAAATTTCAGTTCCTAAAATCGTGAAACTATAATGATACTATAATCACAGAAGTCAGGCAATCTTCAATAATTGAACCGTTAGACACTGCATACTTCAAAATTTGTGGAGAAACAAAAAAAGGTATTTGTTATTAAAAATTCCCCTAGATTTTTGCATTTGCCCCTAGTTTTATTTTTAGTTAGTAGCACAGATTGCTCCTAAATTTCTTTATCCAAATTTCAAACACTGCATAGGACTTATTCTTACCAGGCGAAGATTCAGATCTTCTTATACCAGGTCCGTCGACGTACAACACATTCTGATCAGGTAATACGAGCTGTTTGTACGAATCCAGAAACCTTGAACTACGATTAAACATTGACGTGGTAGACTAAAAAGAAAATATAAAAGCGCGACTTTAAAATGTATTCTAGATGTTAGTTTGTACATAAAAGAGACACTCTTTTGCAAGAGATTAATGGTAAGTTAAAATTTGGCAAAATTTTAATCTTAAAAAACTACTTGGTAAATCAATGATCTGTTGTAACATTGCAATCAAAATATTATGCTGGAAAACCATTTTCTACAAGCAAATTAGTTTAAATAAGGGGGTATGTATATATTATGGGGCATGTATATGTTATGTTTCACTGAAAAATCGACGTAAAATTGTGCAAAAAAAAATGCAGTGCAATTCCAGTACATTTATTTCTTTACTTAAATTTGCAAATTCTTACATAATAATATTTATTGTGGCTTTCCGAAACATTCTTAAAAGTGTTAGGAAAATACCGGTTCATTCTTTTACATTGTGACAGCAAGCATTCATTTCTTTTCGTAATTAGTTTCAATTCAGACCAAAGAACATATGTTCAAATTGATTTCACACTTCACAAAGAAAAAAGCAGCTAACATGTTCATTGTATGTGATTTTTAAGTACTTTCTCACCAACGTCAGATGATGCAGCTGCTGTTTAGACTATTTAAGTTTGAGGTTGGACTTCATTAGTATGTGTTTCGAAGTGTTCCAGAAATCAAACCTCCAAATCAAAACATTCAAATAAAAATAGGAAATTTGTATAATGTCATGTGAGATTATGGGGAGGGGATATAACAAAATATCCCCATGGGAGGAGGGAGGGGGGGACAAAAGTCAAAATCGCATCACGTAATTTATGTATGCCCCATCATTTAATTGATGCTTCACTTAAGGCTACTGTATAAAGAAGACCAAAAAAGCATTACCCCAGTTGCAGACCAGCCAAGGAGCGTTTGATCTTCACTAGTCATACATCCTCTAGTTGGGTAGTAGATGAACAACATCACCCAGATAGGCAGCAAGTATTTCAAAATCTGAAATAAATACAAAACTAGAACACCAGGGATTCGACTTTAAAAGTACTTCTATGTTACTTTTTGTAAAGTTACTTTTAAAAGTACTTCTATTGCAGTTACTCAATATGAAAAGTAAATAGTTACAGTTACTTAATACGAAAAGTAATTACAGTTCATTTTAGAAATTTTAGGTTGTAACAAAAAATGCAATTTAGTCATCTTACTGTTTTTTCAAAGAAAACTAAAATTAAAGAAAAAAAACCCCAATCAAAACACTGCAATTAGAATTAATTAGCGTTTTTTTTTATTTAATTTTAAAGGAGTTGTATTTAAAAATTGGTATCGGACAGCCTTCGGAAAGTATTGGAAAAGTAGCATTTTTTTTACTTCTAAAAGTAACTAAGTTACAGTTACTTTCTGAAAAATATAACGATGTATACTCAGTGTAACTTAAAAATGTAACTGTTACAGATAACGTGTTACTCCAATCCCTGTATAAAATAAACGACAACACAAGTCGTAGCAACATCATTGGAAATTTATTTATGTCAATAGTTCAAATAATTCTGAATACTAAACAAGCAGGTTTGTAACTGAATCTATCACTTAACCCGCTTCCACACAACAGTTGTGTTTAACAGGTAAAAAAAAGCGCCAAACACAGCATTAATTCTATATTAAACATTTACATGCTAAATTTGTCTAGTTTCATTTATTTTATTTCGAAAATTCACAAATTATTACTTATCGTTTGCAAAAATTAATTTATATTTCAAAGAATAAATCTGTAATATTCCTCGCTTTTAAATAGAATGAAAACATTTCATATCAACATACAAAGAATCTCATAGTGAAATATTTTTGACGTCATTTCAAACTGATCGATGTTGCAAAAATAAATTTATTTTAATTTATTGTCTAAAAGAATTAAAGTTTCTCGAGCGATTGTTGCGGATGGCGATTTAATTCTAATAAAAATAGCTTTCTATGCCTTTGAAATGAGCATTAAATTTTGCAGTTTTTTAAATAATTGAAATACTTCGAATTCTTTTCTGAAATTTTCAATGTATTCTAATTTCGATGGGCTGAATTTTTTGACGTATCGCACTTGTCTGTAGCATTTGTAGTTCGGGCTATGAAAGTGGGTGACGGACAGACAGACAGACGGACTGAATGATTATAATACCTACCACTTTTTACGTTTTAAACGTAGTGTGGAAGCAAAAATCCGAAAAAAAATTTAAAGCTTAGTATTTTTAAGTGTAGTTTTCCAGTTGGGAGAAAATATACTTCGATGGTGGAAAATATTAACAAAATCGAGAATCAAAGTGTGGAAGTTAAAAAGGTGGGGAAAAAATAAACATATAATATATTTTTAATCATGGGATAGGTACCGTCAGCTGTTTGAGGGTAAAAGAAATAAACAATATTTAAAAAAAAAATATGGGATACAATTTTTTCAAATCTCTCTGTCGGTTACTAAAACTTGTCATTCTCTAAACCTATGATATCTCTTTCATTTAAAATGTATATTAAAAGTAAATGCAATGCGTTTCTTTTAAGTTGAAATATTTTAGTCAGAAGTTTGCTAATTTTAGTCTAGGATTATTACAACGATTTTAAATAGCCCTTATTCCACAATTTATAGTTATTCAGTGTTTAATAACGACTTTTGAGTACCAGTTAATTATATCAAAACATGTTTCCACTTCTTTATCAATATCAGGGATGTGATTGACCAAAACTCAAAAAAGAGGAAATAAAAAAAAGAGTCAAAAAATATGCGCGAAGGAAATCGGTAAATTTTGAAAATCAATGAATCTAAAAAAAATATGACGCCCGTCGCCAATAGCCCTCGTGTAGCTCTAGTGCGACGATAATTCAAACCTAACCTAGCAAAATCTCAAATTTCAGGAAGTCTGGAAAATTGAAAATTCTCAGAAATAATTGAATTGCGATCTTTTTGAAATCGGTAAATTGCGAATCCCCTAAAATTTGCCAAATCATGAAAATCGAAACTTCGAAATCGAGCGTTTCAAAAAACGAGGCATTTATCAGCATAAAAAAAACTGCAATTCCAATTGAGTTGTTTCAAAACTTGTCCATTACAATCTGCTTGATTATCACATAAATTAAAATTATAACTAGGCAAAACTAAAATTCAGTAAAATCAGGAATTCCGAAAATGGCTAATACAGTATCAGAACTATCCAGAACAAATCAGGACACTTAAAAATTAGCTGTAGTCTCTCTAGTGTAATATCAACTCACAAAACTCATCGAACATTGAGAACAGAAAATAATTTGGTTGGTCCAATTGCTCTGAACTTCGGAGCTACAAAAGCAACGAGGGGCTCTTCCGATCACGCAGAGGGAAAAAAATGCAATCATTATGAGGCAATGCGTCCTTATTGGTGGATTTCATAAACAATTACTAGGCAGCAAAATTAGTAAATCAAGAAGCATCGTTAGATTATACAGGCCGGTAATTGATATTCGTAGACATCTTAGTGTAATCAAATCAAATTCATCTCCAAATTTAATTGTTTTTTTATATTTATTATTAAAATTTATTATTCAAACTTGTTGTTTTGTACTGCAATTCAAAACTTTGAAGTCGACAAATCACTGATCCTTACAAATAGACCAATTACAAAAACTCTAAGATCGCTTAATCGTGAAACCTTGAATATCGGTGAATCAAAAAATCCTCAAATATCAGTAAAAACGACGAAATCGCAAATACGAAATATTTAAATCGAGACTAAAATTTTTTTGTAAATCATGCATCTTCAAAAATCGAAAAATTGAAGACTCCTGAAAATAAACGAACCGAAAAAAATTGGCAGATTACATAAACTAAAATTCCGCCCAAAAAATAAATCTAGGCTAACGCAAAGCACGGAAAATTGAGAATCTTCGCATGTGCTTCAAGTGAAGTATGCGAGTATTGCCGACGTCAAAACATTGTAATGCGGACAAGTTCGAAAGTCAATAAACCGGTTTTATAGTACAAAGTACGCGTGACTTCGTCCACATGCGAGAAATTATTGCTTCGGTACGCTGAAACTTTTTAAATAACAAAAAAAGGAGAAAAATTTCGGGAAAGTGGAAAATTTAAGAAAAATTCTGAAAATCCAAAAAATCCGAGGAAGAGAAGGTCCGAAAAGTCGAGGAAGAGATCCGAGGAAGAATCACATCCCTGCAATATCAATCAAGTAAATGAATAAATATAGTAAAATTTCAAAATCAAGCTCAGGTCCATTATGTTTTTGTAACCTCTAAAAAAAATATGTTTTATAATGAATAGGAAACTTATAAATTATTGTTTAAAATGAACAATTTAACAAGGGCTTATAAGAACAGAAGTAAGTATTCTCACCATGACAGTGGCATAAATCAATGAGTAAACATGCTGAACATGACCCTAAAACAAAATGGAGATAAATTAAAAAATGTAAAAATTAAACTTTTTTCTTTGTAGACTAAAAATTAAGGGAAATAAAAAAAATTCTATAAAGAAAGGTATGCTTACAAATATACCACTACAGCCTATTTCCTCATCACCGCCTGTAAAAAATACTTTGTATGTAGAATAGAAACGTTAGAACTATTTTGTAAATAAAATATTTAGTTTAAGTGTACATCTACGCTAGATACCAGTTGGAAACTAAAATGTTAAAAAATGTAAAAATAAACAAGCTCTAATTAAAATTAAAAACAAAGATCTCAATATAATAAAGTAATTAAATTAGTAAATTAATAATTTATGGTTAACCAGAATAATAACTTACTTTCATGAAGAACTATGTAGTACACTGACGTCACAATTGACGACACTTCATAAGTTAATATAACACTAAAATAATAAATTGCAACAATTAATATTTAAAACCCAAAATATTTAAGATAAGGAATAGTTAATTTTTAAAAAAGCTTATGATTATGTAAAATGTGCTTTATTTATTATTTTTTTTAATTTAAAGTACAAATTGATACGTCATTAGTTAGCCTACTATATAAGCTCAATTGCACATATTTAACAAAGCTCTTGATATTAAATTACAATAAAAATATACCTGATATTCTATAAGATCAGCAACATAAAAAGACTTAGTATTACCTATCTAAGTTATTATACATTAGCGTATAAAAAAATCTATGTGAAAAGATAAAGCATTAAGGTTCTGCTGCACTTCAAATGTGGCAATGCATGAGTTTCAACTCAGTGTCTTCAACCTTTTTTTTATATTCTTTAGCAGGTGGTTAAAATATTAATGAGGAAAAATATCTTGTGTTTTAAAGATTGAAATAGTAAATTTCTCAGTGTCGAGAATTTCTTAATATTTTCTAACATAATGCAGAATGGATATGGATGCAGGAGTAAATTAAAAAAAAAAAATTCTACATCAATTTACTGTTTTATACAATGAAAATGCATCGTACACCCTTTGGTATGTTTTTAAATAATAGCAAATACCTTCTGTTTTGTTTCGAAAATAGCCTGTATACTCTGTGATACGAATTTTGTATTTTATTTGATTGTTTTATAAAAAGAATGACTTAAGTGCCCCTCCCTGAGTTATAAGAGATATATGCTCAGAAAAAAATGAATATTTAATTTTTTTTCTGTATTGACATGCAAAAGTTAACCATTTTTATATCCCTAAAAAAATGTCAATTGCTTACGAGTATAAACTCTTATTTTTAAAAACTCATAAACAGTAAACTTTGTGTTACTTTTAAGAATACAGCCATCACTGACTACAGCTAATACAAAAAAAGGATACAAGCCCTGTTTTTTTTCTTTTAGATATATGGAAATATGTTTACCTCCAAAGACCTATTTTCTGTTCCCTTTTGAAATAATCCTCTGAACGCACATGATTGATGTTTTTTGTAATATAAACGCCAGATACAAGAAACAACTGAATGCCTATAAACTCAATAAAAGATAATACAATCCAATGGGGAGCTGCAAAAAAAATGGCATCAGATTGCTTAATTTTAAAACACTAAAAAGCAAAATATATCTATTTTTTTAAATGACAATTAAAGAGCAGAACATAAAGATAAAATAATCCTCAATATCAATCAATTTTAATTAAAATAAACTTAAAAAAATTATTGATCATTTACATTTCTTACAATACTAAATATAAATATATGCATTTTTAAAGCTAAAAGTAAGAAGATAAACAGTAAACATTTATTCAATTACCTAAACATTCTTCCCAAGTTGTATACTTTGACATCATTGCCAAGACAGTGATGGCAGAAAATATCGCAAAATATACGACAAGTACAGGTAGCATAATCCTTAAATTAAAAATATATATATATTTAAATGATTACTCAAAACTAGTTCAAAGAAAAATATTTTAACTGTTTGATTACTAAGTCTTTTTTTCGAAAGGCACATATAATAAAGTATGTATTGCTGCACTGTAACAGAATATGATATTTAATAACTTAATTTTTTATGCACAGAATTAAGATTTATATGTATTATTTGGTTTTGCCTATTTTAAAGCAATCTGTGCAATTAATAAAAATATATTCGGCTAAAAAAATAATTGGAACATAAAATGCACTTTATGCTGAATTTACTTTAGTTTTCCCTCCTTTCTATTTAACTAAATTGCACTGACCAACCACATAATTTAGTAGAATGAATACGATTTACCATTTTAAGTCTTTAAAGTTTTCACTAATAAAATCCCCACAACCATCTATTTTCCCTTAACCATCCAATGAAAATTAATCTACAGTCTTTTAAATATGATCGGTAGTTTAATTTTAATTGTTTGTGTGACCTAAAAGTACCTTTGGGGCACAACGATTTGCTGCAGGTAACTAAAGTGAAATTTTTCTGAAAAATTTACTTTACGTTCATGTTCATATGCTTCATAGTTTTAATGTTCTAAAACCGTACAATTGAATAAAAAAGTTGCCCCTTGTCCCCATTTTCCCCAAATAAACAATGAAAAGTAAACAGTGGCCTCATAAGTATTGTAGTAGATAAAGGCTCAAATTATTATGATTAGTAGTTAAAAGAACACAAAGCTTAACCTTCGTTAGACCAGGCTTTCTCTGTATTTTATAAACCATCCTTTTAGCAATAAACATAAATTTCAAAAAAATATTATTGAATATTCTTTTTTTTTTTCGTTTGGAAAAGATTTTGAGATCATCTCTTCAAAAAGGAAACCTAATTCTGATTTTCCAATCAAATATAGCATTAAAAATATATATTAAATTTACGCAGGTAAAACTACAACACCTTTTGACCCATTTCTATACAGCTCGAAAGGTTAAAGCATTACAAACTTCTTACATTTTACAAAATATCAAAATGATTACCCTTAAGTTTTGACCCTGCAAGAGGAGTGATAAATCAATGTTAGCCAATATTTATTCTAAACAAGACATTCTAACAAAGACTCTAATCAAAGTGTCTACTTTACATGTACTTTCATGCAATCAATACACAATGCTCATAATTATACTGACAGTACTCGGAGCTTTCTGTATAGCAAATTCTATTGATTTGGAAGAGAGCTTATTGACAACCAATCAAAAAAGAAAGCAAAATCTGAACTAAAAAGTTGAGTAAAGAAAAATGCGTGGTCAAAATTACTTTCCAAACTTTTTATTTTTTATTCTAAAAATCTAAAATTTGTGAAATAGACTCATTATGCATCCAGAATGAAATGGTGAAAAGCAGGAAAAAAACTTTTAATTTTTAACTTAAATTTAAGTGAAAAAATTTGGAATCATAACTACTAAATAAATTATAACAATAATTTTGTGAAACTTTATTTGTTAAAAATAGTAAAAATTCATATTTTGAACACTTAAAAATGAAAGCATAAAGAATTTAGGGCCAATCTATATATATATATAGATTGGATACTTTTATAGGATACTTTTTATTCGAACCCAAACGGGTGTGGGTCATTCCTGAGAAAACGTAAAAAAAATGCCCCCCCCCACCAAGTTATCTTTCACATGAAGAAAAGTTATGCTTCCACTTGAATTAATTTAAGATGATGAATATTTTATCTACTTACTAACGTTGCATAAATACAAAAAATTATATATTTTGTGTAAAAATTTGTGTCCACAGACTATGACAAATCATGTCCGTGAGCTGTCTCACTGTCATGTCCGGGTACTGTTTTAGTTAGTATATACTAACTAAAGTTAGTATATACTAACTAAATCCCAATTTTTTATAACTGAATTTGATTTTTAATTCAACTGACATTACTAGAACATACAAAACATAAAATATAATCATTATAAAGAATATAAATATATAAATTCCTAGAAAATAAAAAGTCCCACAGATTTTCGTCATGTCCGTGTACAACGTATTCTTTAGCTTGCATAACTATCTAGAAATGATAACAGTACTCTGTTTCAGTCTTATTAGTATTCAATAATACACGTTATACGTTGTATCACGTCAATAGCTTGTATGCCGCAGTAGAATAAAATATTTTTATGTTAATTTTGGAGGTTAAAACTTTTCGAAATTAAACATTATTAAATTAAGACTTACCATCCGAATAATTAATATTAATTGTATGATCTGGCTCGATGTTATTTTTCAAATGTAGTATGTAAGTGTAATTCAAATCCAAAGTTTCAAAATGTTTCATCAATATTTTTTTTCCCGAGATTTTTTGCCTCAAATTGTACGTTTTCTGAGGAATGACCCGTGTAGGAGTGCAAAACGTGAGCCGATTTCCCCATAGGAATAGCATTGAAAGATTAGAATTTATACTTTTTAATTCAATTTTAAGAAATTACAGCACGTTCAGCGTGGAAAAAAAAAGAGCCCATGGGTTTAATTTTCTGGATTGTTATTTGAATATCAGTATTTTATTTGTTGATTTTAAATCTTTTGATTTTTTTTATGGTATATCAGATTTCCTCAACTAGATTTTAATTATGTTTCCGAATTTACTTTAATTGATGTTTACAAATGGTAAGAAATGAAGATATAGAGAAATATAGGTTACCCTATAGAATCGTGGCCGGATTTGGAGAATTTTCAAAAATGTCGCCAAGTCGAAATGATAACAAACCCTGGCACTTGCCGAGATAGTTGCCATCTCGAAACGACCAAAAATACTATCTAATTTCAAAATGGCCGACTTAAAACAATGGAAAAATTCATTAAATTACAGACCAGATTTATAAAAAAAAAGTGGAACTTTAAAATGCTGAAGAATTGATTTTAAAAAAAAGTAAATAATTATTAAAATCATTAAGCATCTAATTAATAAAATATTAGAAAAAGAAAACTTCACAATAATTAATTATATGCGTTTAAGATTTAAATAGATTAACATTTTGAAATTGTCAATGCAATTTCTAATTTCGCCAAAGGTTGCCATCGGGGTTACCAGATTTGGATGGCCACGATTCTTTAGGTTAACCGGAATATATTCGGCATAAATAAGGAATTTGTACTTTATAAAACTTTTCCAACCATACAAGAGGATGAATGTCTGTTTTGTTTTCTGATGTTAAGATGGCGTAATTGATGATTGAATTTTGGCATTGGTGGCTTTTGGGGAAGTTAAAAATTTAACGTAGGGTAGCTATTCCCCTCCAGTTGTATGGGTGAGGGTTAGTTTGAATTATCGTCGTACTAGATATACACATGAGGTCTATTGGAAACGGGAGTCGTAATTTAGAACCACAGTCAAGTTACGAGCCGACACGCAAGTAAGTACCCAATGCAACTTTTAAGGGCGACATCGTACGCAACGTTGGGAATTTGGAGGATATTTAAAGTGCCCTTCCTCTACACGGGGTATTATTCCTCGGACAATTTTGGCTGCACGAGCTGTTTATAGGTCAGCAGTTATTTTGGCGATGCCCGGACCTGAGCCTGGGACCTACCGCATGCAAGACGAAAGTCTTTACCGACTGGGTCCCCCAGCCCTATCGAGTTGTATGAAATATGAAGTGGAATGTTTACCACATTTGGGCAGTTTCGCTTTGCGCTAATCGTGAAATAGAAACAGGCCATTACATCATGTAGCTGTTCTGGCAATTTGAATATATTTCCCTATGGGAAAGCCCTCAAACTCCGGAAGGGCCTGGATAAAATCAACAACCCCTCATATCAGAATGGGAGGAGATTATAATATCCTGATGGAGTGAACCAAAGTAGAGGGATCAATTGGTATAAAATAAAAGTTTACATAAAAAAACTACTAATTAGGGTTATTAGAGGTACACCTGTGCAACGCCGGGTTTATAAAGCTAGTTTATTTAATAAAATTGTTTCAAAGTGAATTTTATTTTCACTGTGTTTTTAATTTAACTACATACAACAAATGTTATTTAATGTTTTCCTACATGATCTTCATATAATGATAGAAAAATGAGGAAAAAATAACTTTATTAAAATAATGTAGGGGAAAATTAATAAAATTATTGAAATGTTAATGTAAGTTTAACTTAGTGAGAAAACAAATTGTAAGTTTAATGATTCCAAATGGAATCTTTGGGGGTGAAAGGGTTAAACAGGATCTCCCATGTCATCAATAGCCTCTCTACCAAATGAATAGTACGTAATTCCGAGAATTGGTTTGCTTTACTGAAAGCCTTGAGTACCTCAAGTTTAATTATGGTCAAACGTATTTACAATTATTTAATAGAAATATAGTCATTTTAAGGCGTAATGCTATGGTAACTTGATATGAATCATATGAAAATACATTTAACACAACTGATGTTTAATTTTAAAAAAGAACTAAAGAATATAAATATTTAAATAAAAAAATATACCATGTAATGAGTTTCTGTCGATGAAGAATTCTTGACACCAGGGACCAATGAAAGTGATAAAGAAAAAGGAATTGCAGCATTTTTAAATAACATGCTACAAACTCAATTTGAAACACGTCATTCAAAGCAAGCCATTTGATCATCCTAAAATTAGTTTAAAGAAAGTTGGAATCCATACACACAAAAATATTTTTTTGTATATATTTTTAATGAGATTAGTATTAAATTAGATTAATAATATTTTGAAACTGAAATTATGTTGAAACTATTAAATATTCTTGTTATTATTGTTATATTATATTAAAATTATATTTCATCTCTTATTTCTTTTGGTCAACTGAATATCCAAGAAAACTATTTCCTCTAATATAACTAAATAGGGTACTTGACTATATCGGCTAAAATACCTTCCAATATTAAATTAATTATAGTTTGAACCCAAAAATAACAAACATATATATTTTTTTGAAAATAAATCTTTAAATAATTAATAAAAATCATTTTAAAATGGCTTATTTTTCATCGGTACGTCAAGTGATCACAAACACGTTGATTTGGCTGACGTCACTAGTATATATAAACAAACCGGTGTTATTTTTTTTGCTTGCAATTAACTTGGATTTAATCTACGTTACGATAAAAATAAGAATTATATAGATAATGGAAGAAGGTTTTACAGAAGCGGATAGTTCAAATTTGCTTAAAGTAGATTCCAAAATGGTGTTTCAAAGTTTGTTTATTGCTACTAGTGACGTCACGTGACAGCCACAAAGCATTTTCGGGTGTAATTTTTCGTCATAATTTTAAAATTTATTTTTCTCCCTTTTTATGGGGTATTTGAAAAAAAGAAAAAATACGGGTCTAATATTTTTGTCATAAGAATATTTTAAGCCAATAAAAAAATTCAGTCAAATACCCTATTACAGCAGACTTTTGTTACAGTGACCATTTATAACACAAATCATTACTTGACGTTTGTAAACATCAGGGGAAAAAAAAAGCTTTAGTCATAAAGAGATAGCTTTAAAGAGAGACATAAATCCAGTTTCATGCATGTTTCTTTTTCCCTTAAAATTAAGGACATAATTAAATAAAAAAATTATTTAAAAATGACAGATATAGTAAACTCCTGATTATCCGTGGGCCACGACCACCCTCCCCTTTTCCTCCCTGCAAAAATAATAATTTAACAAAACGCAGATAAATAAAATTTATCTCTTTCAAAACTTGTTGGAAGAATGCATTCCAAGAACTACAAATTTCTTTCAAGAGCGACGAACACATTTAAAGAATGAGGAATACATTATAAGAACAACGAATGCATTAAAATAAGAATGACTATAGGAAACCTGATGTGCCAAAATGTGTTCAACCAGGTGCACATCACGTGCCGATTTTTGTAAACTGCCCGCGATATTAACTGCTTTGGGTGATTTGGATAGTAGCGAAATGAGTGAGTAACAAAAAAAAGTTGTCTTGACAATTCAAGACAAAGAATAAGAAGTTGCAAGGCTAAAAAACAAAAAACCAATTAACTGACTTTTTTTTGTAAAATTGTAAATCTTCATATGTCATAGCTGTTACAGTTTTCTCTCTTATGATATGATTACTGAACTTTACTTTTATAAAACCCAGAAGCAAGTTTGTGGATATTTTCTTTACTTTTGCGGATTATCCGCAGATGCCGCGCCACCCGATTCCGCGGATAATCTGGAGTTTACTGTATCTGCATTTATATTACAAAAATTTAATAATTAACATTTAAGAATAAACAATAAAAAAAACCTTATCATTAAGAAAACCAATAATTTTTTGCCGGACTTTTGTTATCTATCCATTAGTAAAATCTCACACACTGAATGAGTTAAAAAATTAATTAGGTAAGGAACTAAACAGGAAAGGAAGAATTTGTGATTTTCATTAAACACATAAAAAAACAAGATGCTCCAAAAGAACTAAACAGTCTACTCACCAGTTACTTAAACACTTACTGAAATTCTTATAAAAAAACAAGTATGTTTATAACACGAACTGTCACCTTTACAAGATTTATACACCTTAGAAAAAATAATCAAACAAAGCATATATTTGCAATTCAAACTATTAAATGCAATAATTGCCTATTTTCATTAATTTTCTTTCGGAAATTTAATTCTTTATCCTTTGATAAATTTGCAGTTTCAAGAATAATTATGCGAAATTGCTTGGGTCAAATCCTAGCATCCAACATTTGGCGCATTTGGAAAGTGTTGCCATTCCCCTAAATGATGCAGGCTTTTTATTCCTAAATAAGTATCAATATAAAATTCTGCAAAAACTAACCAAATATTTTTTTAAATATATAGTAATAACAAATTAAACATTTTGATACTACCATACCAAGATACTTACAAAAATATAATTTCAAAGATCGCAGCATAAAAAATAAGGTATTGATGAACTTGGGCATGGTGAAAAATGTGCAGTTTTGCAATGCGGATGCTGCAGAAGATGAGAGAGAGGAATCCAAACAGAGTCAGCAAAGAATTCCTGTTAAAAAAATAAACACATTTGAAAAGAACTCCTTTTGGAGCCAAACACAATATACAGTTGAACCCTGTTAACGTAAACTCGATGGGAGCACCGAACATTTCGCGTTAACCGAATTTCATGTTATCTGTCAGGATTTTTTTTTACATTGAAGCCGTGGACAGTTAAAAAAATAACTAAAAATTATTCTAAGAATCATGGGAGATCTCATGATTTTCTCAGAAGTAGAAGACAATATTTTCTCATGTTTGTTTGCCACTTTTATTTTAATGTTTTGTTTAATTTGTTCTTTGAATTACTAAGAAAAAAAGTCAAATACTGAATTTTTTCTTCGGGTTAAGCAGGATTTTGCCGAAAGCGATTTCACGTTAAGAGTTCTTTTAGCATTAGTTCAAAGCTTTATAGGCCGGGGAAATGCTTTCAGTTCATATTAAGCGAATTTCGCGTGTTAAGCAAGTTTGAGTTAACGAGGTTCGACTTTACATACTCAGAGACAGGGCCGTAAGTTATAGGGGGGGAAGGGGGGGGAGCCTCCCCCCCCCCAATAATTTTACAAAGGGCGCCATTTTGGGAGCCGTTAGGCGCCCGAAAAGGCGCCATCTTTAACTTTTTTAACAGTTCACTTTTTAAACAATTATTTTTCAATAATACGTAATTGTATAATTATTTTATTTTCTAATTTCCCCTCAATAATTTTTAAAGCGCTATTTTAGCCCAAAATGGCACCATGTGAATGGCGCCCTCTCTAAGATTTCATAATAAACAACAGAATCTTAAACTGGTATGAAGAACATACTGGTATTTTCAAAAAATAACGGAAATCTTTCACTCCAATTATTCATTCCTCCCCCCCCCCCTCCCATGAGATGGAGATCCAAACACTTATACTAGTTAAAAACTATCTTCGAAACACACACAATATTGAATTTTTAAAAAATATATATATATGTTGGTATTTCCCTAAGTATGAAATTACCTAACAGTTTTGCCCTCTTTGCTCTTTGACAGGCTTGCAAGCTTCGATTCAGGCTGTAAAAATGGGTAGTTTAATTATCAGTTGCACTCAGTGGCTCCGGAACCAGTATGGCAGTTGCCATACCAGCTTTTGCAGTGGGGCCGGATTGGTATGGCAGCTGCAATACCAACTTTTGCACAGATTATATGTTATGTTTTTCTTTTCATTCCACAGAATCAAACCCAAAGTGACCGTGTAAAAAAATACAACAAAAACAATCTAGCTTGCAACCCCACAACCACACCACACCGAGAAAGATAACACGTTTACCCATTCCCCTTGGGGGTCTGCAGTAATGGGCTAATGTCCATGTTTCGGGGAAATTTTTAGTATCGCTTTTCACTATCTGAACACAGGGACACGGCTAAGAAATTCGGACAAAAGGAAGCAATAAAAAAGGCTCGTTACTGTACTCGGGGTTGTAAATTATATAGCGACCCTGGTAATGTTGTGTTTTTACTTGGAAATGGTCATCCCTGGACCTTTTCGACAGTGACTGATACGTCTTTGTGCAATCTCAGCTCTTTCAGTAAACACTTAAAAAGTTTCCTCTTGTTGTGTTCAAGTTGTTATTTTTTCTTCGTTCTTTCTATAATTCTATGCTGACCAATTCTTCTGTTTAAAGGTAACTAATGATTGTTTATTGTTGTCATAATCGTTTTATTTGAAACTATTTTAACTGGATAATTGTTAATGTGACCAGATGTCCCGATTTTGGCGGGACAATCCCGCTTTCTGTCTCACTGTCCCGAAGACAAAATGTTCCGCCTAAACGTCCCGATTTGATGTTATTGCCCCGCTAAGTACTGAAAAACAGAATTTATAAATCAAATACTTTAATGAAATTCTAACGGTATTTCATGCTTATCTTTTTAATAAAATATTTTTTCTGTAGACATCATTTATAAGTTAGAAGTATAATAATAATACACACTTAAGAAATTTGAGAAGCTCTGTATTATTATATTTGATTACTCGGTATAATGGAACTATTTTTTAGTTAATTTTCAGTCTTTAGTTGTTTAGTATAAGCAAAATATTTTGTTTATATTTGCTGAAATTTGAGGAAATTAGCTAAAAAAGAAACTTCAGTAGCGAAAAATATTGTATGCATGTTATGTCAAAAATGCAAATTTTTGCAAAGTACTATTTAATTAACTTCTACAAGGTCCATTTAATTATAAAGCCAATAATTTGTAGGTGTAAATTTACCATAACTAATTCGGTGTTGATATTTTCAAATTAGGTTAATTCACTTTGAACCAATTTACACATTAATTGTTAAACAATTAAATTCATTCAAGTCATTAATAATTATTTAATTTTTAATTAAAAATTATTTCATTAGTAATTTATTAATGATGTAAATAGTAATTAATAATTGTTTCATTATTAATTAAAAGTGGTTTAATTAGTAATTAATAGAAATTTATAACTTTGATTAGAAAGTTAAATTCATTCATAAGTACTAATTAATGTAATTAGCCGTTAATAATGATTCATAACTGACGAGGCTCCAAAAAAATTTGAGAGGGCGCCAAAATGTGGTCCTTCCCCCCCCCAATAAAATGTCCAAGTTACGGCCCTGCTCAGAGAATATGTACAACTTATGGCTTTTCTGCCATGGGCAGGTAAACTGCAGTACTTAGATAAATGACTTGTTCTGAGCACTCAATAACTCTAACCTATAAGAAAGTATACTAAAAGACTGAATATTTCTGAGCAAAAATGGTCCAATTTATAGTTGTGGTTACTGAAGTTTACATGTCCATAGCAGCATTGATGAAAGGAGTTCAATACACAAAGTTTTATTTAGAATAATTGACAAGTAAATTAGCTTTACTTTTAAATATAGTGACTTGACTCAGTCAAAAGCTTAAACTCCTTGTGCAAGAATACAAAAAAAAGTTTTAAAAATATTTAATAGTTTGATAAATGGTTCTGTATTCAGTTGCAAGACTGGTATAAGCATTGCAGTGAGTTCATTCACCATACAAATTCAATTGAATTTTAAGTATTCTTAAAAACTTTTTAAGAGAGAAACATAATACCAGTTCATCAGAATTCTTAAAAACTCTAATCTAATTCATAAACAATGGCAGAGTTGAACAATTTGGAAAAGCCTCATAATAACAGAATAATTTGTGTACATCGGACCGTCATCCGGCACATTCCTTTTCCTTTCGTATGTCATTCAATGAAGAAAACGATCTAAGTTACAACATTTCCCCTAGTATGAAAAAAAATGTTGGATTCGATGGATTTGCAGCAGTCTCTAAACTCTAACAATCATATCCACCAGCCACGGGATCAACGTCGGATAGCTTAATCTAGGTTTAGTGCTCCAACTGCTTGATCGTGGTTTAAACCGTGGTCCCTATCCACCAACCCGGGATTAAGTTATCCGCAGACTATCTTCTGATAGTCTTCTCTGATTGGCTAACTGCAATTTCGTGCTTTTTTCGAGCCACTTTGGTACGGATTGTAAGAAACGAAGTGAAATAAATATGTTTATTTGCCAACATTTTATTGCGCCATAAAGATTTTTTTTACATATTTGTATCTCTGTGCTGGTTGTGTTTCAGTTTGAAAATTAGCTAGTGTTACAACTATTATCCAGTGTTACAACAAGATCTGGAAATTATACTTTCGATTTTGACCAATTTTAACTGAGTTTTGGGGAAAATCGATTTACAACCTTTCCCTATTTTGAAAGTAAATATGATTTGAAAAAATTTTACAATCCGAAATTCTTGATTGAAAAATATTGCGAAACATAATAAGGGAACCTGGGGAACCTTGGCCATAAGGGAGGCTTGGCCCACCTTTAAATTTTAGTATTTAAAAATATTTTAGCATTTTCACAATAGATGGTTCACAATAATAGATTTAATCGCTTTTGACCTCAGAGCAAGTATTAATTGCTATGAGGTTTTTTCCCTTATCATTGAAAATTTGCAAATAAAAAAATTAATTCACCTTTCAATGTATTCTAAATTTTCTATATAGTTTAAATCACTCCTCATCATTGGACTTTTAGTAATCGGCCATCTTTTCTGTTTACAAAACTACTCAAACGCTATTGGTTGAGGGTAGATAATCAAAGCTTAAACCACACAAGAAGGTGGTTTATTATTGAGCACGTGATCCTGGTTTAAACTAGTGATTAAGGGCTCGTGGATACCGTTTTGCTGCTAATCCCGAATTAAAACCGGTCCTGAGAATAAGCCAAGCTTAATTGTGGTTGGTGGATATGACCGTAAGTCATCAAATATACGGTTCTACTAGGGCAAAATTGTAACATTAAGTTTCCCAATGCTTAATCAGAATGCTGTGCTGAATAACAAATCTAATATCCAAATACAGCAGCAGCGTAAAACAGCTTTTTAAAATTTGGCATTTATAAACCCCGAATCCTTTACCAAAATACATTGATTTTCTGGTAGTGAAATCCATACATACTGAACAAGCTTAATGTGCTTTTTATTTTTGGCAAAACGTAATTAAAATATAACTTTAAGCATTTCAGAATATTTAACGGCATTTTGCCAAATTTTAACTTCCCTCAAACAATAATTATAAATATTTATAATAGTAACAACCCTCTTGTTTCAAACCTTCTCGTAATTTTACTTCAGCAATTTTAAAGTACTTTTTTGAAACTATAAACTAGTTACTTCCATCTTGTATAACTTCATATTACAAATTTTATTTGTCAATGATATGAGTTGATCCTATATAGCACCCACTTGTCCCATCTGATACCTTGGTGGGATATAATTTTAGTTTGAAAGTTTAACTGTAGCTTCAGTCTATAAGATTGTTTAGATCAAATTTTAAAGAAAATAAAGATAAAAGAGGGGAAACTTGAGAATCGTTGCTTGTATCATTACAAAAAACAAGAAGTTCATAAAGAACTAAAATAGCCTACTTTCCTGTTACTTAAATACTTACTGAAGTTCTAATCGGGAAAAAAACTAGGTTCCTAAAGTAAATATCATCAACAGCCGTTTCTACACTAGATTTATACACATTAGAAAAAAAATCGAAACACAGCACCCAGCTACAATTTAAACTTCTAAAAGCCAAAATCAACTATTTTCCTTAATATTCGTTCGCAAATTAATTAAATATTATTTATCATCTGCTCGTGATTTATTTGTAGTTCGAAGAATAAATATTTATTAATAACAAAAGTAATGAAACTACTCCGAACTGCATTAAAAAAAACAAGAAATGTAAATTAAAACTAAGCATAATTGCATGCAAAAGTATGCCTTGCCGCTTTCTTGGTAGATAATTAATAAATAATAATCAAAGAATCAAATTATTCTACATTTTATGACGTAGATTCCAAAATGATTCATGAAAATATTATTTTGCTTCAAATATGTTTAAATAAAGTTTCTCATGCCATTGTTGATTTGGCAACAGTGATTTAAATGACTCAAAATTGAATTTCAATGCTAATTCAATGGGAAATTCGCCGACAGATAGTAGATTTATGTCCGTCCGGACGTACAGACAGACGGACAAAAAGTATGAAAGTTGGGTATCTGAGGTCATAGCTTTCTAACAAAAAAAGAATTTTTAAGATCCGATGATTAGAACCGATTTTGGAAGGGGGGTACAGACAGACAAACGGACAGACAGGCGGACAGACAGACGGACAGACATACGAACAGACAGACATACGAACAGACAGACAGATGGACATCAACCGCATTTCAATACCTACAGTGATTTAAATGACTCAAAATTGAATTTCAATGCTAATTCAATGGGAAATTCGCCGACAGATAGATTTATGTCCGTCCGGACGTACAGACAGACGGACAAAAAGTATGAAAGTTGGGTATCTGAGGTTATAGCTTTCTAACAAAAAAAGAATTTTTAAGATCCGATGGATAGAACCGATTTTGGAAGGGGGGTACGGACAGACAGACAGATAGACGGACATCGACCGCATGTCAATACCTACTTTTTCATTTTTTTAATTCTTTCGAATTAAAAAAAGAAAAGTAGGCTAAAAAATCTTACGTAGTTTAGCGTATACTTATCGAATTGATGAAATGATAGGTTGAACTGTATAAACATGGAATTTTGAGTTCCACACACACACACAAAAAACAGCTTTCAGATGAACTAAGATGAGAAGTGTTAAAAAACTTTAATCATTTATGGCTACAGACAAATTAGCATACTAAAGCGGGTCCGCAATAAGAGTGAGACAACTTGATTTTCTTTTAAATTTAACAAAATATTACTTACATGAAAGCTACTTGCAACAAATTGATAAACAGTTTTAATTACTTTTGATACTTTAAATTGACGAATATACACCTTTAGGTTTCATTTTGTGAAGATTTCTACTTGCCGTCGTTATAACATTTTGTATCCGATACTGATTTACGGGAACAATGATATACTCTCTTGAATTGGGCCAAGTTTTTGGGCTCCTTTTTCTCATAAGAATATTTACATTTCATAATTCCCCAGAATTTTTCTATCGCCCTTGCTTGTGGTACGTTAGACGCATTGCTCTCCTTGGGTATGAAATCCATATTCAGGTTCCTCAGATACTCGATTACTTCTTTCGTATAATGACTTGTAGCCATATCGCACAATAACAAAGTATCTTTCTTCCGAGGATGTTGGAGGATAAAGGGTATCCGTACTCTCTTTATAGAACATTGCAAGTAAATTCTACCATTCACAGTTCCCTTAAAGAACACCGGTTTGGACACATCCCAATCCTCATCCATGGCGTGCCACACCATCACTTCTCTGGAGAATTTCTTTTTAGGTTTTATTCTATATTCTACGGGAACAGAATCTGGTGAGGTAGAATAGAAGTACTTACTACCACCAGCAGCATTGGGATCATACATGAAATGAGACTCGTCATCAATGACGAGTTTCAGTCCTGATCCAGATGTAATCAATTTACCATAAATTTTTAAGCAGTTTAAATTTGAAGCCTACTTCATTTCACAAACTTTATAACTTAAGTAAAACCTTAATATAACAGTATTTATAAAATACCACATACTTAAGCTGAACTCAATTGGTTCTTCTGAAAAAATCTTACAAATTATGTCGAAAATGTTTACTTTTTGGGATGAGAAACTTTTTTTTTATTTTGTCCTCACTACTGATAAATAGCTGAATGAAACTTTGGTGGCCGTCTGCTGACAACAGTAGCTTTAAGTACCATTTGTAAAAATGCTAAAATATTTTTAAATACTAAAATTTAAAGGTGGGCCAAGCCTCCCTTATGGCCAAGGGTCCCCAGGTACCCTTATTATGTTTTGCAATATTTTTCAATCAAGAATTTCGGATAGTAAATTTTTTTTCAAATCATACTTACTTTCAAAATAGGGAAAGGTTGTAAATCGATTTTCCCACAAGACTCAGTTAAAATTGGTCAAAATTGAAAGTATAATTGCCAGATCTGCCGTTTGCGCAGCTTAGTGCGTAATCTTGCTCAGGCAGAGATATTAGTGTATGGGTTGTGCCTCTGCCATTTTGATTTCTGCATTGCACTTGCAATATATTGCTATTGCGTTAACGTGGATATTTCGTCTTATTTTATTCTTAATCACTAAAATTACAAGTCACAATAGCAAGTTTCTTTTTTGGGAAAATGCTGCAAGAGATAGTGGGCAAATTAAAGAATGTTTTATTGCTATGTAATTGAATACTGGTCAAACAGCAATGCAATCTTGCCCAATATCAATAAAATGTTATCCGCTCGCTCAACATCGCCCAATATTGCACATCGATCCAAACCAATATTGCACCCCCATATTATCCAGCGTCAGTAAAATGTAGTCTATTATGCATTGGGCGATAGGTATTGGGCAATATTCCTGAGCTCTTGTTTCTGACATCGGCCAATACTTCTGTGCTACCTGGATAAGGGTCTAAGCATGTACTTTTTCATATATCCTCCCAGGTTTTAAAAAAAGTTGATACAACAAAAAATAATGATTGTATAGAAGGATCTCTAGAAAACTTCTTGGATTTCCTTACTCAACAAATTGCTAGTTAATAAACTTTTAGTGTTGTTTAACCCTCTGACGGATACAAAGTATAAACCTGTCACCTGACTGTCAGGTTTTCCAACAATACACATAATTTTAAATTTCTTATAAATCTAATAATTTTATTAAATTTTAAAGCATAACTTTTTATAACCATCTACTAAAGAAATATGTATATATTTAAAATTTAATAAATTTAATTTTAAGTTAAAATTTTAATTTAAATCTCATTCAATGAAAACAAGTTTACACATCTACCAATTTGCTTATACCTCAGAGGGTTAAAATCTGTCCCATAGACTTAACATAGAAAGTGTTTGACTTCCTCGCAATGAAATGAACAGACCACTAAAAATTTTTTTAAATTAAAAAATACTTACCTAATACATGCTGTTTGATCAGGGTAAAAAAAGCAATCTTTAAGGGCTACATCGATTGACTCATTTTGAAATGAAATGTTGGACCGCTCATGTGGCAATAAATTTCTCAAAAATTCTTCTATAGTTTTCATGATGCATTAGATCTACAATAAATATAGACAATTTAAAATTTCAATTTATATGTATTAGTTATATACATAATACAGT